>QLOH01000663.1:0-567795 GCA_026901365.1 Sesbania bispinosa | reverse complement strand
AAATGTAATTGCGAAATCAAATAAGAGTTAAGGGAAAGAAAGTGCAAACTCAGTTTATACTGGTTCGGCCAACCACTTGCCTACGTCCAGTCCTCAAGTACCCACTTGAGATTTCCACTATTTGTAAAACTCTTTACAAATGATGAATCCTCCAACACCTTGGAACCCTTCCTTGTGTTTGAGAATCACCCACAAAACAAGAGAGACACCCTCTCTTCAACCACACAATTACAGATTGAATTTTTGAATACAAATGGACTCTCCTTAGAGTAGATATTACAATTTGAAAGGCCTATAAGAATCTTTAAGATATGCAAGTATTTGGCACAATTGATTCTTGTAATAAATTCACTCTTTCAAGATTTTACATGAGTAAATTTGTGTGAATTTTCGAAAATGAGACATATATTTATAAGGATGATGATGAAACATTGTAATCCTTGATTAGAAGTCATGTCTCTTCAAGATTTTCAGAAAAAGTACTCTGGTAATCGATTACAGGAATATGATAATCGATTACACAGTTTAAAATTTTTGAACAGTTGTGCCTGGAATTCAAAATTTGAAATTCCTGCACTCTGGTAATCGATTACCAGTTCAAAAATTTTAAAATTTGAATTCTGAAACCTTTGGTAATCGATTACACTTACCAGTTCAAGAAATTTAATTTTTGAACTGATTTTTACTTTATAAAAATACTTTGTTTAATTTTCTTTTAGTGCCAAGTTCCTTGAAAATCTTAGACTTCTTTTAACATTTTGTCTAACTAATTAAACTTAAACTAATAGACCTTCTTGACTTGACTTTGATCTTGATCTTTATTCATCCTTGATTCTTGAATTGGCTTTTTCCTTTGCCATTGCATTTCTCTTTTCTTTCATTCTTATTGGCATCATCAAAACCTGTAATCAAGGCATCTACAATCTCCCCCTTTTTGATGATGACAACCATCTTTAAAGGGAAGAATGAAAAACAAGATTTTTCAAGTCAATAACGATCACTCCCCTTAGTCTCCCCCTTTGTGTTTGTCTTTTAGAATACTTAGAATACTTGGGAAATAAGATTTATCAAAATTTTACAAGACCAATGTTTTCCAAAACATTTTCAAAACATAGTCAAATTTGATATTTCCAAAAGATTTTGCCTAACATAGAATTTATGCATTTTCCTAATCTCATTTTCCCTAATAGAATTTATGCATTTCCCTAATCTCATTTTCCCTAATCTCTCCTCCTTTGGCATCATATAAAACAAAATAGACATCCAAAAACATCGATGAATCAAAAACTAAATACTAATCAGAGTACCAATCAAAATACCAAAATATAACTGATACCAGAATACCAATCAATTAAAACTGAGTATGCCAACTACCAATACCAAAAGTAAGCGTAACTACCACATAGTATCAAACAAAATACCAAACCTAAAGCATAGGAAACGGAGTAGCAACAAACATAGCCAAAACAAGGTTTGAAAGTGAATAGAACGACTCTGGTAATCGATTACGTTTATCGTGTAATCGATTACAGAGGCAACTGCTCTCAGGTAATCGATTACAACTATATTGTAACCGATTACTGACAGTGAAGCTCTCAGGTAATCGATTACGCCTCTTTTGTAATCCGATTACACCTATTGAGGCTCTCAGGTAATCGATTATTACCCATTGGTAATCGATTACCACGAACCCAGATTTCACCCTTTTTGATTCCAAGCTCTCCGGTAATCGATTACAACTCATTTGTAATAGATTATAAACTTGCTAGAATTCATATTTTTATTCTAAACTATCTTTATTCCTAAAAATCTCTATGAATCTAAGTTTGAAACATCTAATATACCTAATTCTCTCCTAATTGTAAAGAAGTTTTCCTTGGATAATGGTTTGGTAAAAATATCAGCAAGTTGTTTCTTAGTTTTCTATAAATTCTAGAACATAATCTTCCTTTTGTACATGATCTCTAAGAAAATGATGTCTAATCTCAATATGTTTGGTTCTAGAATGTAAACACGGGGTTTTTAGACAAGTTAATGGCACTTGTATTGTCACAACGAATTGGTATATGATCTATATTTAAACCATAGTATGAGAGTTGTTGTTTTATCCAAAGAATTTGAGCACAACAACTCCCAGCAGCAATATACTCTGTTTCTGCAGTGGATAAAGCAACACTATTTTGCTTTTTGCTATGCCATGATACTAATGCAGATCCAATAAAGTGACAAGTACCACCGGTACTTTTTCTATCAGTTTTGCATCCCTCAAAATCTGAGTCAGAGTATCATACTAGATTAAAAGGAATATTTTAGGAAACCACAATCCTAAGTTAACAGTTCCTAATAAATATCTCATTATCCTTTTAACAGCACTTAAATGAGATTCTTTAGGGTTTGACTGATATCTAGCACACAAGCATACACTAAACATGATATATGGTCTACTTGATGATAAATAGAGAAGGGATCCAATCATACCTCGATATCGCTTTATATCTATGGACTTCCCATCTTCATCCTTATCCAAGTAGCAAGTAGTACTCATAGGTGTGGCCATTTGTTTAGCGTTTTCCATTCCAAATCTCTTGAGTAGTTCCTTGCAGTATTTACTTTGGTTGATGAATATACCATTTTTGGTTTGTCTAATTTGCAATCCAAGGAAGAAGTTCAATTCTCCCATCATAGACATTTCAAACTCACTTTGCATGTCATTAGAAAATTCCTTGCACAAATTTTCATTAGTAGCACCAAAAATAATATCATCAACGTAAATTTGTACTAAAAGAATGTCATGCATTTTTCTTTTAAGAAAAAGTGTTGTATCAACCTTTCCTCTAGTAAATCCTTTTTCTAAAAGAAATTTTCTTAATCTTTCATACCAAGCCCTAGGTGCTTGTTTCAATCCATAGAGGGCCTTTTTTAACTTAAAAACATGATTAGGCAAATCTAGATTTTCAAATCCAGGAGGTTGTTCTACATACACTTCTTTTTTAATAAAACCATTAAGAAAAGCACTTTTTACATTCATTTGATATAATTTGAAATCCATTATAGAAGCATATGCATGCAACATTCTAATAGCTTCTAGTCTTGCTACAGGTGCATAAGTTTCTTCATAATCTATTCCTTCTTCTTGATTATATCCTTTGGCCACTAACCTAGCTTTGTTTCTTACAACTATACCGTGTTCATCTAACTTGTTTCTAAATACCCATTTTGTTCCTATAATTGGATGATCACTTGGTCTATCAACTAGATCCCAAACATTATTTGTTTCAAATTGATTTAACTCTTCTTGCATAGCAATAATCCAATGTTCATCTTTTAAGGCTTTATCAATATTTTTGACTTCAATTTTAGAAACAAAATCCATATTATTGCATATGTCTTTAAGAGAGTGTCTAGTTGTTACCCCTTTTGAAATATCTCCTATGATGTTATCAAGAGGATGATCTCTTAAAGTTCTCCACTCTCTTGGAAGATCCATGTTTGTTTGGTTTTCTTTTATTGTAGAATCTTCTATATTTTCCTTTTCTTTATCCTTGTGAACTTCTTCATGTATGTGAGTATTTTCTAAATTTTCTACAATATCATCAATTATCTCTTTTCTAGGATAAAAAGTGTTAGATTCATCAAAAGCTACATGTTTAGATTCTTCTATTGTCATAGTTCTCTTATTATACACTCTATATGTTTTACTATTTAATGAGTATCCAAGAAATATTCCCTCATCTGATTTAGCATCAAATTTTCCTAAGTTATCTTTTCCATTATTTAGTATAAAACACTTGCATCCAAATATATGAAGATGAGAGATGTTTGGTTTTCTACCATTGGATAGTTCATAGGGTGTTTTCTTTAAAATTGGTCTAATTAGTGCCCTATTCATAGTGTAACAAGTAGTGCTAACTGCTTCTACCCAAAAATATTTAGGGATATTTGAATCATTAAGCATGGTTCTTGCTAATTCTTCTAGTGACCCATTTTTCCTTTCAACTACTCCATTTTGTTGAGGAGTCCTAGGGGCAGAAAAATTATGTTCTATTCCATTTTCATCACAGAACAAGTCAACGTTTTTATTTTCAAACTCCCCTCCATGGTCACTCCTAATGGATTCTACTTTAATATTTTTCTTATTTTAAATCATTTTTTCAAATTTCCTAAAGACATTAAAAGCATCACTTTTATTTGCAAGAAATAAGGTCCATGTATATCTAGAGAAATCGTCCACTAAGACTAGATCATAATAACTTCCCCCAAAACTCATAGTTCTAGAAGGCCCAAAAAGATCCATGTGTATTAGTTGTAATGGCCTAGAGGTTGTTACTATGTTCTTTGATTTAAATGATACTTTTACTTGTTTTCCCTTTTGACAAGCATCACAAAGTTTGTCTTTTTCAAATTTTATCTTAGGCAAATCTATTACTAAGTCTTTTGATATTAATTTGTTTAAATGATCCATATTGATATGAGCAATTCTTTTATGCCACAACCAAGATTTATCATTTTACTAAGAAGGCATTGGTTATGATTTGTAGTATTATCTAATTTTATCTTATATACATTATTTATTCTATATCCTATATACTTAATGTTTTTGTCAAGTTTGGATTCAATAACACAATTTTGTGAGTCAAACGATACTGAGAATCCTTTATCACACAATTGACTAACACTAAGCAAATTATGCCTAAGGCCATCAACAAGTAGGACATTTTCTATGGAGGTTGAAAGATTTGTACCTATTTTTCCAATTCCCAAGATTTTACCCTTGTTGTTATCTCCATAGGTAACATGTCCACTATTCTTTGGAGTGATGTCCATAAGCTTTGAGATATCCCCTGTCATGTGCTTGGAACATCCACTGTCGATGTACCAAGTGTTGAGTCTCAAAAATATCATAAGAGATTTTATGATGTTTTAAGACAACAATATTTCCAAGTTTTAATGATTAACAAATTTACATTATTTATTTTCACAGATACTCTTAAGTGTTTAATTATTTATCTGTGATTTTAGTAAGCCACAATACGCTTTATAAGTCTTTAAGAAGTGCTTCAAGTCATCTGAGGGAAACAGGCCTTCTGAAGTGGTCAACCTGTCTTAAGTGTTGAAGCTGTCTGAAGAGCCAAGCCCGTCTGAAGACTGGAAGCCGTCTGAAAATTGGAAGCCGTCTGAAGCTTTAGTAATGACGTGGCATCTTTGCTGAAACCTTGCGTGAAGACTTTTCTGAGTCTCTGCTGCTCGTACGTTTTGGAACACATTTATGGCAACAAACACAGAGGCCTTTCCTGGTGCATTTGAATTTCATACACCACTGAGGAAATCTCTGCAAACGCAGCAACGCAACAATTCCTGAAGCAGCCTTTTGGCAGATGTAACCTTGTACTGTGTCAGAAATGTCAGGATGCTCAGGAGTATGTCTCACAACGGATTGTATAGCATTTAATGCTATCTCTAAACGATGTTTTTCAACAGATTAAAGTCTGGGTATAAATACCCCTTATGAAGACCATCATCCCGTGATGACAGAGAAGAATATATAGAAAAAGAGAATCAAAACGCTGCAATTTTTTCTTCAAGAAAATCACTCTGATAAAATTCTTTGTACACTTTGTATTTTCATATCCTGAGTATACCTTAGTTTTTAGCTGTACATTGTAATAGGTTTGAGCTTCAAACTTGTGTAGTTTAAAAGCTTAAAATCTTTTTCATTGTAATCTCTATTTGAGCCTGGAGAGGCTTGTCTGTAAAACAATACTTGGTTGTGAGCCTGAAGAGGCTTGACTGTAAACATAACTGTTGTAGAAGCCTGGTGTAGCCTGAAGAGGCTTGACTATAAAAGAATACTTGTAATCTTTGTGAAAGATTAAGAGAAAATCCAAGTGCTTGTTGGCATTGGGACTGGAGGTAGCTCACAGTGGTAGTGAGTGAACCAGGATAAATCCTTGGCTAAGTTTTCTATCCCTTATCTCTTGTCAATTCGTTTATATTAATATCAAGGGTGTTGAAAAGCTATTCTAAATATTTTAAAAGCAAAGAAACCTTTTAAAATATATTTTCAGGAGCCATCCAAAAACTTCAGACAGCCCCCATAAACCTGTCTGAAACTGTTTGTAACTTGTTGTTTTCAAAAAGCTTTCAAAAATATAAAGAAACACTATTCAACCCCCCTTCTAGTGTTTCCCTGTGTTTCTACAGTTGGTACCAGAGCTTAACTCAGGGTTGAGCACCTAACAAGTGTTGAGGACTAAAAGATCCAGATGGAAGCTGCAAACAACAACAGGCAATACATCTCTGAGGGTGCATCTATCACAAGACCCCCAGCATTCAATGGAGTAGACTATCACTACTAGAGAGATCGTATGAAGTTGTTCATTGAAAGCAACAACATTGATGTCTGGGATGTAGTTACTGATGGAGACTATGTGCCCATGCAAAACAATGTGCCTATACCTAAGGCTGATTGGACCTTGGAGCAGAAGGCTAGAGTTCAGATGAATGCCAAAGCCAAACTCTATCTGATATGCTCATTGAACAAATCAGAATATGAGAAGGTGCATGGTTGTACATCTGCCAAGGAAATCTGGGATACTCTTGCAGCAGCCCATGAAGGGACTGAAACGGTCAAGCAATCCAAGATTAGTATGCTCATACATCAATATGAGATGTTCAAAATGGAAGAAACAGAAACCATTGATAAGATGTTTGGGAGGTTTCAGACCATTACAAATGGACTCAGGACCTTGGGCAGAACTTATGAATCTGGAGATAATAACAGAAAGATTCTAAGAAGCTTGCCTAAGACCTGGAGACCCAAAGTTACTGCCATTCAAGAGGCAAGAGACTTAAACTCTCTTAGAATGGAGGAACTTCTGGGATCTCTCAAGGTTCATGAGCTTGAGCTTGGAGAAGATGACAACAAGAAGAAATCTCTGGCTCTAAACTCCAAGACCAGTCAGTTTAGGCATGGCAAGATAAAGGCTATGCAAGCTGAGGAAACTTCAGAAACAGATGAGGATTCTGAAGATAGCTCAGGAGATGATGATCTTGCTCTTTTAAGTAGGAAGATCAAAAGAATGCTCCAAAACAGAGGAAAGTTCAGAAGGAATCAACCTTCAACTTCTAAAGGAGGTAAGACAGGTAAAGATTTTCAAAATGACAAAATTATTTGTTTTGAATGCAAACAACCAGGTCACATGAAGGCTGAGTGTCCCAAGTTGAAGAAAAACACATTCAAAAAGAAGAAGTTCTTCAAAAAGAAGAAGGGACTAATGGCAACATGGGAAGACCTTGATGAATCTACTTCTGAAGAAGAAGAAGATACTTCAGAAGAGGCCAACTTATGTCTTATGGCCAGTCTGCCATCATCAGACAGCTCTGAAGAAGAGGTATTTCCTTTAACCCTTCAAGAAATGTATGATGATCTGATGGAAAGCTCCAAGGAACTATTTCAAGAGTATAAGAATCTATCCAAGGCTCACACAGAAATGTGTAATAAATATGAAGCCCTTGAAATAGAAAATATTATGCTCAAGGAAAAGATCCTTGTGTCTGAAATCAGTAGTTCTCAACATGTGTCT
Organism: Sesbania bispinosa; assembly: GCA_026901365.1. NCBI lineage: Eukaryota > Viridiplantae > Streptophyta > Magnoliopsida > Fabales > Fabaceae > Sesbania > Sesbania bispinosa. The sequence goes on along the minus strand of QLOH01000663.1, from coordinate 560,212 downwards.
GAAGAAAATATAAAACTTCAGAAGCAAGTTGAGCAACTGACAAAAGACTTAGCTAAGTTTGTCAAAGGAACTGATAATTTGAACAGATTACTTGGTGATCAAAGACATTCCATTGACAAAAGTGGCTTAGGTTTTTGGGATCATAACATGCCTAAACCTCATATTTTTAATGTTGAAAAAGGCAAGGGAAAGGTTACTGGGTGTTCTCACTGTGGAAAAGCTGGACACAATGTGACTCAGTGTAAACACAAAAAGAGACCAACACCCAGGTCTAACAAAAGAGGACCCAAAAGAATATGGGTACCTAAAAACTTGATTATTCCTGTTGCAGATGTGTTTAACAGGACAAAAGAGACACCACAAATGGTACCTGGACAGTGGATGCTCGCGACACATGACAGGAGAAAGGTCTTTGTTCCAAAACCTTAAACCAAGAAATGGAGGTGTGGTCACCTTTGGTGGAAACCAGCAAGGGAAAATCACAGGAATAGGGACTGTAGGTATGTCACCTTTATCCCTTATTAAAAATGTTCTCCTAGTGGAAGGACTTCAACACAACCTACTGAGCATAAGTCAATTATGTGACAGTTGATATGTGGTCTCTTTCACTAAGGAAGGTTGTATAGTCAAAGACTCTTCTGATCAAATCCTTTTTACTGCTAAAAGGCACAACAATGTGTACAAAATTGATCTAGAGGAACTAGCAAGTCAAAATGTTAAATGTTTTATTTCTGTTGAAGATGAAAAACAGATTTGGCATCAAAGACTTGGGCATGCCAGCTTGAGATTAATCTCAAGATTAGCAAAATACAATCTGGTTAAAGGCTTACCCAAGCTTTCATACAAATCTGACATTTTATGTGAAAGCTGTCTGAAAGGGAAACAAACAAGACACTCATTTAAGAGTAAAGATGTTGTTTCTACTAGCAGACCTCTAGAACTATTGCATATTGACTTGTTTGGTCCTATTAGAACAGAAAGCATTAGTGGTAAGAAATATGGTTTGGTCATTGTTGATGACTATTCTAGATACACATGGGTTATATTCCTTAGAAGCAAGGATGAAACTTTTAAGAATTTCACAATATTCTGTAAGAAGGTACAGAATGAAAAAGGATTCTGTATATCTGTCATCAGAAGTGATCATGGTGGAGAGTTTGAAAATGCAAACTTTGAAATGTTCTGTGATGAGAATGGGATCTCACACAATATCTCTGTGGCTAGAACACCTCAACAAAATGGGGTTGTTGAGAGAAAGAACAGAAGTCTGCAAGAGATGGGAAGAACCATGCTCAACTCATGCAATCTACCAAGATCCTTCTGGGCAGAAGCTATTAACACAGCTTGCTACCTTCAAAACAGAATATTGGTAAGACCAATTCTTAAAAGAACTCCTTATGAATTGTGGAAAGGAAGAAAACCCAACATATCTTACTTTCATCCCTTTGGCTGTGAGTGTTTTATACTTAACACAAAGGATGATCTTGGAAAGTTTGATGCAAAATCTGACAAAGGATTTTTCATAGGTTATTCTGAAACATCTAAGGCTTACAGAGTTTATAACTCTAGAACTCTAGTTGTAGAAGAATCAATCCATGTTATATTCAATGACAAGAAAGAGACTGATAGGGAACTATATCTAGAGGATGATTTTGCAGGAATAGAGCTAAATGACAACAGCAACTTGAAAGATGAGCAGTTGTCTGAAGTGCCTACTGTTACTGAACCTCTTCAGACAGATGTTGAGTCTCAGACAGATGCTGTACCCATTCACAGAACTGATTGGTAGATACAAGTCACATCACCCTAAAGAGCAAATTATTGGAAGCACTTCAGAAGGAGTGAAGACAAGATCAAAGTTCAGGAATCTGAATTCACTGGCTCTCCTGTCTGAAGTTGAACCCAAAGATATTGATGAAGCTCTACATGATGAAGGGTGGATCCTAGCCATGCAAGAAGAGTTAAATCAATTTGCTAGGAGTGATGTCTGGACCCTTGTTCCTAAACCCCATGGGAAAACTATTATTGGAACCAAATGGGTGTTCAGAAACAAGTTGTCTGAAGAAGGCAAAGTAGTCAGAAACAAGGCAAGGCTTGTGGCTCAAGGATACAATCAGCAAGAAGGAATTGATTTCACAGAAACCTTTGCCCCAGTGGCCAGGTTAGAAGCAATTAGAATTTTATTGTCTTATGCTATAAATAATGGCATCAAGCTATATCAAATGGACGTTAAAAGTGCTTTTCTCAATGGTTTCATTGAAGAAGAAGTCTTTGTTAGACAACCCCCTGGTTTTGAGGATGTCACTTTCCCAGATTATGTTTTCAAATTGAAAAAGGCTCTCTATGGTCTAAAACAAGCCCCAAGAGCTTGGTATGACAGATTGAGCAATTTTCTTATCAAAAATGGTTTTGAAAGAGGAAAAGTTGACACAACTCTTTTTAGAAAATAGTCTAATAAAGGTCTCATGCTAGTCCAGATATATGTTGATGACATTATATTTGGTTCCACTGATTCTTCTCTTTGCAAGGAGTTTTCTGAGTTAATGCAATCTGAATTTGAAATGAGCCTAATGGGTGAATTAAAATTTTTCTTAGGACTTCAAATTAAGCAAGATTCTAATTGTATATGGATTCATCAAGAGAAATATACAAAAGAAATGCTTAAGAAGTTTAATTTAAATGATTGCAAGCCCATGTCAACTCCTATGCATCCTTCTGCATATTTAAGCAAAGATGAGAATGAAGAACCAGTGAATCAGACTTTGTATAGAGGAATGATTGGTTCTTTATTGTATCTAACAGCAAGCAGACCTGACATTATGTTCAGTGTGTGTCTTTGTGCTAGATTTCAATCAGATCCAAGAATTACTCATTATAAAGCTGTTAAGAGGATTTTTAGATATCTTAAAGGTACTATTAATCTTGGTCTTTGCTATAAGAAAGACAAAGAATGCAGGATAATAGGATACTGTGATGCTGACTTTGCTGGAGACAGAATTGAAAGAAAAAGCACCAGTGGAGGTTGTCACTTCTTTGGAGGCAACATGATCAGCTGGTCAAGTAAAAGGCAAAGCACCATTACATTATCAACAGCTGAAGCTGAATACATCTCAGCAGCAAGTTGTTGTTCACAACTCCTTTGGGTGAAGTATCAGCTTGAGGATTTTAATATTCCTATATCTGTTATACCTGTTTTGTGTGATAATACAAGTGCCATTAATCTGTCTAAAAACCCCATTCAACATTCTAGAGCAAAGCATATAGAAATCAAGCATCATTTCATTAGAGACTATGTTCAGAGAGGTGTTTTTGATAAAGTTCATTGAAACAGAGCTTCAATGGGCAGATATATTCACAAAACCTCTGACTGAAGTCAGATTTAAGTTCATATGTAATAATCTGAACATACATGCATTTTCTAACTAACTTTGTATGTTGTCTGAAATGAACATCTGAAATCTCAGTATGTCTGAAATTGTGACATGTCTGAAATTTTAGGGTTTCTGAAATTTCATTAGTTGTCTGAAATTATTCACGTGTCTGAAATAAAATGATGACGTGGATATCTGAGACGGTTGAATGCCATTTATTTTGTCTCTTCCACTCTGCACGTTACCCAATGAATGCGCAGCCAGTACATGCCATCATTGCATCGTGGGTGTCTATATAATAAAGGAGGTTGCATATTGAAGAAGGCTCACATTTTCTCTCTGCTCACTCTTCAACTTCATCTTCTCTCTCACAACAGTTTTCTGCTCGAAGCTTTTGTCTGCAACTGCAATGGCACCAAAGAAGACAAGCTCTGGAGGGAAGATTGTCAAGTCCAAAGGTGTTGATCTTCAGGGTCTCAGTGATCTGGGCATGGACCTTTTTGGGGAATTTGATGCTGCTGGTTGGACTTCATTCTTTGAGAAAACTGATTGCTCTTGGAATGAACAGAGCATCATTGATTTCTGGTTTTCAGCAAGAGGGATTAAAAACAACAAAGGTGAATATGAAAGCATCCGAGCTGAAGTTCTTGGAGAGTCCATCTTCATAGATGCTGATATTCTTTCCAAGGTGACTGGTGTACAAGCTGAAGGAGAGGTCTTCTCTCCAGGATGGGAAGGAAGAAATGGTGGTTCTGAGAAGTTCACCAAGATGCTGTATGGAACAGCGAAGCCTCAGAGCGCTGACTCAAAGAACATGCTGGATAAAGTCAGAGTTCTTCATGCCATTCTAGGGCAATGCATTTCCCCTAAGAGTGGAAGCAGAAACCATGTCTCTGAACTTGAGAGATTCTGCTTGATCAACCTATTGCTGAAGAAGAAGATGAATCTCCCAAAGATGCTTATGTTCCACATTCAGAAAAAGATTAGGGATTCTGCTGGAAGCCTTACTCACAATTTACTTATCACCAAGGTACTGATGCATTTCAGAGTACCTCTTAAGTTTGATCACAAAGCACCTGCTTTTTTTGGTGAGGCCAATATTACCAGTATGAAGCTGAAGAACCCTCTCATTCCAAGACATTCTTCTCCTACTATGAAGGAGAGTTTACTGTTAGAGAAGGCATATAGAAATGGAGCTGCTTTTGAAGTTCTGGAGCTTGAACTTCAAGGGGACATAAGGAAGGATGAGTTTGTTGCATCCAAGCCCTCCCCTCAACCTAAGCTGCCGAAGCTACCAGTTAGGAGTGCTGCAAAGGTGGCACCAGCAAACCCTAAGTTGCACCTTAAGACTGCTGAACCTGTTCAGAAGACTTTGACAAAGTCGTCTGAAATTGTGGGTCAAAAGTATGAAGGAGCAAAACCTCTTGAGCCTACTTCTAATCTAGAAGGAAAGGCACATGAGGAACCTGTTGCTGATGCTGATGCTATTGCTGCACCACCTGTTGCTGCCTGTCCCTCTGATCCTGAATTGATCAAGGTAGCTGCAATTGCTACTATGATTGAAAATCAAGAATTGGAGAAGAAGTTAGAACAAGAGAAGGCTGATCATGCTTATGCAGTATCTACACAGATTGCCTTAGCTGAAAAAGAAAGGCTAGCTGCCTTGGCTGAAGGAACCAAGAAAAGAAAGAGATCCAGTGCTGCCATGAGGAAGAAAAGAATAAGCAAGTTCCTTACTAGTGCTCCTGAAGTTACCACAAGAATCACTAGGAGTATTTCTAGTAAACAAGATGCTATAGACATGGCAGATAAATATCAGAAGTTTGTCAAAGCCAATCTTTATTTCAAAAGGAGAAGAGAAGAAAAGCAAGCTGAAAGGGAGGAGGCAGAAAGGGAAGTCAAGAAAATCAAAATTCAGAAAGAGGAACCTCCAAAGGAACCCTACAAACCAATAAGGGTGAGGTTTGACAATGTTACACCTTCACCACCTTCATCACCAGAAAAGGGGTTGCCAGAAGAGAAGGAAGAAGAAGAAAAGTTTGAACAAGTTCATAGAGAGATTGTTTCAGAAGAGGGAGTTTCAGACAAGGTTGATGAACAACCTATCTTGTTTGAAGAAAAGGAAGAACCATCACCATCACCATCACCATCACCATAACCATCTTCATCATCCTCCTCATCATCATCAGAATCATACAGATCTGAAAACTCTGCTGAGGAGACCCAGCAATGTGTGTGGAAAGGAAGCATGCTACCTGCACATCTTAGGCTTGGACCCAAAAGTAGGGATTTCTTCACAGAACCCACTTTTGATCCTTATGCCTATCCTTTTACTGACTCTCAGTATGCAGAAGAAGCTGAAGTGCCCCATAAAAGGTATGAGGGACCCTTCTTTGAAAGGGAAAGAGTGCCAAAATTCCCTAACCTTTATGAAGAGTTGATGTTTTTCAAGGATACACCCCCCATCTACATGCATCAAGGACTTATCTTGCACATTGCTGAAGCTGAAAGGAGAAAGTATACTGGAAGCCTTGATGGTCAATACTCTGGACAGCTTGAAAAGATCAGAAAGGGAGTGGTAGTTCCTGAACACAAGTGGGCTCCACTTGATCCATGTTCTGAAGATGATTGTCTGAAGATGAGTACTGATGAGTGGTGTTTTGTCAGAAAGCTGTGCACAGAAGGAGAATTGTTTCAAAGAAATCATCTGAACTGGGTTGGCATGAGAGGTTACAGGCCACCTAGAAATGCTTCTATCAGGCCAAGCACTAAAATTCTGGTGCAACCTGACAGGATCATTCCTAGGTATCCTTTGAAGGAAGGTTCTGCTGATAAGTTTAAAGAACCCAAGGTTTACACAGCCCCCTTCAAACCTTTGTCACCAAGCGAATGGAAGCATCTACTAGCCAATGTCAGAAAGCAAGGTGGAGGCATGGATCACAGTCTCAGGGACAGAGTTTGGAGCTCTTACTGGAAAATCAGAGAGGATGTTGGATCCTCATCTGGGTCAACTGGACCTGATGAAGACTCTCTCATTGACTATGGGAGATCCATGAATGTGCAGTATATGTTTATCAGACAACACTTCCCACTTTTGACTGCACCTTTTCATGAAGAATGGGAGATGATCAACCCCATTGGAACATTCTTTCATCCAGTCTATCATCCTCATAAATATGGACTGCTTCCAGGATTTGATGCGCTGAGTTTTGTGTGCAGAAACATTAAAATTATTTTTTATGAGTCAGCACCTGACTATGAAGAAGAGAATAGAAGATTGAGGTTCAAGATACAGAAGCTGGAGAAAGCCAATGCTGAGCTTCTTGCCAAACAAGAACAAACTCTGGCTTTGCAGAAGACTGAACTCATAGCTAAGCAAGATCAGATTCTTCATGAACAGCAAGAGATCAAAAATGCTCAAGAAGATATGAAGTCTGCCCTTCTCTCTCAATTGGACAAGACAAGGGATGATCTCATGTCTTTGCTGAAGGATGCTTTGTTGAAGAAATCTGGCTAGTCTATGATGTAGCCATGTTTGTTTTTATCTCTGGCAATGTGTTTAAATTTCTATGCTTGTCTGAAATTTTTTTTATGATGAATATATCAGTTGTTCCCTGCATGATTTTTCTGAGTTTATACTTCATGATTATCCTTTTGATTTCTGTTGTTGTTATGCTCTGGATTCCCCTTTGATTGATGACAAAAGGGGGAGTACTAAAACTAACAAAAATATGATTCAAATGTGAAGTGCTACAGGACTCAGGGGGAGCAAAGAAGAACTATTAAGTTCATTATCTGAGGGGGAGTTATTATTAAAAGCTATTTTATTCTCACATACTCCTTTCAGATTTTACAGTTTTAAAATAAATTTGTCATCATTAAAAAGGGGGAGAATGTTGAGTCCAAAAATATCATAAGAGATTTTATGATGTTTTAAGACAACAATATTTCCAAGTTTTAATGATTAACAAATTTACAATATTTATTTTCACAGATACTCTTAAGTGTGTAATTATTTATCTGTGATTTCAGCAAGCCACAATACGCTTTATAAGTCTTTAAGAAGTGCTTCAAGTCATCTGAGGGAAACAGGCCTTCTGAAGTGGTCAACCTGTCTTAAGTGTTGAAGCTGTCTGAAGAGTCAAGCCCGTCTGAAGACTGGAACCCGTCTGAAAATTGGAAGCCGTCTGAAGCTTTAGTAATGACGTGGCATCTTTGCTGAAACCTTGCGTGAAGACTTTTCTGAGTCTCTGCTGCTCGTACGTTTTGGAACACATTTATGGCAACAAACACAGAGGCCTTTCCTGGTGCATTTGAATTTCATACACCACTGAGGAAATCTCTGCAAACGCAGCAACGCAGCAATTCCTGAAGCAGCCTTTTGGCAGATGTAACCTTGTACTGTGTCAGAAATGTCAGGATGCTCAGAAGTATGTCTCACAACGGATTGTATAGCATTTAATGCTATCTCTAAACGATGGTTTTTCAACGGATTAAAGTCTGGGTATAAATACCCCTTATGAAGACCATCATCCCGTGATGACAGAGAAGAATATATAGAAAAAGAGAATCAAAACGCTGCAATTTTTTCTTCAAGAAAACCACTCTGATAAAATTCTTTGTACACTTTGTATTTTCATATCCTGAGTATACCTCAGTTTTTAGCTGTACATTGTAATAGGTTTGAGCTTCAAACTTGTGTAGTTTAAAAGCTTAAACTCTTTTTTCATTGTAATCTCTATTTGAGCCTGGAGAGGCTTGTCTGTAAAACAATACTTGGTTGTAGAGCCTGAAGAGGCTTGACTGTAAAACAATACTTGGTTGTAGAAGCCTGAAGAGGCTTGACTGTAAAAGAATACTTGTAATCTTTGTGAAAGATTAAGAGAAAATCCAAGTGCTTGTTGGCATTGGGACTGGAGGTAGCTCACAGTGGTAGTGAGTGAACCAGGATAAATCCTTGGCTAAGTTTTCTATCCCTTATCTCTTGTCAATTCGTTTATATTAATATCAAGGGTGTTGAAAAGCTATTCTAAATATTTTAAAAGCAAAGAAACCTTTTAAAATATATTTTCAGGAGCCATCCAAAAACTTCAGACAGCCCCCATAAACCTGTCTGAAACTGTTTGTAACTTGTTGTTTTCAAAAAGCTTTCAAAAATATAAAGAAACACTATTCAACCCCCCCATTCTAGTGTTTCCCTGTGTTTCTACACCAAGTTTGTTTCATGGAATCCTACAAGTCACAGAATTATTTAATTTAGGTACCCAAACTTTCTTTGGGTCCTTAGAGTTAGTATTAATCAAAGATCCTTTTGGGATCCACATCATATTTTTAAGATTTGTAGAATTCTTTCTAAAATAACAATTTGATGCACTATGATCCTTCTTTCCACAATAGAAGCATGTTAAGAATGGAGAGCTAGTAGTTTGAGCAATTATAAAGAAATTTTTATATTTCTTTTGTTGAGTTTGAGGATTATATCCTAATCCTGCTTTGTCAAATACACACCTTTGATTTCCTAAAATAACATCTAAATTATTTTTACCAAAGGTGAATTTTGCAAGTGTAGTGTTTAACTTTTTAATTTCTTCTTTATGTTTTAGGCATGATATGCATGGATGAATTTCTTTGCTATTTTCTAAATTAATGATAGAACACAGATTTTCATTTTTAGAATTTACTAATTTAAGTTCATTTCTAAGATTATCTAGTTCTTCATTTAATTTAGAAATTTCTTTCTCAAGTTTTGTAGTGGTTTTCTTGTAAGATGAAACTAGTTTTGCTAACTTAAATGATTCTTTATGTAAATCATTAAAGGCTTCTTGTAATTCATCAAATGAGTTGGATTTATTATTGTTAGAAGATGTTACCTCTTCTTCACTTTCGTAGTCTCTGGCCATAAGTCCTAAGTTGACTGTTTCATTCTCTGAGTCACTGGAGCTTATGTCATTATCATCCCATGTGATGTAGGCTTTCTTTGCTTTTTTATCTTTGAATGTCTTCTTGTTTGAGTTTTCCATTCTCTTCTTATAAATTGGACAATCTAGTCTAAGATGCCCTGGCTGGTTGCATTCAAAGCATTTTTGGATTGATTGGGAATCTTCTCCTTTCTTCTTTGTGTTAGGTGTAGGTCTTCTTCTATTTCCTCGGTTTCTTAGAAATTTATTGAATCTTTTAACAAATAGGCTGAATTCTTCATCATCATCCAAGTCCTCATCTTCAATAATTTCTTCTTCTTCAAGGACAGATGATGATGAAGCTTTGAGAGCGATAATTTTCTTACTTCTGTCATTCTCTTCATTTTGATTTAGTCTCATCAACTCCAACTCGTGTTCTTGAAGTTTTCCAAATAGTGAATGAAGGGACATGGTTGTAAGATCCTTTGATTCTGCAATTGCGGTCACTTTTGGCTGTCATTGCCTACTCAAACATCTTAGAACTTTGTTAATTAAATCTTCATTTGGAAAACTTTTTCCTAATGATGCAAGATGATTAACTATATGAATGAATCTCTTTTGCATGTCTTGTATGCTCTCATTTTGATTCATTCTAAATAGTTCATATTCATGTGTGAGGGTGTTTATTCTAGATATTTTGACATCACTTGTTCCCTCATGAGTTACTTCCAATGTATCCCACATCTCTTTAGCACTCTTACAATTTGAGACCCTAAAATATTCGTCTATGCCTAATGCAGTTGTGATTATGTTTTTAGCCTTTAAGTTATATTGAACTTTCCTTTTATCATCTTCACTCCATTGATTTCTAGGTGTTATTTTTACTTCTTCTCCTAATTGCATTGAAGGAATATAAGGACCATTTTCTATAGCATCCCAAATGTTTAGATCGATTGATTCTATGAAGATTTGCATCCTAGATTTCCAATAGTGAAATCCTTCTCCATTAAATACATGGGGTCTATTAAATGAATTTCCTTCACCAAAAAGAGAATTGGATGAGACCATAGTTGATCTTGAGGCTTCTAATCTTTATACAAGATACAAGCTCTGATACCACATGTTAGACAAGTGGCCTCACTAACTTAAAAGGGGGGTGAATTATGTTATTCAATTTTATCTAATCTTTTTGATTACTAATTTATCTTGCCCTTAGTGTACTAAAAAAACTTTAATTAAGATGAAGAAGAATGCGTACTCTTAATATGATGAATATGTAATTGCGAAAATTGAATAAGAGTTAAGGGAAAAGAAAGTGCAAACTCAGTTTATACCGGTTCGTCCAACCACTTGCCTACGTACAGTCCTCAAGTACCCACTTGAGATTTCCACTATTTGTAAAACTCTTTACAAATGATGAATCCTCCAACACCATGGAACCCTTCCTTGTGTTTGAGAATCACCCACAAAACAAGAGAGGCACCCTCTCTTCAACCACACAATTACAGATTGAATCGTTGAATACAAATGGACTCTCCTTTAGAGTAGATATTACAATTTGAAAGGCCTATAAGAATCTTTAAGATATGCAAGTATTTGACACAATTGATTCTTGTAATAAATTCACTCTTTTAAGATTTTACATGAGTAAATCTGTGTGAATTTTCGAAAATGAGACATATATTTATAAGGATGATGATGAAACCTTGTAATCCTTGATTAGAAGTAATGTCTCTTCAAGATTTTCAGAAAAAGTACTCTGGTAATCGATTACAGGAATATGGTAATCGATTACACAGTTCAAAATTACGAACAGTTGTGCCTGGAATTCAAATTTGAATTTCCTGCACTCTGGTAATTGTTTGTGGTGAAAAATTCAAATTCGAAAAGAATGAATTTTAACACTTTGATTCTACGAGCAATCTGGGGATTAGAATCAAATCCTCTTACGGGACTCTTTTAAAAAAGTAGGTTTATGGTGTTTAGATTTTCAAAAGTTAAATTTTCTGGAAAATTTGGTTGATTGGTACAGAATTTCACCAAATCAATTGTTATGGTTTTCTAAAATCCAGAAGTAATAAATTTTCCAAAGATTGATTCAGAATTCTATCAAACTTATCTTTCAAACAAGAATAAAATTTACTTGATCCAGAATTTTATCAAGTTTCAAGATATTTGTAATTCTTCAAAGAAGTCAATGAAAGTCTCAAATAAATGTAAAGCAAAGAAGAATTGCAGAAAGTAAATTGCAGAATGTAAACAAAGAAAAGAAAACGAATTGTAAGAACAATATGCATTAAGATAAAAATGGATGGGTTCATCACATACTTGCTTCCCTTTGTAACCTGTTTCGTCGCAGTGTGATCGGACTTGTAAGGTGTTTAAGAGAGTATGAGTATGAGTGATTTGTCAACCTTTATTACATTGTGGGTTCTACTATTTATAGATTCCTAGTCCTAACGGCTAACTAATGCATGTTTGACACATCAGCAAACCTATGTGTTGGCAGCGTAGATGCTTGCCACATTTTCTGCTATCCAGAAAACTGATCATAATTTTCAAAATAAACCACTAATTAATTGACACCTGTCTTCATCTTATATAACTTCCATTAACTGTTGTCTTGGTGTCTTCTGTCTTCTCGAAATCTTATCTTCTAATTTCTCGAAGTCTTGTCTTCTGATTTTCTCGAAATCTTCTATCTGTTTCCTCGAAATCTTGCTCTCTGATTTCTCGAAATCATTTCTCTGTTTTCTCGAACTCTTGCTTTCTGATTTCTCGAAATCATTTCTCTGATCTTGATACTATATCTTCAAATTTCTCGAATTCAAAGAAACTGCTTCGAGATTTGGCTTTACTTTTCTTTATGCCATGTAGCATATCTTAATTGGTCACTCCAAAGATTGTGAAGACCACCGGCCACCGTCCTTTCAATTTGCATATGTGACTTTTCTCATTGGATGTTAGCAATGGCACATTTATTGGCTTTTACTCTTTTTACTCCTATAAATAGGAGTGCCTTTACACAATCCTTTCATAATTCTTCATTCTTTTCTTCATTCTTTTCTAAATTTTCTAATGAATCTCTTCAAAGATTATGAAGAAGTTAATCCCTTTGGCTATTGCGTACAATCTAATCTGGAATGATTTCAATTTCGATGAGATTGACGAAATAGCCAAAGCTATTAGCTTTTCTAACCTTTCTTTTCGAAAAGTTTTCTTTTGGGTTGTACGTAATAGCCAAATATAGGTTCATTTACATAATAAATGAATCTATTTATTAGTCCCCATACTGACCTTGATTTCTTCCCTAAGTCGAATATGGTTCAACAGATTAAAGAAAGAATTCTTCTTTGTGTTGGCTCTATTAAAGCTTGTGGGGGAGGATGAGGATAAAGATGCATGTTAGGCATGAGTCAAGTACTCATCCTAGTTTAGGATAATTTCCTTTCTAATGTTTTTTAGACTTAGAATAGTTTTCTTTCTAAATGTATCTCCATTGTATTCGAACCACATGTAATTCGAATTTGGATCATGAATGAAAGAATTGCCCTTTACCTTTTGGAATACCTCTTATGTACTTTTCCTTGAATATTCGAGTTTCACAATTACCTTCTTTCTCAAATTTCTAAAGTCTTTGTATTAACTTTACCTCAAATATTCTCTAAGTCAATAGACTTATTACCAAAATTCGAAATAAGGTAATATTAACCTTCTTCTGTAAATTCGAAATGACATCATATTGTTATCACTTGAGGGATTCGAAATAATTGAAATCAAATCCCAACAGATGCCCCCCCAAAAATAGTCTCTTTCAAATAATGATTCATTTTTTTGTAGAAAGAGATATTTTTGGAACAAACCTTGGTATTCCTCATAACAGTTATTTAAAATTTAAATGGAAATTTAAATATCAGTTTCAGATAAACCTTTCATTTTCCAATTAAATTAAATATTGCAGTTACCTTTTAAAGTTAACTGACTTTGCCACGTTTTTGGGTTACTGGTTCACGTCCCAAAACCATGTAATCATGTCTTCTCTTCTCATATAAATACTAAGAAAAAACCCTTCAGTTTCACTTTTCCATCTTCAACCTTAAGAAACTCAACTCTATTCTCTCTCTTTACGGCGTGTTTACCTTCATCTTCAAGGTAAGATCTTTACTCATTTTAATCATTCTTTCTTCGTTTTAACTCGATTTTCACCGTTTAAATCTCTTAAGGTTTCTGATTTTATATTTCTTGTTGTGTTTCCAGCTCTCTTAAACTGTTACATTATATTTTCTCTTTCCTCAAGAAAACTTCAAGCTCCATTAATGGCTTCTCAAGCTCAAGATTCTGTTCCTCTTGCAATCTGCAAGGGTGATTTCCTTGCCAGGGATGATCAGGTCTATGTTCCTGAACCTGAAGATGCTGAAGAAAAACTTGCTATCTGGAAATCCCAGGTACTTATTCCTTATACTATAAAGAAGAAGAATTTTGCTTCTTAGGATCTTATACACCTTCTTCTTCATTGAGTCAGTATAAAGAATTCTTCCCTAGTTTTCCCGAAGAAAAAATTCGAATCTTTAGGTCTATCATTCGTTTTAATCATGTTGAAAATCCAACTGAAGTTTTCCGAGCCACTACTCCTTCTCGAAAAGATTCATACATAATGTGGCTAAACAGGGTCGAAAACACCATGAAAGATGTTTGGAAACAAATTGGTATTTATGACCTCATTCAGCTGAGTAGATATGATCTTAATTATGATCCTTCTCTCATTCTTTCCTCTTACTTTTCTGGGAAAGAAGTACCAATTCATTTCACTTGCCTTATGGCATGATTACCCCTACTCTTTTTCGATATTTCTGCTATCACTGGCCTTCGACCTGAAGGCCGATTAATTACTCCTTATATCAAAGTGCCTAAACCAATTATTTTTCCAAATTTCGAGAAACTTACCTATTCAAATTTCATTCAAAACAATGCAAAAACTGGTAAAGTTTCTGAAAAGTGCATGTGCTTTTCTTTTATATTGGTTATCTGCCTTTGTCTTTTGTTCAAGGTCTAGTCAAATTCCAAAGTCTTTTCTTCCTATGGCTCAAATGTTGGCCAAGGGAATTCGAATTGATTTGAACAGATGTCTTTTGGCTCATGTGTATAATATGCTTTCCGAAAGTATATATGCACTTAAGTCAAAAGATTTAGTTAGAAATCTCTGTGGCCCATTTTGGTTTCTTCAACTCTGGCTTAATGCCATTTTCCAAAACAAGTTTGAGAGTTCTGAGTCTCTCAAATCTGATCTTTCAACTGACATAGAAGGGTTTAGGTTATCCTATTTCACTCCTTCTTCGAAAAAGGATAGAGTTGAGAGTTTCAAGTCTTATATTTCATTTTTTCTTCAAATCAAAAAACATTCTCCGAAGCCTAGCACCTTTTGCTCTTCGAACTCGAGGACCAAATTGGTTTGTTCGAAAATTCCCCTGTGAGAATCCCGAAGAAAAAACTGAAAGTTTGGAACTTTGGAAGCAATTTCTGTCCCCAGACCTATTATACTGTTGCTTCCAACCTAAAGACTTCAAAGTTTTTTACTATCAACCCCAACTGGTGGCTCGTCAATTTGGATTGAGCCAACTTCGTCCAACGCCTTATTACACCAATAAGGATGATATTCTGATTGAAGACTTAGTGGATGGAGAAGAGGGTTTCGAGAAACTCCAACTAAAAAAGGCTAAGAAACCTTTTTCCTTAGTACCAGTCTCCTTCGAACCTTCTTACTACTGCACTCTTGAATTTGAAGAATGGTGGTCTGAATATTTTTCTAGCATTCAAGTAGACGAAGCTACTTGTCTTTCAAGACTAACCCAAGATCCTGCGCAGAAATTGATCAAGAAGACAAAAGGTACGCATATCAAAGAGATTGAAGCATTTGAGAAATTTTTCCATGTGTTCTATATTCCCAATAAAATTCATAGAACTATTGCTGATGCTGCTTCTTCATTAAAAGAAAAAATTTCTTCAAATAAACAGAATTTTAAACTTATGAATTCTAAAGGTATTTCTGATTTCGAAAAATTTTGTCCAAAGTTCCCTTCTTTGCCTACAGCAAAATTTGGTTTAGCAAAAAGTTTATATGGTCCTGAATGGACTAAACTTGGGACTCTTGATTTTATTTTTAATCAATTTAAACCTCTTCCAAAAAGAGTCACTTTAACAAAACTATACTTTGGACAATTACCCTTTTATTCCCCATGTGGATATAGAACATGTGAGAATAATTTCTAAAGACCTTATAGTTCAAGGTAACGATATACATCATTTATTAATTTCCTCTTATTATTCCCAATTTGTGATTCTGACTCCCTTTCCTTTGTTTTAGCTAAAGAGTGTAAAATCTCAAAGGAAAGAAAACTGGGAAAGTGAAGAGGAAGGAACTTCAGAAAAGAATCCAAAAAAAGGAAGACTCCATCTTCTTCTCAAAACTTTCTGTAAGTTCATTTCTCAAAATCTATATTTGAACCTTTTCGATATTTCGAACTTTTGTAACCTCGCTTTTTCTTTTTTAGACTAACTTACTGCTTCGAAATCACAAAAGAAGACTACTTCTAGCAAGGCTGAAAAAGAATGATGAGCCTCTGAGAAGAGTCAATATCGTGCTTCACAACAGGAAGAAAGAAAAAAGCAGATACTTCTAATCCCATTGTAAAGAAACCAATAGTAAAGGCTGAAAAGAAGAAGAAGAAGAAAATTGAAACTTCAAAAGAGAAATCTCTTTCCAGAGGTAACTTTCGAATTTGTATTGTCTAATTTCGAAATCTTATTTGATTTCGAGAAAAAAACTCATATCTTATGCTTCTTCGACAGGAAAGTACCCCTGAAAAACAAATTGCTTCCTCTGAAAACTTCAAAGAAAGAAAGGAACAACCCCAAAACCAAAATTCTATCAGTTGTTCCTCCAGGGAAGACCATTGGAGCAGTAAGTTCCTTTCCTTCATTTCTAAAGTTTTCTTTTAAAAACTGGTTCTTTTCTTCCTGATTTTGGAAAAAATTGCATTCTTTATATGCCAATATCAGAGAGGTTGGGCAAAGGTTAAAAGTTAAAGCATATAAGGAACAAATCCCAAGTGGAATTGTTGAACAAGTAAACCTTTTAAACTTTCTTATGAAAAGAAAAATATTCATCATCAAACTTTTTCTTTTCTGTATATCTAGCTTAGACTATTTTCCGATGTTCAGATAAACCTTTCTTCGAATTCCCTAGCTGAAAGTGGTGGAACTGGAGAACTAACTGTTGAAAGCCCACTTCAAGTTGTTTCTTCGAAGAAATCACAGAAAATAACTCTGGAGAATATCGAAGAAAGCAATGAGGAACTGAAAAAGAAAGAAGAAGAAAAGGGAAGAAGAGGAAGTCCAATCTCCTTCTAATCCTACTAACGAAGACTCTCAAGAAGAAGAAAAACAATCAAACCGATCCTACAAACTCCCCCGATCCGAATTCGGGAAAGACAAAGGATTCTTCCTCAAAGGAGATTCAAGTAACTCCAATCTGAATCAGAGACTCCTGAACAGGCTCCTGGGTTTTCGAGGGATTCATCTAGATCAACGCCAGTTTACAAGGGCTACAAGCTGGATGATTGCCTCAAAGATCTGGATGAGAATCCTTTCTTGATTCTAGATGTACTTTCAGGGGAAGTCTCCTTGTCATCTGCTCATTCTGAAGCAACTATTCAGAAACCTTGAATGAAGAAGATTCAATAGGATCAAGGGCTTCAATATTCAAGAAAACTGATCTTCGAAAAACAGATGATGAAGGGAGATTCCAAAGGATCGTTTGTATATAGAAGAAATAGAGAGTTTCCTCATATATTTTGACAAGAAGAATTCTCAGCTTTCTGATTCTCAACAAACCTGGGTGAAAAATTTTGCTGAACACTATCATAACAGTGTTGCAACTATCAATCAAATCGAAGACCAAATCACAATTGGCTAGTCATAAGAGTGAAAAGGCCGAATTGGTTGACAAAATGCAACACAGCAAACTGATAGTGAATAATCATGAACAATCCATTCAGCAAAATTCTGCAAGAGTTGAAGAATTGAAGAAGGAAAGGTTGAGAATCGAAGGCTTAATTAAAGAATATCAAGAAAGACTTGATGAACTTGTAAAGGCTGAAGACGAAGTTGCTATACCCTTTCGAAACAAAGGACTATTCGAATGGAAATCATCAATTCCGTTAAAGGGATTTCGAGGAATTGTTCAAGTCACCAAAGATATTGAAAATCTGGAACGAGAAGACTTGAGCTTCAAAACTCAATATGAAGACCTCATGCACAACTTCGCGAAGCTGAAAAGCGAAATTCCATTTTAGCCTTTTCATTTTCTTCTTGTCTTTTATTTCACTATTTTTGTTTCGAGCAAGGGCTCGAATTTTAATTGCCACCCAAACAATTATTTCTGTTTATGCACAATTTTCAACTCTTGCAAGTTTGGTTTGTATTCTTTCAAGTATTTTCCATTTATTGATAATATGCGCAAATCACCAACCAATTCTCGAATTGAATACGCATTACTGGAAAACACTTTCTCAATTTCGAAAGGTCCTTCCCAATTAGGTGACCATTTCCCAAACTTCTTAGACTTTTTATCAATTGGCAAAATCAACTTCCAAACATAATCACCAACTTGGAATTCTTTTTTCTTAACTTTTCTATTATAACAACGAGTTATTTGCTTTTTGTCTGATTATGTTTTCAAGAGCAATCAACCTTTCTTCATCAAGCTGATTTAATTCATCAAACATCAAATTCCAATAATCTTGAGAAAGTAACTCATATTGTTTTTGAACTCTTAATGATTGTAAGTTCACCTCAACTGGTAACACAGCATCATGACCATATACCAATTTATAAGGAGTAGTTCGAGTTGCCTCTCTTGGAGAATTTCTATAAGCCCAAAGAATTTGATTCAATGTCTCATGCCAATTTCTAGGACGTTGTCCAATATGTCTTTTGATCAAAGCAATAATAGTTTTATTAACTGCTTCAACTTGACCATTGGCTTGTGCATAATAAGGAGTAGAAGAAAGTAATTTTATTCCTTTTGATTCAGCAAACCTAACCATTTTCCTCCCAGTAAACATTGTTCCTTGATCTGTAGTAATGGTTTCTGGTAAGCCAAACCGAAATATAATGTTTTCTTCAATAAAACGAATGATATCTTCTTGAGTAACTTCTTTTAGAGGAATTGCTTCTACCCATTTGGTAAAATAATCAACTCCAACTAAAATAAACTTGTGGTTTCTCGAAGAAGCTGGATGTATCATTCCAATTAAATCTAAAGCCCATCCTCGAAAAGGCCAAGGCTTTATGATTGAATGCAATTCACTTGCTGGAACTTGTTGTACATTTCCATGCTTTTGACATTCTTCACAAGACTTTGCAAAATTATGACAATCTTTGGCCATAGAAGGCCAAAAGAATAATTTTCTTTTCAAAATCCATTCCATTTTCTTCCTGCTTGGTGAGCACCACAAGCTCCTTCATGAACTTCTACTAAAGCTAAGTAAGCTTCAGTTTCTCCCAAACATCGAAGTAAATTCCCATCAATTGCCTTTTTGTAAAGTTCTTCTCCTAAAATACAATAATTCAGATTTTGTATTTCAAATGTTTCTTATTTACCAAGGAAGGATTTTGGATAAGACTCACAATTTCACTTCTCCAATCATTCTGTTCTAAGAGATTTATATTATGGATATCGAATCCTTTCATTGGGAACCTTCTTTGAATATCACTAATTTTCCTAAGAGTTCCAATAGAAATTCTATATCCAGAAGCTATTTGAGCCAATTCATTGGCTTCGAAATTTTGACCCCTTGGAATATGTTCAATCTTCACTTCATCAAACATTTCCAAAAGTCTATTGGCTTGAACCAAGTATTTAGCCAATTTTGGATCTAAACATTTATACTCTTTAGTTATTTGTTTAATAACTAATTGAGAATCTCCTCTAATATGAACGTTTCTCGAATTCATAGAAACTAAAATTTCGAGACCAGCAATAAGAGCTTCATACTCTACTGCATTATTCGAACAGTGATGTTTAATTTCAAACATCATTCGAGTTGGAAACCCTTTGGGTGAAATTAGTAAAATTCCAATCCCTGCTCCATTCTTATGTTTGGATCCGTCAAAATATAATTTCCAAGGGTCCAACCCTACATATGTTGATTCCTCAATTGGAATAGGAGGATGATCAACTAAGAAATCTGCAACTACTTGTCCTTTCATTGCTTTTAATGGAACAAACTTTAGTGAAAATTCAGTTAAAGCTAAAGCCCATTTTCCAACTCTACTATGCAATATAGGTTTTAACAACATGTGCTTTATTACATCGAAGTGTGAAATCACAAATACATCATGGGGTTTCACATAATATTTAAGTTTAGTGCATGAAAAGTACAAACATAAACACAACTTTTCTATAGCACAATATCTAGTTTCTGCATCATTAAGGACTCTACTCAAGTAGTAAATAGCTCTTTCAACACCATTTTCGTCCTCTTGAGCCAACATACTTCCTATTGTGACTTCTGAAGCAGAAATATACAACTTTAAAGGTTTTCCTGGCAAAGGAGGAGTCATAATCGGAGGAGTTGTCAAATATTTCTTGATTTCCTCAAAGACTTGTTGGTGTTCATCTTCCCATTTGAAGTTTTCTTCTTTCTTCAATTTCAACAAAGGGGAAAATACTCTTGTCTTTCCTGATAATTCGAAATGAATCTTCGAAGGAAAT
The DNA here is from genome assembly GCA_026901365.1 of Sesbania bispinosa. Taxonomy (NCBI): domain Eukaryota; kingdom Viridiplantae; phylum Streptophyta; class Magnoliopsida; order Fabales; family Fabaceae; genus Sesbania; species Sesbania bispinosa. The sequence continues at coordinate 540,170 of QLOH01000663.1, read as the reverse complement.
TAACTTTTCCCAGAAAAGACTGTAACTGTTTCTTGGTTGTAGGTGGAGATGTTTCGAGAACAGCTTTAGCCTTATTCTTGTCAATCTCAACACCTTTCTTATGCACAAGAAAGCCTAAGAAATTGCCTGCAGATACACCAAAAGCACATTTAATAGGATTCATTTTCAAACCATGCTTTCTCATTTTCTCGAAAGCTTGTCTTAAATGATTCAAATGCAAGTCTTTTGATTCAGACTTAACTACAACATCATCAATATAAACTTGCATAAAATTTCCTATTAAATCATGGAAAATTGAATTCATGGCTCTTTGATAAGTTGCTCCAGCATTTTTCAAGCCAAAGGGCATCATTACCCATTCATAAGTACCTATTGCCCAGGACATCGAAAAGCTGTCTTCGAAATATCCTCTTCGGCAATAAAAATCTGATTATATCCTGAATACCCATCTAACATACTTAATAATTCATTTCCTGCTGCCGAATCAATTAACATATCAGCAACTGGCATTGGGTATTCATCTTTAGGAGTTGCATTATTAAGATCTCGAAAATCAATACATACTCTTAAAGATCCATTTTCTTAATAACAGGCACTATATTAGAAATCCAATCAACATACCTGGCAGTTCGAATGAACTTGGCCTTTAGAAGACGCTCAATTTCTTCTTTGATTTTCGAAACAATTTCTGGAGCAAATCTTCTTGGGGCCTGTTTCACTGGTTTCTTTTCTGGAAAGGTTGGAAGCTTATGTTCTACCAATTCTCGACTCAAACCAGGCATTTCATGGTAATCCCAAGCGAAACAATCTTTATATTCCCTCAACAAATCAATGATTTTTTCCTTAAATTCACCTTCGAGATTCTGACTAATAAACGTGGGTCTCTTTTCATTAGCATCACCCAAGTTTATTTCTTCCAAAGGATCTTGAGCTTCCATTTTCTTGATACCTTGAGACAAAAATCCTTCGAAACCCAAGGGAGAGTCATCATAAATGCAATCCAATTTTTCGAACTCAGGCTCTTGTGTTTCCTGAACATAAATCTCAACCCTTTTCATCATTTGCTCAAAATACTCTTTTTCAGAATCTTTGTTTTCCTCAGAAGAATTTTTAACCCTTTTAGAAGAATCACCTTCTACTTCAAATGAATTTTCTTCTTCTATTATCTCCTCAATGATTATCTTCCTTCTTGCCACTCGGCCTTAGGGGCCGTTTCTTCTTCATTTTGTTTATTTTCATTGAATTCGGCTTCGAAAGCCGCTTCAACCCTTTTTTCGGCCATATAGGCCGAAATTCGAGCCCAGAAGCTCGAATCTACTCTGGATCCGACCATTCGGATATTTCTGCGGCCTCGAAGGGGCCGACATCACATTGTAACATAAATCCATAGTTTGGATTTATCCTCAAAGAATAAGGTACCTTGGTAGGCACCAACATGTATTTATCAATTACCTCGTAAGGTTTTGCCTTCATCACTTTTTTCTCAGTACTCCTCACATCCACTGCATCTTCTTCAACCTTAAAGTAGTTTTTATCCCCATCCACATAAATGGGAACTCCTTCTTTTGTCCACATACACAATTTTTGATGCATTGATGATGGAACAACACCTACTCCATGTATCCACTCTCTACCAAGTAACAGATTGTAGTTTGCCTTCGAATCTACTACCACAAACATGGTGGGTCTCATTATAGTTCCCACTGTCAATTCCAGACATAACACTCCTTCTGATTTCGAAGTCTTACCACTAAAATCTGTTATGATCATCTGATGAGGCATCAGATCAAACTTGGTCTTCATCAATCTTTTCATCATAAACTTCGGCATCAAATTGACTGCCGCTCCTGAATCAACTAGTACTTTGCCTATACTCACATCTTCAACAAGTGCTCTTATAAACAAAGGCTTCATGTGAAGTTGCATCTCTTCAGTGGGCTTCTCAAACACTGCTGAAGTGTTTTGGCAAATTTGTTTGCCAATATAAGTATAGCAAATTGGATCTTCACCAATTTCATCTTCTTCGAAGTCCTCGTCTTCCAAATCCTTCTCGAGTTCTTCGGCATACTCTGCTGGTAAAACAGATACAACTGCGCAAATATCATCAAGATCATCAGCAAACCCTGTTTCGAAATTTTCAGTAAGTAAATCATCCTCATTTTCATTAAAACCTCCAATTACTTGGAATGAAGGTTTCTTTTTGACTATTTGGGCATAGGAGGGATGATTCGAATTTGCTTGCACTTGAATTACTTGAGTATTCTTCGCTTGCACACTTTTGGTTGTTGATTGCCTTCCTCAACAGCCGTTTTTTTTTCTTGTTTCTCAAAAGCAGCCTTTCTCATTCTCTGAGCCCTTCTCCATTGGGTTTTAGTCATCTGAGGTCTGTTTCCATAGTAAGGTTTCTGATGAGAACCTTGGAAGTTGTTCTGATACTTAACATATCCGGGTCGAACCCACTGGTTCGGAGAAACTGAAGATGAAGGTATGAAAGTACGTGGTTTTACCTTCCCTTGGGATCCTTGATTCATAGGTTGTTTTCCTTTCTCGAACCTATTCATGTTACCAGGTATTTTTCCCCCAGACATAGACTCAGATTTCGAAATCCATCCTCCGTATGAAGGATAAGGCTTCTTCTGTTTGTTTTCAAGTCTCTGATGATTTGCAGCCACTTGTTGATAGTGTGTTTTCATTTCTGAGCCATGGAAAATTTTGGCTGCAGATCTATCGAAAACAGCATGGCATCTTGGACAAAGTTCAATAGAGGCATCTTCTGCCTTCTTTCGATTCAGAAATTCCAACAAAGTTTCACCTCCTTTCGGGTAGACATCATGGAATTCTCGCTCTCCATCCAAGGCCATCTCAGTGGCTTGCCCCACAGAGTTAGAATCTTCAACTTCAACCATATTAATACTCACAGGCTCAACGTAGTTAGCGTTAACCTGAAGAGGATCGGAGTCAATTTTCATTGCCATTGAAACTTTCTCTTCAAATTTCAATCTTCCCTGTTTGATCGCTTCCTGAATAATATCCCTGAAACGAACACAACTATTAGTCCAATGTCCATAAGTATGATGATACTTACAATATTTTCTACCTCTTCTCTGTTCTTGAGAAGGGATTTTATGATCATCACTTAGTGTTATTTGTTTGTCTTTTACTAAGATATCAAAGATTTGATCTGCCTTGAAATGTCGAAACCATAGTTCTTCTTTAGAAATTTATCTTTATTATCATTATTGGTATTTCCACTAGGTTTCAAAGATTGACAAACATAAGGAGGTCCAGGCTTAAGTTCTGCTACATGAACATCACTTTCTTCCATATCATATTCGAAATCACTATCATCTGATACTTCCAAATATGCTACTTTGTCTTTTCGAAAGATTTTGTCAGTTTTTCGAAATCTCTCTTTTTCTTTCCTTAAATGTTCAATTTGCCTAACTTTATCAGCCAATTGGGCCATGTCTCTAAGCTGTTGATTAATCAATTTCTTTCGAATTGAATAATCTAGTCCTCCTGCAGCCATTTGGACTAACTCATATTCAGGAATTTGAGTAAAGCATCTAGCTTTCATTTGCCTGAATCTATTCAAATAATCATCAATAGATTCATTTGAAAATCTTTTAATGTTCACTAGATCCATTAAAGTAACTTTGGTTTCCCCTCGAAAGAACTGTTCGTGAAAACTTCTTTCTAATTGATTCCATGTATGAATCGAATTTGGGGGAAGAGTTGTAAACCAAGTGAAAGCATTCTTGGTTAAAGAACTAGGAAAATACTTCATTTTAAGTTCTTCATTATTTGCCAAATCACCCGCTTCGATTTGATATCGAGCAATGTGTTCGACGGTAGATTCCCCTACTTCTCCAGCAAACTTAGTAAATTTGGGAACTTTCCATCCCCTTGGCAATTCAGTCTGCAATACCACTTGGGTAAAGGGAGAAACTACATAAGGGTGGTTTGCAAATCCTACATTGAATCCATGTCTATTTAGGACTTGTTCAACTATTCCAACAACATTTTGTTGCCCCCCCAAGTTATTTGCTCTTATCCTTTCGAGAACTTCATCAGCATTCTGATTTCTATTCAGGATAACCCTGGGAGTATTGTTTTCTCTGTTTTCAACAGGATTCACAGGATTTGGTATTTGGTTATTCTGATCTCCTTGATTTACAGGAGGATTCATGTTAGCCACTTGTCTTACTATAGGATCTGTGGGTGCTCCAAACACATCCGCAATCCTTTCCATTTGCCTAGCCAACAAATTATAATTTGTATTTTGTTTGTACTAGGGGATCGAACACTGTGGCCATTTGAGTTGTCAACATGTTCACCATTTCATGGTTACTTTCATCCATTTGTTGCCTTAGAGTTTGCAACGTAGAATTTGTGATAGATGAAGAAGAATTTCCCACAAAGGGATTAAACATGGGTTCTCGAACAACAAAAGGACCCACTGTTGACATAGTTGGCGGGGCTGTTCCAGAATTTGGAACAAATCCATATGGTAACCCATACTGTGGTTGCCCATTTTGAGGCATAGACATAAAACTGGGTATAGGGATTGTAGAACCAATTTGACTTACTACAGGGTCTGTCACAGCAGTAGTGGTTGTAGTAACATTCGTTGATGGTTCCCTTGTAACACTATTATTTCCATTAGCCCCATTATCATTGTTATTTACAGACTCATTCCTTGGGGAGACGAATTCTAGAATTCGTAATATTAGCATTATCCCTATTGTTATTTCCACTCGCATTCTGCCTAGAATTGTTAGCCATTTGAACAGAAATTGTTCTTCCACTTCTCAAACGCATACAAGAACAAATCTATTCATAAAATCGTAACACTCACTACCTTTTGGCAATATGTCCACCGGGCGTGCCAATTTGTTTGTGGTGAAAAATTCAATTCGAAAAGAATGAATTTTAACACTTTGATTCTACGAGCAATCTGGGGATTAGAATCAAATCCTCTTACGGGACTCTTTTAAAAAAGTAGGTTTATGGTGTTTAGATTTTCAAAAGTTAAATTTTCTGGAAAATTTGGTTGATTGGTACAGAATTTCACCAAATCAATTGTTATGGTTTTCTAAAATCCAGAAGTGATAATTTTCCAAAGATTGATTCAGAATTCTATCAAACTTATCTTTCAAACAAGAATAAAATTTACTTGATCCAAATTTTATCAAGTTTCAAGATATTTGTAATTTTCAAAGAAGTCAATGAAAGTCTCAAATAAATGTAAAGCAAAGAAGAATTGCAGAAAGTAAATTGCAGAATGTAAACAAAGAAAAGAAAACGAATTGTAAGAACAATATGCATTAAGAAAAATGGATGGGTTCATCACATACTTGCTTCCCTTTGTAACCTGTTTCGTCGCAGTGTGATCGGACTTGTAAGGTGTTTAAGAGAGTATGAGTTGAGTGATTTGCCAACCTTTATTACATTGTGGGTTCTACTATTTAGATTCCTAATCCTAACGGCTAACTAATGCATGTTTGACACATCAGCAAACCTATGTGTTTGGCAGCGTAGATGCTGCCACGTTTTCTGCTATCCAGAAAATTGATCATAATTTTTCAAAATAAACCACTAATTAATTGACACCTGTCTTCATCTTATATAACTTCCATTAACTGTTGTCTTGGTGTCTTCTGTCTTCTCGAAATCTTGCTCTCTAATTTCTCGAAATCATTTCTCTGTTTTCTCGAACTCTTGCTTTCTGATTTCTCGAAATCATTTCTCTGATCTTGATACTATATCTTCAAATTCTCGAATTCAAAGAAACTGCTTCGAGATTTGACTTTACTTTTCTTTATGCCATGTAGCATATCTTAATTGGTCATTCCAAAGATTGTGAAGACCACCGGCCACCGTCCTTTCAATTTGCATATGTGACTTTTCTCATTGGACGTTAGCAATGGCACATTTATTGGCTTTTACTCTTTTTACTCCTATAAATAGGAGTGCCTTTACACAATCCTTTCATAATTCTTCATTCTTTTCTTCTTTCTTTTCTAATTTCTAATGAATCTCTTCAAAGATTATGAAGAAGTTAATCCCTTTGGCTATTGAGTACAATCTAATCTGGAATGATTTCAATTTCGATGAGATTGACGAAATAGCCAAAGCTATTAGCTTTTCTAACCTTTCTTTTCGAAAAGTTTCTTTTGGGTTGTACGTAATAGCCAAATATAGGTTCATTTACATAAAAATGAATCTATTTATTAGTCCCCATACTGACCTTGATTTCTTCCCTAAGTCGAAGATGGTTCAACAGATTGAAGAAAGAATTCTTCTTTGTGTTGGCCCTATTAAGCTTGTGGGGGAGGATGAGGATAAAGATGCATGTTAGGCATGAGTCAAGTACTCATCCTAGTTTAGGATAGTTTTCCTTTCTAATGTTTTAGGGACTTAGAATAGTTTTCTTTCTAAATGTATCTCCATTGTATTCGAACCACATGTAATTCGAATTTGATCATGAATGAAAGAATTGCCCTTTACCTTTTGGAATACCTCTTATGTACTTTTCCTTGAATATTCGAGTTTCACAATTACCTTCTTTCTCAAATTTCTAAAGTCTTTGTATTAACTTTACCTCAAATATTCTCTAAGTCAATAGACTTATTACCAAAATTCGAAATAAGGTAATATTAACCTTCTTCTGTAAATTCGAAATGACATCATATTGTTATCACTTGAGGGATTCAAAATAATTGAAAATCAAATCCCAACAGTAATCAATCAGGATTTGGTAATCGATTACCAGTTCAAAAATTTTAAAATTTGAATTCTGAAACCTCTGGTAATCGATTACACTATGTTGGTAATCGATTACCAGTTCAAGAAATTTAATTTTTGAACTGATTTTTACTTTATAAAAATACTTTGTTTAATTTTCTTTTTAGTGCCAAGTTCCTTGCAAATCTTAGACTTCTTTTCATATTTTGTCTAACTAATTAAACTTAAACTAATAGACCTTCTTGACTTGACTTTGATCTTGATCTTCTATTCATACTTGATTTAGAATTTTATCAAAGTTCTAAATTTTCACTTGACTTCTTTTAAATTCACAGAAATATGAACACAAAGTTCAGAGTAAAGAAATAAAATTGCTTGAAAATAAAATTCAAAATGTAGAATGCAGAAAGTAAATGAATTGAAAGATAAAGTTGCATAAAGATAAAAGTGGAGGGTTCATCACATACAGTCAATCCTTGTAAACATGTTGGTCGCAGTGTGATCGGACGTGAAGGTGTTTAAGGGTATGAGTGTAATGAAATGCCAACCCTATTACATCAACAGTTCACCTATTTATAGTTTCCTATCCTAACGGCTAACTAATGCCCATGTGACACATCATCTAGCCTTATGTGTTGGCAGCATGCATGCTTGCACGTCTTCTATTAACCAAAAACCGTTTCTGATCTTTAATAATTGTCTTCTTTTTCCTTCTGCCTTTTCGAATTTTCTTCTCTTTTCTTCAGAAATCCTCTAAGTCTTCAAATATCTTATTTTTGAATTCTCTACTTCTGTTTCTGAAATCCTGCTTTCTGATTTCTCGAAATCTCTTTTCTGCTATTTCGAAATCTTCTTTTTCTGTTTCTCGAAATCTTCTTTCTGGAACCTTGGCTTCGTGGATTCGAGAATATCTTTAACTTCAAGACTTAGTCTTTCTTGATACTTGAATTCAATGAATCTATTCTCATTTTCTAGACTTGATTATACTCTTCTCTGTGCCATGTGTCAAATTTTATTTGGCTAATTCAAGTCATGAAGACCACCGGCCACCGTCCATTCAACTTCATTATGAGAATTCTTTTCATTAGACGTTAAAATGGTCTTATTAAAGACTCTTAACTCTTTTTACTCCTATAAATAGGAGTACCTTTACACAATCCTTTCATAATTCTTCATTCCTTTCTCCTGTCTTTCTAAATTCTCTAAAGAATCTCTTCAAAGAATATGAAGAAGTTAATCCCTTTGGCTATTGCGTACAATCCAATCTGGAATGATTTCATTTTTATTGGGATTGACAAATAGCCAAAGCTATTGGCTTTTCCAACCTTTCTCTTTGAAAGTTTTCTTTTAGATTGTATGTAATAGCCAAATATAGGTTCATTTACATAATAAATGAATCTATTAATTAGTCCCCATACTGACCTTGATTTCTTCCCCAAGTCGAAGGTAGTTCAACAAATTGAAGAAAGAATTCTTCTTTATGTTGACTCTATTAAAGCTTGTGGGGGAGAATGAGGATAAAGAGGCATGTTAGGCATGAGTCAAGTACTCATTCTAATTTAGGATAGTTTCCTTTCTAATGTTTTAAGCACTTAAGATAGTTTCCTTTCTAATGTATTTCCAATGTATTCGAACTAATGTAATTCGAATTTGGATCATGAATAAAAGAACTATCATTTACCCTTTTGGAATACCTGTAATGCATTATTTCTGGAATTTACATTTATCTTCTTTTCGAAATTCTAAAGTCTTTTTGTGTTAACTTCACTCAATAATTTTTCTAAGTTAACAGACTTATATTATCAAATTTCAAAATAAGGTAATTTTAACCTCTTCTGTAAATTCGAAATGGCATCATATCCTTGTCACTTATGGAATTCGAAATAATTGAAAATCAAATCCAACAGTTATTAAAATAATTATTTTGTGTAATTATTATGAATAGTCTCGACAGCTGGGACAGGAGGTAGAGCTCGATGAGTTCTTTGTCACCACCCACATAAAAAGGGTGATGGTTGGGTAGATGACTGGGCGCGGTCCACGTGTGTAGGTCCAACATTGTACTTATCAGTGTTTTTTTTACATTATTTCATATATTTACAATTAAATATATAACTAACTAATATATGTTTACCTGTACTCAATAGACAAATTTGCAAGACCGCCTAAGAGAGGTGGAGTCACAGATGGGGGACAACTCCAGCTTTGATGGGTCCACCAAGCTTCAGATCTGGAAAGATGTTGCGGGTATGGCACCGGGGACTTGTTCAACATTTGTCCTGGTGTGACTAGCCTCACTCAGGAGTCCCGGGCCCAGACCAGTGGGGCGACGAGTCGCGTCATTCGTCTGAGGAGGCGCTAAGGCAGGAGATACTAAAAGCACACGCGAAGGACACTGGAGCTGAAGAGAAGGTTGCAACGGTTGGAGGAGGACTTTGCACGACTCCGACGACAGATGGAGATGTTGCTGGAGGCCCAAAGTACAGGTGGTTCTACCAGCTTCAGTCAAGCTCCGGCTCCGGCTCCGGTTCAACCGTACCCGCACTATGATGGCCACCTGGATGAGGAGCCATTGAGTGAGGATGATGATCATCGCCCACCACATGATTTTATTTTTTATTTTGTTTAATTTTTTGTATTATTTTTTAATATTCTTTGTATATACTTTATATATATATATATACCTATATATTTTCTTCCATTGGTGTTTTTATATATTATTTAGTATTTCTCTTTATAATTTTAAAATTAACAAATATTAAATTAAATAAATAATAAACTAAAATTAAAAAAATTGATCACTAGCGACAACCATGGCCGTCAGTAGTAAAAAATATTAAAAAACATAATATATGTTTGCGACGGCTATGGCCGTCGCTAGGTTATGACGGCTGAGCGATGACCATTGATCCCTTCACTTAGCGACTGCCTTTAGCTTAGCGACAAATTGAGCGACGGTCTAGCAGACGCTAAGTAGCGATGACTCATTCAATTTGCTCGTCGCTACTGTATTAATGACGAGCATTTTAGCGACGTCCTTGAGGCGTTGCCAACTAAAAGGTGATTTTTTTTGTGAATGAAATTCTTATAATTTCAATAATATAAAGTGAACCCTATTAAATAAAAATGGATATACATGCACATTTTAAATGTAGGAACATTAAAATGTTTTAAATACAAAGTATAGCAACAATAGTATTTTAAAGGTATCATTATACATGTCAACCCCATAAAAATGTCCATAAAATTGATTAAAACCACACTTTGATTTTAAAAATCAAGGGACATTAATCTTAAATGGACCTATGTACGTCTGATTGAATTATTTTTAAAGAGTTATCTATAATGTTAACTGAATTGTAGTTAATATACTTTACCAAAAAATTGTATTTAATACAGCTGTTCAACTTACACTGGACTTTGCATATTACTAATTAATGAATCCCATTTAATAATGATTTCTTGGTTAACGTCACCTAATAGTGATTTGATTTAGAGTGAATTTGACTTTATAATTGGTGACCGTATTAAAAAGAGATATACTAACGGTTATAATTTTAGATGAAAAGTAATTAAGGAAATAAATTTTGCTAATTAAATAATTTATTTTACCGTTTTGATATAACTGAGAATAAGAGTTCTAAAAATGGAATGTTTTATTAAAATATATAGAAAGTATAAAACCATTTTTTCTATATGTATGTGTGTACATGCATATTTTATTACGATTTTATGAATTATGAATTATGAATTATGATTATATACGTTTCTATTTAATTATTTATTTCTTTTTGGCTCTTGTCAAAGATTGCTGAGTCTCTGAATAAATTAAAATTTGGCGCATAAGCAATTTGTCCATTGCAAAACATTAGATCTTTTTGGAAAACGGGAAGGTTTTGATGTTGGATGATTCTGGGGGCTGGAATTTTTTGAACTTGAAGTGCTCGAAGAAGCTGTTTGGGAACTCTCAGACCCTAAATCTTCTTCTTCATTCTGTTAGGCACTTTCAGTTTGAGTTAGTGGCTAGTGGTTTTATATGAGGGGTTTGTTATCAAAATAGATGGTTTTCTCGAATTGGACTTGACAAACTAGCATTAAGAAGTCGATTCAAAATCCATATATCTTCAGTATCAGTGGGAGAAATATAATTGAAGGAGTAGATTTTTCATTTTACTCCTTCTTTTTTCTTATTGGTTTTTTTTTTTTCATTTTCTTGTTAGTTTTCAAGAAATAGTAAAAATTGAATGTAGAAAAAGATACAACTAATAGAGATTTGAAGTTTAGTTACTTTCGAAGTTTCTTTTTCAGTTTCCTTTTTCTTTCTTAATGAAATGCGGCTAGAAGAGAACAAGACTGCTTGGACCTATAAAATCAATACTATGGAATATATATAACCCAACTTCAAGCAAGGAAGGAATGAATAAAATAATTTCCTACAATTTTAGGGGCACTACCGTACAGGAGGACACTACCTTACAGAAGGAAACCCTTGACCTTGGGATAGGACACCTGGTCCTATGTACCACCCTAGAGTAGGACTTCTCTTGTATTTTCTTTTATTTTGTATTTTTCCTTATTTTTCCTACATAGGGGCGCTAATATGAGTGGCTTTAATGGCTAGGAGGTTGCTTGACTCATAGCCTAGGCGGTCATGTGATCAAGTCCCCATTAAGATAGGAATTTTAGTTTTTTCTATTTTTTCCATTACATGGCCACCCTCATTGGCTATATAAAGAGGTCTTCTCCTCATTTGTAAGTTAATATCTACATTTCTTAATAGAAAGCTTACGCTTCATTTCTCCCTTATGAGTTGAGAGGCTTGATGGTTCTTGCTCAAACCATTGTGATTCTTATCTGGTTCCACGAGTTGGTGGCTAATCTACACTGCTGGCTTATCTGCTGAAGGGTTGCCTTCATCAGTGGCTCCTACACCATCTCTTTCTTCTCTATTTTATTTCATTTTCCTTCACTTTCTTTCATTTTACTGCACTTATATGCTTGTTGTCCAGTCCTTAATTTACGCATAATTTCACTTCTAATCGGTTTTTTTGCTCAATTCTAGATTCACTACTTGTCTGTTATCAATTCTCCTTCCTTTATTTTTTGAAGCCACTTTAGGGGAAGAATTCTATAGGAAATAAAATGATCACCTTAAAAACGTTTGAATTCGAATAGTAAGACAAATGGAAATGTATCATTTTGAAATGATGAAATATTACCCTTGGTGGTTCTTTTTCTTGAATCAAAGCTGTTGGGACTTCTTTGGAGGTGGTGTCATGCACAAAAGTATTTTTAAAACCTTAAGTCAATAAATCGAAACATGTGAGTCAATTAAGAAGGAAAATTCTAAATTTGAATTTAATTGAAAGAAAAGAATTGACTTGTAGTAGATTTTCGAGAAGATCTTGAATCAGAAGCAGTAATAGCAAAAGCTTGGCCTTGTGATGTTTATTAAGTTCTTATTCCAATTTTCTTGGGAGCATGGAGACCACCTTCCCAATCTTCTTGTTGAGTAAAATTGGTGAAAACCTTAGTAGGTGTTGGATTGAAACGTAAAAAAAAATTCTAAGTTATTTGCAGATTTTAATTTTGAGTTCGAAACAGAATTATGATTTCAGTCTGATACAAAAGAATAACTTGAAAGATATCTGCATTTCGAAGGATCTTATTATAAAAGTCTTTAAAGTTTAAGAGATGCTGCACAGAAGACTTAGAAGATTTTCAGAAGCAGAAATCATATAAAATTTCGAAGTCAGGAACCAAGATTTGTCAAGAACTCAAGATTTCGAAATCGAAAGATTTCTCTGGAGAAGACTTAGTAAAATTGTAATAAGTTGAAGTCAGATAGTCTTGTAAGTTCGAATTTGAGAAGCCATTCTTAGAATAAAAAAATAGAAGACCGTTGGAAGCAGTTAATGGAAGTTACATTCTTTTGACAAAATTAATTAGAAGACACATGGATTTTCGACCATTGTAATTACAATTTATTTTAATACGTGTCAAATTGTAGTGATTTAGCCGTTAGAATTTCCAACTCTATAAATAGGATTATTGTCACTGCTAGCTCAATTGGTAGTGGTTCTAAGGAATCTAAGACTATATCCCTGAGGTCTTGGGTTCGAAGGGTGGAAAAGCTTAAGTTAACATGCCTGGGGCGTGGTAAGCCTAGAGTGGTGAGCGTGAGCGTTCTCGGGGCGTTAGCGCAATTGGTAGTGGTTCTAAGGAATCTAAGACTATATCCCTGAGGTCTTGGGTTTGAACCACGGAAGGTTCTCCTAGGGGGAATAATGTACTTCAGGGGTAGAAAAGCTTAAGTTTACGTGCCCGGGGCGTGGTAAGCCCGGAGTGGGTGAGCGTAAGTGTTCTCGGGGCGTTAAACTTTGGGTCTCGTTTAAGGGTGAAATCAATGGTAAACAATCCAACACTGCTACCATGTCCAAGAAGCTCACGACAAATTGTAAACCCAGTCTCAATCTCATTGCTTCAACAACTCTAACTTCTGGACCACAAGATGTCAGGTACTAGCTCCCAATTCATATCGTTCACTATCGCGAACTATTACAGCAACACCCCCAATATGTGTGTCAACAATCTTAACTTTATATATATGTATTCAACTTAAATAAGCCCAGGATAGGTAGATTCCAACGCACCATGTTCATGGTATGTGTTGTAGTAGTTGCAACAGGAATAGGCACAAGATTCTCAATTGCTTCATTGAATTGCTGAGACTTGTTCACGACTGTTGTGATAACTTTTGCAGTGGGACATTTTCCCCAACATCTTGATTAGAAGTCCTCATTTGTAATTTGGTATATATGATCATAATGTTTGTTGTGAAAATTTTCAATTAAAATCGAAAAAGTTCTTGATTCTCAAAGTATAATCTGGGACTAGAATCTGAATCCTCTAAAGGTTCTTTTTAAAATCAGGTTTATTTAGAAAACGCTTTCAAAGAGTAACAGAATTTTGAATCAATTACTTCTTTAAGAAAAAATGGTTTCCTCGAAAATCAGTTTTGAAAGATTTAAACAGAATTTCAAAGAAATGAAAGTTTTTTAAAGGACAAAGTGCAAGAATTGAAATTGCAAAATGTAGACAAAAGAGAGAAAGATTTGCTGAAAAGTAAATGCAGAATTTAAACAAATCAAAAGAAAAAGTGCAGAAATGTAAAGAACAGAATGTAAATCAAAGAACTGAAAATGACTGAATTGTAAATGACATTAATTTAAAGTTGGTAGGGATACACATATTGGGCACTCTCTTGAGTTAACCTCTTAGTCGTTTGAATGTTAGACGTTGGGTGTTTCAGAGAAGTTTCAGTAAATGAGAATCCAACCTTTGTTACATCGTAATCTGACCTATTTATAGACTTCTATCCTAACAGACACTTAACCAGATTTTGACACGTTTACAAGCCTAGATTACGTGTCAAATTTCTAAGTATGCCACGCGTTCAAATCAGCAACGGTTTTCTATTTGAAAAATAACTGACTGCTTGAGATTTTGACACCTGTCTTCAAACAGCAACGTCACTAACTGCTCCATTTGAAATTTGAACGCTCTCTGAACAAACTTCCAGTAATCGCTCCATTTTAAATTTGAATGTCTTTGAATGGCTTTCCAATAACTGCCTCATTTGAAATTCAAATATTCTTTGAAACGTTTCTCAGTAACTGCTTCTGTCCTCATGAATTCTTCTAAGTTACTGGACTCCTTTCAAAATCGAACTAGATTTCGATTTGATTAACTGTCAACCCATATTAGGAAACTTAACTAAATATTGACTAATTAATTCCCTTAAGTTTCCTTCGTATTCAAAATACCTTTTAAATTCGAATAGGCACTTAATCAAAGATCTGCATTCCTTTTGAATACATATAACAGAATACCTTCTATTTCGAATTCAACATGTAAACTCCAAACTTCACTAAGTTATAGTATCTTTCAATTCATAATCCAACTTTCTAATCTTCTAGTGTTTACCTCGAATTCGAAGATACCAATATTGTAATAACTTAGTAAAATTTGTAAATTTCACCCCAACAGATGCCCCCTTAAAATATTAGTTTCGAGGAATATGTTAACTTCAGTAGAAACTAATATTTTAATAACATGAGGAAGTCATTCAAAAATATTACTTCTTTCGATTAATTGTTCACCTTTCAACTTCCTTGCCTTCCATTGGTCAAAGTGTAGCAGTACAAGGACTTGAAACAAGTATCTAAGCCATTGAAGAAATGCCCAACTTTCTGAAATCTTTTCAAAATTTATGAACCCTTTGAACGAATTTTATTGGTGCTCTGGACAGATGACTCGAAAATACTATGCTCTTCGAATAAAACATATTGCTCATAAAAGATCAAGGCCAAAGAAAATGTTAATACCAGAAGGCATTGAGGTGGAATCTTCGAATTCCTTCCTTAACATTATGAACTCTCTAAAATGATTTTGATTCATACATCTCTTTGATTCTAGGTTCAGACTATAAACTCATCTTCAAAATCAGTAGCTGAACCAACTCCAACCAATCAATCTGATCAGAGAATTCTTCAAAAGAAAAAATGAAGAAAAAGAACTAAGTGTAAGTTCTCTTCCAGGATTTCAACATAAGATGAAAGTCTTCAGAAAGAATCAGAATCGAAAGAAGAAAAAGAAGAAGGTGATGCTCGAGGCACTGGCATGGAAAGAGTTGAACCGTATTAGAAGGATAACGTTGATAAAGAGTTTAATCCTGAATCCTCTCAGTCGAAGGAGAAAGAAACAGAAAAATTGACTAAGGCAACCACTTCGAACGAGGTTCCTCCTCAAGATCAATCTAAAGTTGACATCCCTTCAACTCCATTCAAAGAAACTCCAAACCCTCAGAATCCTTCAGAACTTCAAAGTGAGTGAGCTGCTGCTCCTCAAAGTGTTCCTTTGAACACTTCGAAAACCATGCCAAGTTCTTCCAACAGATCTCCAACACCTTCGAGCTTACAAGAATGCCTGCACGTATTGGATGAGAACCTTTTACTGTTTTGGATCTTTTGACAGGCGAAGGTTCAATGTCCTCTGCTCAATCTGATTCAAGATCTTATCAACCATCAACTGAGTCTCTTGAGGATTTGATTGAAGATTTAAGGAACTTTATTCCTTGTTCTTTACAAAAAGGACGTTGAATACCAATACAAGGTGCAAAAGAAACTCGAAGCAATTTATGCACGTCAAACTGACTTATCTGCTACTCAATTGAAAGGACTAGATGCTTTCAAAAACATTTTCAGCAAAGTAACAAACATTTTGAGAGAGCATCAGTCAAATGCCACAAAAGCTTCTGAAATTTGTGTTGAGACTGAAGACATGTTGGATAAATTGAAGGATTCAAAGACCAAGATGTCAAGACTTCAAGAAAACATGGGAACTCTAAGCATTACACTATCTTCTGTTACTGAAAGACGTAAGAAGATTGAAAGCAAATTAAGAAACTTCAAGAGATGACAAGGCTCTGGTCTTAGAAGAAAACACTTGCAAGACTTCGATATCCAAACTTGAAACTAGAAAGCTCGAGCTCCTTAATAAGGTGAAGTATGTTTCAAGTGAGTTGGTGAAATCGAATGAGCTTCTGGCTAATATTGATCCAAGGGACAAAGTCTTAGCAGAGCAATATAAAAATCTGAATCAAGTCTATGGGCCCATGAAAAAGAATCCCCTTTTTAACTTCACTTTTATCTATCTGTTTGTCTGTCAAAACATTTCTTATTGGTGCTTTGGAGTCACCAATTAATCTGAATGTTTTTTTTTAGACAATTTGAATTTCATGCAAAGTTGGTTATATTACTTTAAGTATTTTCCATTTATGCTTAGAATTCGATTATCACCTGATAATTCTCTAATCGAATACGAATTATTTGAAAATACTTTTTCAACTTCGAATGGTCCTTTCCAATTCGCAGACCATTTCCCAAATCGTTTAGATTTTTTATCAACAGGTAAAATCGCTTTCCAACAAGATCTCCCTCGTCAAAAGACTTAGATTTCAGTTTATGATTGTAATTCGAGATACTTGTTTCTTTTTGCCTGATGATATGTTCTAAGGCTCTTAATCTAAACTCATCCAATTCATTTAATTCATCCAACATCAAGTTATAATAATCTTGAGTAGGTAAATCGAATTGTCTTTGCACTCTTATTGATTGCAAATGAATTTCAACTGGTAAAACTGAATCATGACCATTGATCAACTTATAAGGTGTAAATTTTTTGCATCTCGAGGAGAATTTCAATATGTCCATAAAATTTGACTTAACGTCTTATGCCGATTTCGAGGTCGTTGGTCAAGATGTTTCTTAATCAAAGATATAATTGTTTTATTTACAGCTTCAACTTTCCCATTTGCTTGTGCATAATAAGGAGTTGAAGTAAGAAGCTTGATTACATTTTCTTGTGCAAACCTCTTAACTCTTTGGCCTGTAAACACAGTTCCTTGATCAGTTGAAATTGATTCAGGAAGACCAAATCGAAAAACTATGTTTTCTTGAATGAACTTAATCACGTCTTCTTGAGTTACATCTTTTAATGGGATTGCTTCTACCCATTTTGTAAAATAATCTATAGCCACTATATATATTTATGCCCCCTAAATGATGAAGGATGAATTTGACCAATCAAATCAATAGTCCATCCTCTAAAAGGCCATGGCTTTATTATTGAATGTAACTCACTTGCAGGGATTTGTTGAATGAAACCATGTTTTTGACACTCTTCACAAGCTTTCGAAAAATCATTACAATCTTTGGCCATTGAAAGCCAATATAAATTTTATCTTTTCAAAATCCATTCCAATTTTGACCTGCTTGATGAGCTCCACAAATCCCTTGATGAGTATCAATCAAAGCTTGATATGCTTCTGATTCTCCTAAACATCGAAGTAAGTTTACCATCAGGTGCTTTCTTATATAGTTGATTAGCTAAAATCACGTAATGTAAAGCCCTGTATTTCAATTTTCGATCCACTTGCATACTTGGGTTCTGCAAGTATTCAACTAAAGATTTTCTCTAATCATTGGTATCTAAAGTTTCAATGTCTAAAACTTCAAAATTCATAACTGGCATGTCCTTATTTAATTGGATCAATTCTTCGAATTTAAAATCACACATTTTATAACCAGAAGCAATCTGTGCCAATTCATTGCCAACTTCATTATCAATTCGAGATATGTGTTCGAATTCAACTTCATCAAAATACCTTAGTAGCTTGAAAAGCTCTGAATAAATATTTTGACAATCTAGGATTCAAACATTTATATTGCTTAGTGACTTGTTTAATCACTAATTGTGAATCTCCTCGAATCAAAACTTGTTTAGCTTTGAATGTAATCAAACTTCCAATCCTAATAACAAAGCTTCATATATTCAGCCTCATTATTGGAACGATCCATTCCTATTCGAAACATTATTTTTGTTGGTAAACTTTCAGGTGAAATTAAAAGAGTTCCAATTCCAACACCTGCTTTATGTTTTGAACCATCGAAATAAACTTCCAAAGCTTTAAACCCACGAAGTCTAATTCATTAATTCGAATAGGAGGATGATCAACTAGGAAATCAGCCATAACTTGGCCTTTCACAGCTTTTAATGGAAGGTATGTTAGCGAAAATTCAGTTAAAGCTAACGCCCATTTTCCTACTCTACTGTGAAGAATAGGTTTCCATAACATGTGCTTTATTATATCATAATGAGAAATTACATAAACGTCAAAAGGTTTTACATAGTACTTTAACTTAGTACAAGAAAAGTAAAGACATAAACATAATTTCTCGATAGCACAGTATCGAGTTTCAGCATCATTTAGAGTTCTACTAAGATAATACACTGCCCTTTCAATTCCATTTTCATCTTCTTGAGCAAACATACTTCCTAATGTCTCTTCAGATGCAAAGATATATAACTTCAAAGGCTTTCCTTGAATTGGAGGTGTCATAATAGGAAAATTTGTGAGAATCCTCTTTATTTCTTCGAATTCCACATGGTGTTCCTCTTTCCATTCAAATTTTTCTTCCTTTTTGAGTCTCAACAAAGGGGAAAACACCTTGGTTTTGGCTAAAGATTTGCAATGAATCTTTGAAGAAATTGATTTTACCCAATAAAGACTGTTAATTGCTTCTTGTTCGAAAGAGGAGAAGTTTCAAGAATTGCCTTTGCTTTATTTTTATCAATTTCAACTCCTTTCTGATGAACCAAGAAGCCTAGAAAATTACCTGCAGATACACCAAAGGCACACTTAATAGGATTCATTTTTAATTTATGTAGCCTCTTTCAAATGTTCTTTCAAATTTGAAAGATGATCATTCTTAGACTTGGATTTTATGACTACACATCAATCATATAAACTTGCATGAATTTCCTATCAAATCATGAAAAATTGAATTCATGGCCCTTTGATAAAGTAGCACCACATTTTTAAGGCCAAAGGGCATCATTACCCATTCATAAGTGCCTATTGCACCAGGACATCGAAAATCAGTTTTCGAAATATCCTCTTCAGCAATAAAAATTTGGTTGTATCCTGAATAACCACCATCTAACATACTCAATATTTCATTTCCTGCTGCTGCTGAATCTATTAATATATCAGCTACAGGTGTGGATATTCATCTTTAGGAGTTGCTTTATTCAAATCTCTAAAATCTATGCAAACTCTTAAAGAACCATTTTTCTTAATAACCGATACTATATTAGAAACCAGTCAACATACCTGGCAGTTCGAATGAACTTAGCTTTTAATAACCTCTTATTTCACTTTTGATCTTCAATATATTTCTGGTGCAAATCTTCGAGGTGCTTGCTTCACAGGTTTCTTATCAGGAAATGTAGGTAATTGATGTTCCACAAGCTCTTTACTTAGACCAGGCATTTCATGATAATCCCATGCAAAACAGTCTTTATATTCCTTAAGTAATTCGACCAACTTACATTTAAATCTTCTTATAAATTCTTACTTACAAAAGTTGGCCTTGGGTTTTTGACATCTCCCAAATTTACTTCTTCAAGAGGATCTTGAGCCTCCATCTTTTCAATTCATGAGATAAAACTCTTTCGAACCCAAGAGGAGCATCTCAGCATCATCATATATGCAATCAAGTCTTTCAAAAGATACTTCTTCTTCGAGTCTCATGTTTGAATCTTCTCTATTTCACATTCAATATCTTGTACCGCCACTGAAGCCGTTTCAACATTCTTTTTGAATTCTTGTCCAAAATTAACTCCGGTCTCGAAGACCGTTCTATCATCTGCGGCCTCTAAGGCCGCTTCAAACCTTTTCTCAGCAGTATATGCTGAGGTTCGAGCTATGAAGCTCGAAATTACTCTTCTTCTGAAATCCATCCAAAAGTAGAAGTGGTCCCTGAAGGACTAGTTGCACTTTGAATGATCAACCCATATTCACATTGAAAAACGCCTTGTGTGGAATCTTACTAGGCATAAAACCACGCTTTTCAATTGTACAAGGTATCTGATTCATTATCCATTTCTCACAGTTCCTTGCATTGGTTGTGTCTGTTTCGACCTTGTAATAGGTTTGATCAGCCTCAACATACTCCGGAATGCCATCATCATTCCATAAACATAACTTTTGATGAATAGTTGAAGGAACTGCTCCTACTCCATGAATCCACTCTCTCCCTAAAAGCACATTATAATTTGCTTTCGAAGGGACCACCACAAACACTGTGGGTCTTTTGACTGAACCAATAGTCACGTCAAACACAACAATCCCTCAGATTTTGACGTCTTTCCACTGAAATCAGTAATAATCATGTTGTGTGGCATCAAATCACACTTCTTTTTGTTGAATTTCTTCAACAAAGAACTTGGCAATAAATTGATTGCCGCTCCACCATCAACCAACACTTTACTTACAGTAATTCCTTCGATTTGAGACTGAATAACAAAGGTTTTATGTGAGGACACCATCCAAATAGAAGGTCTATCGAACACTGCTGAATCTTGCTTAACAACTGTGTTGACAACAAGTATAATAAGCTTGTGGCTCTGATGATCATCTTCTATGAAATCATCTTCGAAACCTTCTTCATATTCCTTTTCGAATTCTGTAGGCAGAATTGAAACTACACCACAAATATCTTCTATTCTATCCGGGAACCCAGTTTCGAAGTCATCTGTAAGTAAGTCTTCTTGAACCAAAACCTATTCTTTGTCATAACACTTAACTTGTCCTCTTTGAAGGATTTGGGAATATGTAGGTTGACAAGAAGCCCCTTGCACTTGAATCAACTGCGCATTCTTAGCATTCAAATTCTTTGAGAAATTTGAAGAGCTGCCCCCTTGTTCCAGTGCTGCCTTTCTATAACGTTGATCCTCCTCCACTGTGGTCTTAGTCATAAAGGCTTTCCATTGAAGGAATTATTATACTTCCTAAGCACTTGTGGATTCTGACAATACTCTTGACTATCTGTCACTTGAATCCATTTGTTAGGAGGAACATTCGAAGGAGGCACGTATGACTTAGGCTTTTGGAACATAGGAACTTGCCCCTTATTCATTTCATAGTTCTTTTGAATAGGAGGTCTTCGAATTTCAACATTCGAAACAGGCCTTGTTACTTTCTGAATCCTTTGATTCATAGTCTGTTGATAATGCCTTTTCATTTCTGATGACTCAAAAGACTTAGCCACCATTCTATCAAAAACTGCTCTGCAATGAGGACATAGGGAAACATCAGCATTTTCCTCTTTCTTTCGAAGCAAGAAATCAACCAAGGTTCATTGCTTTGTGGGAAGATATCCTTCACTTCCTTTTCAAATTCCTCAATTGCAATGTCTATTGCTGCTTTCGAATCAATAGCAGGTTCAGCTCCTACCATATTTATCTCAACAGTATCAACATAACTGGCGTTGACATTCAATGGATCAGAATCAACTTTCATTGCCATTTTCTTCTTTTCTTCAAATTTCAACCTACCTTCTTTAATGGCATCTTGAATGAGATCCCTGAAACGAATACAATTGTAGTCCAATGACCAAAGGCATTGTGAAACTTACAAAATTTCTTTCCTTTTCGTTGTTCAAAAGTGGGAATCTTATGATCATCACTAAGGACGATTTGTTTATCCTTTACTAAGATATCAAAGATTTGTTCAGCTTTTCGATATATCAAACCATATGCCTTTTTGGGATATTAACTTTGTGAAGTTTGATTCCCTGAATTATTATATGGTCTAAGGAAAGAACATGCATAAGGAGGTCCTAGTTTTAACTCAGCAAATCAATTTCATTTTCATCGAAATCTGAGTTTTCATCACTAAAGTTTCATTAACATCAACATAGGCAATTTTATCTCTTCTTCCTATCTTTTCAAGCTTCCTATGTTTTTCCTTTTCAAGTTTTAACTGTTCAATTTTCCTAACTCTTTCAGCCAATTGAGCCATATCCCTCAATTGTTGATTTACAGTTTCTTTCGAATTGAATAGTCAAATCCTCCTGCTGCAATTTTAACTAATTCATTTTCAGGAATTGGTACAAGACACCTAGATCTCATCTGTCTAAATCTATTCAAATAATCTTCAACAGATTCATCTGAAGTTCGTCTAACTGTAAGTAAATCCATAAGACTAACTTTCGTTTCAGCTCTAAAGAATTGCTCATGAAATTGTCTTTCTAACTGGTTCCAAGAGTGAATCAAACCAGGAGCCAAGGTTGTAAACCATGTAAAAGCATTCATAGTTAGGGAATTTGGAAAATATTTCATTTTTAATTCTTCATTATTGGCTAAATCCCCACATTCTACATGATACCTTGCAATGTGTTCAACTGTGGATTCACTAGCTTCTCCTGCAAACTTAGTAAATTTTGGGACTTTCCGACCCCTTGGTAACTCAGTTTGCAACACATAAGGTGTTAAAGGAGAGACGAAATGAGGTCTAGCAGTTTGACCCACATCGAATCCATGTCTATTCAACACTAATTCAACTATATTTCCTATATTATTTTCTCCCCCAATATTGTTTTGCCTTATTCTTTCTAAAACCTCATCAGCATTTTGATTCCTGTTCAAAATAAATAGTTGGGCATTAACATTTTGAACTGGCTCTCGAAAAACACGTTCATTATTCTCCCTTGGACCATTATTATTTCCAGGATTCTGATTTTGGTTTTGGTTTTGATCAAGGCCAATATTACCATGTTTTGGTTTTCAGGGTATGGGGGTGCACCAAATACATCAGCAATTCTAGCCATTTGTCTGGCCAAGATGTTATAATTTTGATTAGTGTTTTCAATGAATGGATTTATCACTGTTGTCAATTGAGTAGACAACAAGTTAACCATTTCATGGTTACTCTCATCAAATTGCTGCCTTATCGAATTCAAAACAATATTGTTAATGAATTCGACTTTTGCCCAGAATTCAATCCAGAAAAACTGGTTCCAAAAACACCTAAGTTTGAAGGACCAGCCTGATTGAATGAAGGTGTCATTGTACTTGCGTACACGACTGGGGCTGTTTCTTTAGTAGGAGGAACAAAACCAAAAGGAAGTCCATATGGGGGAGGCCTAACATTTGAATTTGTAACCTGTATGCCCCCACTTGATTGTGGATTTGTACTCATAGCCTGAGTCCTTAAAGGATCTTCAGTTTGAGTAGTGTTCACTGGTGGATCGCGTTGATCATGGTTCACACTATTATTATTTTCCACTCCATTAGTCTCATTATTGTTAACAGACTCATTGTTATTCCTTTGGTTTGTAGGACTGCCTTGATTTGCAGAGGCATTTCCAGTGGCATTTTCAGAAGTATTTCTGTTACGATTGTTATTTGCCATTGAATTAGAAATGGTTCTACCACTTCTCAAGATCATGCAATTTCTAACACTGATTTAGCACTTAGTCCCACCGGGCGTGCCAATTTGTTTGTTGTGAAAATTTTCAATTAAAATCGAAAACGTTCTTGATTCTCAAAGTACAATATGGGACTAGAATCTGAATCCTCTAAAGGTTCTTTTTAAAATCAGGTTTATTTAGAAAAACGCTTTCAAAGAGTAACAGAATTTTGAATCAATTACTTGTTTAAGAAAAAAGGTTTCGAAAATCAGTTTTGAAAGATTTAAACAGAATTTCAAAGAAATGAAAGTTTTATAAAGGACAAAGTGCAAGAATTGAAATTGCAAAATGTAGACAAAAGAGAAAGATTTTCTGAAAAGTAAATGCAGAATTTAAACAAATCAAAAGAAAAAGTGCAGAAATGTAAAGAACAGAATGTAAATCAAAGAACTGAAAATGACTGAATTGTAAATGACATTAATTTAAAGTTGGGATGGATACACATACTGGGCACTCTCTTGAGTTAACCTCTTAGTCGTTTGAATGTTAGACGATAGGTGTTTCAGAGAAGTTTCAGTAAATGAGAATCCAACCTTTGTTACATCGTAATCTGACCTATTTAGACTTTTATCCTAACAGACACTTAACCAGATTTTGACACGTTTACAAGCCTAGATTACGTGTCAAATTTCTAAGTATGCCACGCGTTCAAATCAGCAACGGTTTTATTTGAAAATAACTGACTGCTTGAGATTTTGACACCTGTCTTCAAACAGCAACGTTTACTAACTGCTCCATTTGAAATTTGAACGCTCTCTAAACAAACTTCCAGTAACCGCTCCATTTGAAATTTGAATGTCTTTGAATGGCTTTCCAATAACTGCCTCATTTGAAATTCAAATATTCTTTGAAACGTTTCTGAATAACTGTTTCTGTCTTCATGAATTCTTCTAAGTTACTGGACTCCTTTCAAAATCGAACCAGATTTCGATTTTGATTAACTGTCAACCCATATTAGGAAACTTAACCAAATATTGACTGATTAATTTCCCTTAAGTTTCCTTCGTATTCAAAATACCTTTAGAATTCGAATAGGCACTTAATCAAAGATTGCATTCCTTTTGAATACATATAACATAATACCTTCTATTTCGAATTCAACATGTAAACTCCAAACTTTACTAAGTTATAGTATCTTTCAATTCATAATCCAACTTTCGAATCTTCTAGTGTTTACCTCGAATTCGAAGATACCAATATTGTAATAACTTAGTAAAATTTGTAAATTTCACCCCAACACATAATAATAGTTTTCCAGTAAATAATTTAGATTGTCATTTTTTTAATTATCAAATCAAATGGTGGTTATTACTCATCCATCGTCTCTTCCAACAAAACCCTTTTTGAGTCCCAAATATTTTTTATTTTTAAAAATTAAACAAGTGAAGTTAATTTTTTTATTATTTTTCTTTCTATTATCTCATGTAACAAATACAATGTGTTAGCATATGATAGACAAGCAAAGTATTAAAACAAGATCCTGCTAACTAGTGTTCTAAAATCATTGATTAAAAATTTAATAAATAAATGATTTTGATTAATCACATTTATTATATTTATATAATATTAAATATTGTATTTCAATGAGAATTTTTATTCTTAATTTCTTAACAAGTGTTTCAAGTGCATTCATTAGTATTTTTCTTAAATTATTAATAATAAATAATATGGCATAATTTTTTTATCTTTTATCTGAAAACCCCCCACAGAAATACATGTGAATTTAATCTCTCAGGTCGAGGGTCATGATTAGATAAAATTCTTCTAGGAATAGTAAGGGTAAGATTTGAATACCTAATTTTAAAAATAAAGTCCGCTTGTAATCCCATAAACTCATAATTGCCATTGTGGCATAATTAAAAAGATTTAATTTATATATTGTTAGTGTAAAGAAATTTTACATAGATATTTAATGGTGTGCCGTCATATCATTTAATGAATATTTCACCTTATATGTTATTAAATTCAATAAATAATATAACAGCATATTATTAAATATCTATGTAAAACTTTTACACCACATTATATAAAGAGAAAAGGGTTGTGCACTGACAGTGTAAAAAATTTTACACTGACGGTTAATCACAACCCTTGATTTATGGTGAGTTTGTTGACTTTACTAATTAATATTTTAAAAGTCATATAAATAAAGAATCATAATTAAACGTCAGTGTAAACAGTACATACTAATTAAACATGTACTAATTAAACTCTTATATAAATACATGATATTGGCATCAATATTATTACAAAGGTGGCAACGTGCCAAGGTGGCAACGTGGTCCTCGGTCTTCCCATAAAATTGCGATATGGACATGATGGGTGCGAAAGTTGGGGCCAACGAAGCGAAGATTATAATATAAGTTACAACCAATTACAGTCTAAGATTGTGATATACACCATCAAATACTGGATCATATTAGATCTTTGTTCACACTTCACAATGTGCTTTCACTAAACGACGAAATCCCTTTGAGTGAGAGTGAGACTAAAACACCTTTTCATCTGATTTTGAGATAATATAATTTATTTATTAAACAAGTGTACTATTGTCTACATCTTGTAACTATGCTAAAATTCTTACCATCGATCATGTTCAAATCAAAAGAAAAGAGAAGTGATAAAAAATTCATATGAGGACAGTTATCAACACACTCTCTAACACATTCTTTTTAACACACTTCATGTGATCGGTTAAAATTCACATGGGTCCCACCAAATTATGTGGGTCTCACTCCCAATGTGGTGGGACCCATGTGACTTTTAACTAATCACATGAAGTGTATTAGAAAAAGTGTGTTGCTGGCACTTTTCAATTCATTATATGTCATAGTGTGTAGATCATATATATATATATAAGTATTAATTTGTAGGTTAAAGTGTTGGGGTGATTTTGATTATTATATATTTTTTTTGAGAGTTTTGTGGAAATTAAAGAAAAATATAATCTAATATCTAGAATATAATTATTTAGTATGAAGAGTAATAAATACTATCTTTTTATGATAACAAGAGATAGATAAAAAGAAAAAACAAATGAAAATAGAAAGTAAAAAAAAATATGATAATTGATATGATGAGAAAGAATGATATAGAAAGAAAAATAAGTATAAATGTATATGATTGAGTGTGAAAAAATTATGATTGTTTTATAATTAATATTTTTAGTATTTTGAGTTTAAAATCGTTGTATAAGATTCTATAACAATTTTTACATCTTAGAAGATATTTAACATAAGAGTAGTTACTTAACTAATTTATAAGTTAAAGTTGTCCCACTAACTTCACTACAACTAGCCTATTGACTAGGATTAACCCACAACTATGTTTATGGGCATTTGTGATTAAAGACAAAAAGAGCTTAGTGACGTCTTTGAATTTAATTTTGTATTTATTATTATGGTCAATAAATAAATGGTAATAATATTAATGCTTAAACTTAGCAATAATATTATTGATTTTAATAAAATCAGTTCTTAGAGTTGAGAATAAGACTTCAATTTTTTTATTAAAATAGATAATATTTAATATTCATTTATACTTCTAATGTAATTAATATTTTTTATGTTAATAAAAAATATTTTTAGAAGTCTTATTCTAAGTATTTAAGGTTGATGTTAAACATCAATACTATATGCAAGACAACTCTAATTACCTTTAAAAAACAACTCTAATTGAAAAGCAAAAACTATTTATAATTTTATCAATTTCATATTTATGCCTAGATGTTTTAATAAGTAATAATATATATGATTTAAAATTTTGAATGAGTTATACGATAAGATTTTAATTTTATTATTTTTAGTTTCATTTATTTTTAATAAGTAAATAACAATGACAATTTTTTATAATAAAAATAAAGACAAAGCTGAAAATTTTGTTTATAAAAAAAAAATATAATAGAAATTAAAAACACAGGAAATGACTAAACCAGTGAGGAACTGAGGATAGGCTACTCTACATATCTAAGGGTTTGTTTATTTTTATTTTTTATATTTAATTTTTAACTACAAAAAGATACTTTTTTTCCTGTCAAATTAAGCATATAACAGTAACATGCAGTTCCTAGTTATTTTTTTAGCTTATTTCTCCAATGACCAATAGTCCTTTCTTCCTTGGGCGGTTGGGCAATTTCAATTGCAATACACTCCACACTCAGGGTTTTGTTAATTAAAAAAAAACAGTTAAAACAAACATATATGAGATAGTGACAGATAAATCCCAAATGCGTCATTTCTTGTTTTGTATTTCCCTTCTGTAATTCACTTGCAAAAATTCTAGCGTATCTCGAATTGACAATATTATTAAATATTGTTTAGGGCAATTTAATATTAACCCAAGGAAGGGAAGTCTTTGTGGACAACGCGAATGAATTATTTAGCTTTATTTAATTTGTCTTAATTTGGTTCGTAATTATATTTAGTTGTTGCCCATAGGATACGAATCCTGATTTTTGACTCAATTA
This sequence comes from Sesbania bispinosa, assembly GCA_026901365.1. NCBI lineage: Eukaryota > Viridiplantae > Streptophyta > Magnoliopsida > Fabales > Fabaceae > Sesbania > Sesbania bispinosa. Next base: position 512,081 of record QLOH01000663.1, on the reverse strand, counting down.
ACTTTCTCGACCCCATAGCAAATATTGTCAACACAAACATTTACTAAGCCAAACCTAACATGTTCCTGATCAACTCAATGCGTTGAACTATCCTTCGTCCCACTCACGTTGGATTTGATATGATATTAAGCATGCCATTATGATAATCATCATCTATTTATAATATTACTAAAATATACGTACATAGGACATTTTGGGCCTAATTAACTCGTATGAATGTTTAAGAAATAATGGAATCTCCACCACGCCAAGCAACAAAATGATATAAAATATGCAAAGAGATAATGGGGGAATCAAACCGATTGCTTTATTTGGTTCAACATATTCAGTTTTATCTTTTCAGTACTGGAGTTACATCATCCCTTTTTATTAATTAATTAACTGTTTGATGGGGAAAAAAAATGATAGGCGTGATACTGATATTATTGGGGGAAATAGGTGTATTATATATTGCAGCGAATTTAAACTCAATATTTAATAAGAGTTTAATATATACATTGTCTGTATAAAAAAGTTTTATTTATACAGATATTCAATGATGTGTTGTCACATCATTTATTAAATTTAATTAATAACACACACTACACCAAATTTATGATATAAGAGCACCAACTTAAGGGCGTTTCCGTGTTGGTTAGCGCTTAAAATGATCGTTTTAAAATGAGGGCGCTTTAAAATTTGGGCGGGAGCGCCCTTACAGGTAAAAGTTAGGGCGCTCCATCAGCGCGCCCTCGTTATCAGGTTTATTTAATTTTTTTTAAATACACTGGATTTGAGGGCGAGCGCCCCTCCATTCTTTTTTTTATAGGAGCGCCCTCTTTGCCACCCATATTTATTTTAATTCTGGAATCACGGGCGCTTCCGTGTTTTTTAATAGGACGCTCCCTGTGAGCGCCCTCTTTGTCCCCTAATTTTTTTAAAATTCTGGAATTGAGGGCGCTCCTAAGGGCGCTTCCGTGTTTTTTAATAGGGCGCTCCCTGAGCGCCCTCTTTGCCACCATATTTTTTTTAAATTCTGGAATTGAGGGCGCTCCTGATGGGCGCTTCCGTGATTTTTAATAGGGCACTCCCTGTGAGCGCCCTCCTTGCTAATTAAAAAACCAATTCTGTTTAAATTTTCCTTCCCTCCCCGCGCGCATCTAAAGCTCGCTCACTCTCTTTCTCTAAACCCATATCTCTCTCTCTCTAAAAACTTCCGTTCAGCTTCCTCCATCGCTCTCATTCTCTCTGTGTGTTGCCTCTCCTTCCCTTCTCCGTCTTCTCCGTGCGTTGCAACTGTAGCAAGCTTTTCACTCCGGTGGTCAGTCTTCCATTAACCGTAAGCAAGCTTCTCACTCCGTCTTCTCCGTCTCCCATCAACCGTGAGCAAGGCGTTTACCTCCCTCCGGTGGTCCAGCTTCTTCGTTTTCTCCGGTGGTCCAAGCTTCTCCTTCCCTTCTCCTTTCTCCCTCTGACGGCGCTCTCATTGCCATTCTCTCCTCTTTCACTTCGCAGCAAATAGGGTAAGGATTGCTCACATTGCCATTTTTGTTGCTGCTGCACTTTTTTTCCTGCACATGTTTTTTCTGCTATTCGCACCCCTTTTTTCTATCTGAACTGTTTTTGTGTTATTAAGGTTAGATAACATTGAAATTTGTATATGAAAATTAGTAATGTGTACATATTATTATTGAACACTTTTGGATTTATTGTGATTGGTTGGAGTTAAAAATGTGTTGTTTTATAAATTTGGGAAATTTAAATAAATAGGGGGATATGCTACTTAAATTTTCTATTGGATTTATTGTTGTTGGTTTGGAGTTATAAATGAGCGTTTTATAAATTTGGGAAATTTAAATAAATAGGGGATATGCTACTTAAATTTTCTTAATTTTTGTGTATTTATTGTTGTTGGTTTGGAATTAAAATGCGTGTTTATAAATGATTTAGGTGTTAAGCATATAGCTAGGTTATCATATAATTACTAATTATAAATGTTTTGATGTTATTTTGTTAGAATATGGATCGTTCTTGGATGTTTGCAAACCACAACTAAGCATAATTTGTAAAGTATGTGATTTGAAAATGAAAATGAAAATGTAAAGTATGTCATTTGTTTTTTGCCAATGAAAATGAAATGTGAAAAGACAATACTTTGAAAGGGAAAGAAGCTATGCAATACCTGGGAAATGGGAAGACAGAGTTGGAGCAATGTTATAACTTACAAAACTAGGCTAGCAGTTTTATGGAGCCTATACCGAAACGTCACATTAAGTGTAATGGAAGATGAATGACACTGATAAAACGTCACACTGAGTTGAGTATTGTTACATGTCATGTTTATGGTTGTTTCTATGTTGTTGTATAGTTATTTCATACTTTTATAAAACTTTAAAGAATGCATAGGAAACTATTCAAAGTATGACAAGTTTCAATTCTTCATTTCAAGTAGATAACCTTAATTGTGTTTGTGTTTGTGTTGTGAATGTGTAATGAAATTAAAGGATTTTTCATACCTCTAGTAATTGTTTGAATTATAAGGAATTAATATGCATGGTTTTAGAGGTAGCCATTCGGATCAGACTGAAATATATGTGCCAGGATATAAGTGTTTTAAAATGCAAAAAATTGAAAAAAAATAATATAAGAGGGTGTTTCCTTGGAGCGCCCTGGTTATACACAACAAGGGCACTTCCTTGGAGCGCCCTCCTAGCACGTCCTGTGCATAAGGAAGGCGCTCCAAGGAAGCACCCTTGTTGTGTATAACCAGGGCGCTCCAAGGAAGCGCCCTCCCAAACAGACGCTATGCTGAGGGCGCTTCCATGTTTTTTTTTAGCGCCCTCTTTTGACTTTCGTCAGAGCGTTTCTACACACACCCTCCTTTTTAATGACCAAACAAGAACAATTTCCTATTAGTGCGCATGGAAGCGCTCTTTTATGGTGCACGGGAGCACCCTTATAAGGTCTTTTTTTGGCATAGAGGTGTCATATTCCTTAAATGATATGACAACACATCATTAGATCTCTGTGTTAAACTTTTTACACTCACGGTATATATCAATTAAATCCATTTGATAATACAAACATAAACTCCAATAATGTATAAGGATGAAACTCACCATACAAGCTATATCATGAATTAAAAATGTAAAACTAGTGTTGTAATAGAAAGTATCAATCGGTGTGTGAAAGTTTAATATGTAAAACTTCTCCAATGTAGAGAATAAAAAATATGGGACTCCAGATAAATTATTCAATAACATCAACAACAAAATAAAGTTACAATTAATTAATGTCTTTCTAATAAACTGGAGGCATACAACAACCAATACATCAATAATAACCATAATGGAATTGAATAACTAAACAAGTTTCAAAAGCATAGGTCCAGGGTCTACCACTGCAAGAAAATCGTTTTTTTTTTTAGCTACAGAGGTAAAACCGTCGCTTATTTCATTATTTAGCGATGACCTAGCTTCGGCCAACATGTCGTCGCTAATAATGCCGTCGTTAATGCAAGAGCAGCGACGACTTGGCCGTCGCAAATGCCAACACTAATCCACGGTCGTCACAACATAGCGTCATCATTGGTCGTCGCCAGCTGACACTATGTAGCGACGAAGGTGGCCATCAGAAGACTTAGCGACGACCTAACCGTCGCAAAACTTATTTCCGTCATAGCGTCAATATTTTATCGACGGCTTGACCATCGCTAATAATTGGATTTTAATTTTGTAAAAAAAATTTTACTTTGTGAATTAAACTGATATAAAAAACACGGTGAATTTAAAGTACGATTATTTGTTATTTGGATTCTATATATAAAGCTCCAAAAAGTAGCTAGTACACATTAGATTAATATAATTGTACATCATTTTCATCTTTTTGATCTTCATCATCCTTTTCTATCTCATTGGTCCATTTCACCCATCCTCTTCATCCTTATTTGATTGGATGTCTTCATTCTCAGATTCATCATCAACCATTGATTCAGGGATAGGCTGAATTATTGTTTAATATCGATTCTCAGCTAAGTGATGATTGTTCAATGTCTACAACCGGTAAACAGTTGAACTGCCATTAGCTTGATAAGGCACTTCATCCTCAACCCCATCAACTTCAACAAGACCCCTTGGTTTTGTTGTGATTGCCACAATCCAACCTCGTAAGTCTTTACATACTTCTAGATAGGATAAAATACACTTGTCTTGATTTTTGTCAGAATGAATGAATCATACCGATTATACCTTCTACTCTTCTTTACTTCTATGATGTTGTATTGTGGTTGAACTCTCATGCCACTGTTTCTGGTTGGATCAAACCAGTCACAATAGAAACACTACTAGAAAAATCAGAAATAGAGACAGAATTTTTCCGTCTCTAAAAGACACTTTTTCCGTCTCTGAGCAGGTTAGAGACGGAATCAGAGAGATTTCTAGAGACGGATTTTTTAGTCCGTCTCTATGTGGAGATGGAATTATTTCCGTGCTACCCTTCGATAAGTCCGTCTCTAACATCATTCTAAAAGTAAAAATTATTTTGTCTCTAACAGAGACGGATTCTTTCTGTTTCTGAGTGATTATTGTCCGTCTCTAATTAAAGACGGAATTTATTGCCCGTCTCCAATGAGTACATTCCAGTTCGTCTCTACGTTTAAATTTCTGTCTCTAACTAGAGACGGACAAATTTTCCGTCTCTAAGGCCTAGAAATTATTATAAATAACCATCTCTAAATTCCATCTCTATTTTTTAGAAAGGTTGCTTGACTTTTGGATTTTTTTTTTATAAATTGAAACATCCTGTACATAAATCAAGAAGTTTAACACCAAAAGACATCATTAAACACAAGATAATGCTACTAAATTCCAAAAGACACCAATAATAGTACTAAATTTTAAAAGCAAATTACTCCTAGCATAAGGTTCTTAATAACATGGTTTTCATATTAAATTTGAATAGATACTAGTAAATAACTTAATTTGCATGTTAAAATTTAATTTAGGATTAAGAATAAAAATATAATCAATAAAGTTAATTAGGCACCTGGCTGGGACAACCTTGCTTGCTGGGTAAAGCGAAGCTTAGGGTAGTCCTTTAACACTAATTTCACTTGGTGTGCCAATTCAATCCATTTCTATATGTATACTGCATTTGGGTCAGACATTTATCATGAACAAAGCAATAGTCTATTACATATTAAAAGAATTTCATGGTGCAATAAAAACACTACACAAGTAGCTACAAGTTGACATAGTGTTAAGAACCTGATTTAACATAGATCTTAAATTCTGATTCTCTTTCTTCGCCTCCTCTAGTTTAGTTTGCAGTACGCCCAACTAAAATCTAATCACAAAAATGTCCAACTCAAGTGAAATCAATCATTCAATCAAAAGTTAGAAAAGAAACAGGTGCAACTTGTCACATATTTACCCATTTGAGTCAGGGGCTGCTCTTGATTTTGGGGAGGCTCTGAGTTATTCAAGTTCAAACTGAGAAGAGTAGGTCCTAGCTGCATGATTTTCCGACCCATATGAGTTAGCAAAGATCATTAAATTATTCCAAAGCATGGCAAGTTTATAAATATAACTGCTAGAATAATTTTGGAACACATAAACTGTGAGAATCTGCTCCATAAATATAGATGATTCATAAAAAAACTGAAGTGAAAAAATTGGGAGAGATTAAGGTGAAGTTTTAGGCAAATGAGCAAGCAGAGCAAGGAAGCAGTGTAAACAACATAACACGAATAGAAACTTACAATATTTTTATTGAAGTGTTCCCCAGTCCCCATCAGTGTATCTGTTTTACTTTTATCATCATCTAGCCTTTCCTGAACTTGCAGTAATTTTTTCATTGCAACTTCACCTTCCATTTATATCAGTCACTGATACTTAGATGGAGATATATATTAGATTTGTGTGTATATATATAACTACTGTTTGCAGGTTGTTATGGTTTCACTTCTAGCCTAGACTTCAGATCACACTTCTGAAGCAAAAACTTATGATGGATATATGCAACCTTCCTACAAAAAATATATAGGCTCTCTCTCCTGCTGTTAAGTATATATAAGTCTTCTTGTTAATTATGAACTTGTTTTCCCCATAATGGCATATTGCTACACTAGGAGTACTTGTTTCTTATGGTGTTCATTTCCTTCATTCTGTTCACTCTCGAAACACGCAGGAGATCAGCCTGCAACATATAGAAAGTTAGAACTCAAGGATAGTAAAAGCAAAAAAAAAAAAAAAGAAAGAAAAGTCAAAGCCAAGGAGTCAAGGACTAGCTACCATATGGAAACTTGCTCCCACAAAGATCAATGTGTCCAGGTGTGCCCTCATCTGTAAAACCACTATTAATGACTATTTTGTGAATAATGAACAAAAATTACTAGCATATAGGAAATGGTGTCTGTATTTATTGTTATAATTACTGCAATCAAGTACTAATCATATCTATAAATCAGAATAGTTGTGTTAACACATACAATTCCTTAAACTCTTTCCCTTTTATCACCTCTCAAATGCATGTGATAACTCATTTCTTATGAGCACCAGTTCCTGCCAGACAAATGATAAACTCACGACTCACGAGTAACAAATTTGGTCGTTTGAAGTGCTTGAGGCTTCTCCAAACTCTTTTTTAAAAGCCAGCTCCGGCTGTAGAGTGGAATCCAAGATTAGTTTAATAGAGTGGATTTAAATGAATTTTTGGGAAGTCATAAAATATATAAGTAGTTTACATAAACTATCCTACAACACATGCCAGAATACCTAGATCATTTGATCTCATCCCCTATACCAAATTTCCTATCATCTTTCTTCACATTTTGTACTACTTTTTATGGGAGGGGGAATGTTTCCTACTGTCAGAAAAAAAAACTGGTGAATCAGAACAATCAAAAGGAGACAAACAGTTGCAATTCCAATCCCAAAAACAAAAAAGTTTCTCTCAGATTAAGATAATGTCAATCATTAAAAAAATCCTTAGAATTATAATTTAAAACACTTGTACTAAAGAAAGATAAGATTTAAGAAGCATTCATAAAAATCTTCCTAAAATCCAACACAAATTCTTTAACAGATAAGGCATGTTATGTGCAATTAAATACAACAGAGTTTAGGGTGGGCTTGTTACACATATGTTTTTCCCCATCCATTTATGTCTTGGCTTTGACTATTCAGATTCAAGTAGATTTTACAGCATACAAGAGAAAAGGGAGGATGGAGTTGTTAGTATTAGTAACTCTGAGGGTCTGTTTAACAAAATTGAATATTTAGGTGCTAAAATTTTAATAACGAAAATTAAGCACGTTTGAAGACAAAAAAGTATGTTAACAAAATGTATGAGGCTATGTATGGGTACTAATCATTTAACAAAAATAAAGAAAGGGGTTTTGTTAAATTCATTCAATGCTACTGTATAATGTCATATGCTTATTATTTTCAAAACTTCTTTTTTACTTGATTTCGTTTTTGAAAGGTATTGTAAAACTGCATTAAGTCATTTGAAGAGTACCTTTGCTATTTGGATCAGCACCGTTATTCTAGAAGTAAAGTTACACAATGCTCATTGCCATTAGAAGCTAGAATATGTTGTAACAACATGAGAAAGTAAAGTTGTAAGTGTCTAGCATTTATGTGTATATGTTCATTCAAGAAAAGAAAATCTATAAACCAGTGATGTCCTTCCATTCTTATCTGCTTCATTTGCAGATATCTTAGCCATAGCAACACACTTGTGACTCGGCCGCCCTTGTCTCTGTCACCGGCGCTATCGCGCCGCTGTCCCCTTCCATATATAGATCTGCACAGTCCATATCTCCAGCCGCAGTGCCATCGTGCGAGCATAGTCCCCCTTTTCGGTCACCGCTACCCATTGCAACCACCTTCAACCTCCCATTCAGGTCGCACCACCTTCAACCACGCAAAGCTTATCGCACGACGTATGAGCATCGTCACCACTGCGTCATTCCTCGTCGCAACCCCACTGCAGCATCACCGTCGTCAGGAATTGTGCACCGCTCAAGCCATGGGAGTGCCTCTGTTGGCCGTTGCCCCATTCCCCCTTTCCTCAATTTTGAGCCCTAACTGATGAGCCTCATTCCCCTTAGGGTATTTGTATTTTTTCTCTCCTTTTTTTTCATCTTTTCTATTTTATTGTTATTATTAATTAATTTATTATATTTTAATTTTGTTTTTTATTTTAATTTATTATAGTTTTAGGTTGATTGAAGACTTGGGTCGTGAAAGTTTAGGAAAGCATGGGAGTTAGATGGTGTGAATTAGAGACGGAATAAGTTCGTCTCTAAGATAGTTTTAAATATTAAATTCATCAATTAGAGACGGAATCAGAGACAAATATTATTGAACTGATAAAATTCTGCCTCTAAATTTCGTCTCTGAAACTAGTATAGCTATTGAAGGTATTATTTTGTAATTTAGAGACGGAGTTTAGAGACGGAATATCAGACACAGGTTATTTCCGTCTCTAAATTCTGTCTCTAAATGATTTTAAGTATTTAGAGACGAAAATCAACTGAGACGGAAAATTCCGTCTCTAGATTCCGTCTGTAAAAAATTGTATTTAAGTTTCGTCTCAACCTGATAAAATCAGTCTCTGGTTCCGTCGGTATTGAAACTTTTCTTGTAATGAAAATGGGAATCGTGTAACTCAAACCAAGATACTCTAATTCATAGATATGGTGGATGGTGCCTTAAAAGTTATCTTCACCGCCATCGGTAAGTCCTTTTACATGCACCCCATAATTTGTGGTCTTTTTTACCCTACACCATTCCTTTGTCTGAAATCTGTACCCATTAACAAAGTATGTGCTCCATGATTTTGCTTTAGAGATGGGTACTCAAGCTAATGATTTAACTTTATTGTTGGCCACTTCATTTCGCTCATCACGAACCTAATCATAAGAATCGTTTAAGATTAATTGAATTTTTATTATTGAGTAAACCATACAAGAAAAGTGGATGATCAAACTTACATAGTTCTTAAACCATGTTGGAAATTCTGCATGTATTTGAGCTGAAGAATCACGACCATTGATCGAGTGAAATTGTAAGAATAAGCTCAAATGGAACAAATAGTTAATAACTCATTCATTCCTAATCCATAAACCCTAAAAATAATAAAATCATTTCAACTTACTCAAGGTATGTATGACTTAATTTCATTGCAGTTGATTAGTATATGTACATGAGCTAATTTTCATTCATCATCACTTAACCGGTGATCACTAGACATTCCTGCACACGACGTCCTGATTTGTTCAACATTGACAATGTGGAATTGCCGCATTAAAGTCCAGTTTGAAGATTATTCATCAATCTAGTGTTTGGCAACAAACTTACGTTCTGAAAATAGTGCGAACAAAAATATATGGTCTCCCGATATAAGTGGAATGAGCATATTGAGTCTTCCACCCTATCCAAATTACCCATTGATCGTTCGCATCTCCCACCATTCTAAAAAACATATATAGATTGTTACTCGACTTAAATTAAAAACAAATTAAGCAATAAAGTCTTATTAACTAACTTTTCAAATGGATACATCCACCGATATTGAACTGAACCCAATCTTACATTTCTTGGCTCATTTTCAAAATCAGGATACACATTATCAAAGTGTTTCCATGCTTCCCCGTTCGATGGATGACACAATAAACCAGAATCATTCTTGTTCTCATGATGCCATCGCATTTGTGTAGCAGACTCTAATGACGCATACAATCGTTGCAACCTTGGAATAATTGGAAAATAGAACATCCTCTTCACAGCAACATCTTTGTATCTTCCCTACCAACCTTACGAGGAACAAATGTCGGAGCATTACAAAACTTGCATTTGGTTAAATGTTTATCATCCTTGTAATACAACATGCACCCATTCTTACAACAATCAATTTTTTTAGCCTTCAAACCTAACCTAGACCCCAATTTCATCCTTTGAAAATAGTTTTTTGGAATGTTGTTAGGTTTTGGAGCTACATCAACTAGCATTTGCGTAAAATAATCCAAACACTTTTCAGTAACATACTAGTTAGTTCTAGCTGCTAATAGCCTCAAAACTATTGATAACATAGATTCAGTTGCTCCATCATAAATTGGCTGATTTGCAGATAATAACATATCATAAAAACAGTTGGCATCTGGGATAGGTGGCTCGCGGTCATTATCATGTGTTTCATCATGTATAGGCCTAAATGTGTCATACACCATCTGAGTCACTGAGGCAAACTGAGGTTCATAACTCATATATTCAACATTGTTATTATCATCATCCCCCAACTCAACATTATTAGACCCTTCTTCTTCGTGTTCAATCCATACTCAATAGTTTGGTTTAAATCCACACTTCAACAAATGAGCTCTGACTAATAGTGGACTCAGAATCTTCTCACAATTACAATTCACACATGGACACCATCAATATACCTATGTCTCAATCTCCTAGAAGAATCAATCATATTATACATCCATCTACGATCCATTTGTCTACAATTCAACAATTATATAATTTCAGCATAACATTTTCGACTACTAAAAAATCAAAATTAGAGAGGGAAGAAATCTCTCTCTAATAATGAAAATTCCCTCATAAAACAATTAGCGACGGAATTTGTGACGACTGTTAATTCGTCACTAAAAGTGGAATCGCTAAATTTTAGAGAGGGAAAAGAGAAATCTGTCACAAATAGCGAGGGAATTTTCGCCTCTCTAAGTTATTAAAATCCGTCACAAAATACATGAAAAATGAAGTTGTAATTCCGTCGCTAATTGGTGAGGGAATTTATTTCCCTCTCTTTTAGCGAGGAAAAATTTTCCTCTCTATTAGTGAGGAAAATTTTCCTCCTCTAATTAGTTAGAGAAAATTTCCCTCTCTAATTAGTGAGGAACATCTTCCCCACTAATAGCGAGGGATTTGGTCTTCCTCACTAATTACTAGTGAGTAAATTGAGTTCTTTCTCTGTTAAGAGAAGGAAAATGAGAGAGAATTTTCACTCTCTAATTTAGAGGGGGATTTTTCCTCTTTAAATTTTCATTCTCTAATTTCCAGGAAAGCCATTTTGGTATTTTGTGTCTAATTTAAGAGAAAATTGTTTAAGGACTCTTTCTATGGCAAAAATCATTAAAAACCCATTAAAAATAATGAGGCATATGCATTCAATATGTATGTGTAAGACATTCATATTGAGTGCATCAGTTCCTAGCAACGAACATAACACTCCAATTTTCTAATCTATCTTGACAAGAGTTCCCCCTTCCCCCAAATATATTCATGAATCAGGCATAAGCATTACATTAAAGGGAAGCCAAAATTCTCTATCTTACATCAAGCAACATCTCTGTTGCTTAACAAGAACTTCATGTTCAGCACAAAATTTTCATTATGATAATGTAATTTTACAAACATCTATTATTGTGAACCACAAAAAAAAAGTGAACTATATTTCAATCATATCCAAAAATCATTTTCAAACCATCATGAGTAAAAAACAGACTTATATGAGAAAAATAGTATGTCAACACAAACAAAGTGATGAAAACATGAACATGAACACAGAAATTTAACTTATCCAATCTGTAACTCATGCAAAATAATCAAGTTAGTAAACAGAACCAAGGCAAAAAGAGATTATTAAGTTGAACCCAATGATTCTGCAAAGCCTCCTTGGCAAACTATTTAATCAACTTTATGAAGCACATGACCAGAAAATCAAAATTGAAGCCTACTAACTTCAAGATAGGGCATTTGTCTTGATATAAACTAAGTGGCTACCAGAAATTTAAAACAAACTATAAACAAAAGAAGATTGGACAACCAAACTACTATATGTTGTGACAATATTGATTGTGTTAGATCAATTGGCACTTAATCATAATGCTTTAGTCTAATGTGAAGCAAGTCAAATTTAATTTGCAGTAAGCCTTGGGGAAGTACCTCTACCCCATAACTATGCACTTCTATTTTACATATTCAATAATTGTTTTGAATGACTTACTCCAATACCCATGAGCATGCCTGGCATATTTGGTACACTAGTTACATTATTTGGAAAATAGAAGGAACCATTAGACATAGGAGTGGGAGGCTGAGCAGGAGATGGAATAAAACTCTTTGCATTAGGGTTGAGCTTGAATTCCTTATATCATGAAAGGGAAACAACATAGAGGAAAGTCAGACATAAGTCCATATATAAAATAAAAGACCAGAAATCAGACAGTGAAATATTCATTTTTCAAGAAGTCAATCTTGAACTTCCTCACCTTTGCATAGGGATTCAGAGTTGATTTTTCAGAAGACAATGAACCAACTGATGAACTTGGAGATAAACCAGGACCAAAAGATGCAGCCACAGCTCCCACAGAATCTGACCTAGGTGATGTCCCACGTGAATTTACAGACCTTGTTTCCCCATTGGGTTTACTAGATGCTGAAGCCTCAGTCAAATCCCCAGGTGATCCCATCTTCTAATTAGATTTTGACAAAATATGAGATGAAGGGGCATAGGAGTTGGCGTTAGGAGATAATACTCCTTTATCAGAGCCATCTTTCATCAAATAGTGTGATGCCTATGAATCTGCACTAAAATTGCTAACATCAAAGGAATACATATATGATGATTCATGAAAGAAACAGCTACTATACTAGTTTCAAATGTAGGTGAGAGCCGCCATTCAGAAGTACAATTGAGTACTAACAGAAAGCTTCTGCACTCCCTTTATAATAAATAGAATAATCATTTAAATGTGAATGGTTTTGTTTCATTAGCATCATTTCAGGTATAACACAATGTATATGGCTCAATTCTGAGGAAGCTAAGAAAAAATTCACAAACCCTCAGATTTTGACAGTTGAACATCCTTAGCATGCTGCCCCAATTAAAGAAGAAATAAATGAGATTTGGGAGTGTTAGAAGTTAGAACCACTAGCAATCTCATGTGAGATATTTATGTAGACAAATTTAATTTGAACATAAATGAGATTTGAACATCCCTCTCTAAAATCCGTCACTAAATTTAATTTTTCTAGTAGTGTTCACATATCACAACACAAACACATGCACAATTCTATATTATCAGCACACAACCATCACCCTTCATAGGGTCTCACCTATTGAGCTTAGATCTCTACTAACAAACAACAAATAATTCATACAATACAAACACATGCACAATTCTATATTATCAGCACACAACTAGCACCCTTCATAGGGTCTCACCTATTGAGCTCAGCTCTCCACTAACAAACAATTCATTCAATACACAGAGAAATGCAAATTGCATCAGTTTCATCACACATAAGGGTGAATACAGTACCAATTGGATGCCCACGGTGGAGCTTGATCGCCGGCAATGTCCTCCCACGGTGGTTGACCTCCCTCCTTCTCCCCTTTCACCAAAAGAATGGGTTGTCTCGCAATAATAATCGGTGAGATTAAGAGTTCAGGGAGAGGGAGAGGTTGAAGGAAAAGAGAGCTTGAGGGACAGCGAGGGAGAGCTTGAGGGATGGAGGAGGCCGCGGTGGTAGGAGGAGAGAAGAAAGGAAAAAAGAAAGGAGAAAGAAGAAAGGGGAAGCTGGTCTTGTATATATATGTTTCAGAATTAGCGTCGGCCAGGCGGATACTACTGTCAACTATGGTCGTCGCTATAAGTTAATTTTTAAATTACGCTCGTGTATAAACTTTTAAATTAGCGACGACTTTCGCGACAACTCGGTCGTCGCTAGATTCAATTTTCAATTAGCGACGAACGAGTCGTGGCAAATATAAATGAAGCCGTCACAAATCACTTTTTTTAGCTTAGCGACGGCCAGGCCGTTGCCATCTTTTTCTGACTAGTTACTAAATCAAAATAAAACATAAAATCGTTTAGCGTCGGCTTTGCGACGGCCCGACCATCGCTAATTGGTTGCGTCTAATTAATAACCAAGGTTATCAAAATCGGACCGGGCCGACCGGTTCAATCGGTCCGACCGGGAACCGGCCTGGTGTCCGGTCCACACAACCCTGAAAATCGGCTGGTTACAGAACCGGTGGGAACCGGTCAAGAACCGGTGAAAACCGGTCAAGAACCGGTGCTAGAAAACCGGTTGAACCGGCCAATTTCAAAAAATTAATTTTTTTTATTTTTTGATTTTTTATTTAATCTAAATATTTTTAAGATGAATAAAAAACTTTTTAAGGATTACACATAAATATTTATTATTTAGTCAATTATTATGAATTTTTTTATCATATATACATATAATAAAGTCTTTTATATTAATTTCTAATCTTATATACCTTGATTTCTTATGATTTTATCTTATTTTATTACTTAAAAATATTATATAATATTAAAAAATATATTTAATTAATACCGGTTCGACTACGGTTCAACCACGATTGAACCACTGAACCATGAATCTTCACCGGTTCAACCACTGATCCGATTTTAAAAATATTGCTAATAACCGATTTTCTTGTAGTGTACTCTCTCAAAGTACCTTTTTATCATATATCCAAATGAAATAAAAATTTATTAACGGGGTAGGGGATATATCCTAACTCACATGTATTTACTCTGTAAAAGTTAAAATTAGATCTCCACCGTTAATAATAAAAAATCTTTTGTATTGATTATCTTCACAAAATTTTAATTTGATCTAAAGGTAGACTATTTTGGTACGTAAAGGATTAAATGTGTGTTTTGGTTTTGTAATATATAGTCCAGATTTGTTTCTAATCCTTATAATTTAAATATAATTTTTACAGTACCCATTCCAAAAGCAAGAGTTTTGGTACCTTTTATTGTTTGACCAATAGAAAAATGAGTTTCTTTTAACTAAAACACTTACCATTTACAATTTTACCTGAAAAGATTTAGTTATTATATTTTTTACTTTGATGTTTTAAAAATATTTTTTCTTATAAAATCTAAAATTTGATTTATTAATTTATTTAAAAAATAAAAATGCGGAAACACGTATGAACCTTCTTTGTCCACATCTGCATATTTTAAATTCAACAATCAATTATTAGGAGGTTTGTGGGGGAATTGAATCTGCAATCTTAAAAGAATAGAAGAAAAATCGAAAATATAATTTTCTGTTCCGCCTTGATGAAACTTCAAATTAAGGATAATATCTGGAAGTGCACCTATACAAAAGGGGGAAATTTGAAGTAACTATATATGAAACACACCTAAACCCTAAAATAAGAGGATTTAAAAAGAATAAAATAAGTTGCGTATTCCATACTTGTGAAATGAATCTGTCATATGAATCCATGCATTCAAAATCAGGGAATTCAAATGAATCTGTGCATTCCATTCAAACTCGCTTCTTGTATGCTTCCTTCAAATTTTTATTCGTTTTCGATTTCGGGACAACATTTAACAGTGAAGAGGAGGACAAAGTTAAATATTATGGAAAAAGTGTAAGAAATAAGTTTACACTGATCCCAAGCTTACATGTTATACATATATAGCGATGAATAAGCAAGGGTATGAGGGAGAAGACAACACTCTTAGGGTTCTTTAACGAGTCTATGGGGAATGAATTTAAAACAACAAAAATACTTAATACTTAATAAAATATGGGGAATGAAATAATTGAATTTTTAATTATAAAGTGTAAATATTTAAATGTTACACTTTATCTATTGGTCATAAAATCAATGGTACCCAAACTCATTAGTCTGCATGGGTATCATAGCAAGACCTAATTTAAAACCGGTGATTTTGGTGCCTCAGAAATAAAAAGTATGTCAATTTATTCTTAATCGTATAATTTTCCTACAAATTTTACTACGGATTTTCCTGTGAATTTTTTTTATCTAAAGTTAAAATTGGTGTATTTGCAAGAAATTTTATAGGAAGATTAAATTTGTGTATTTTCATTTTTTAAGGGAAAAGTGTTTTAAATTATAGAGACTGAAATAAATTCCTATATTATATTTTAGAGATTAAAAACATATTTAATCTTAAAAAATACAAGAAAAAAATTACACGTATAATTCAGATTTCTAGTTCTATAGTAGAATAGGCCATAGTTAAAACAATTCCACTTAACTTTAATGAAAGGACGTCTAAAGTAGCATTTACTGTTAATTTGACTAAAGAATTCAAATGATGAGCTAGTACGTAGCACTATCTTCACATGAGAACCATCATTAATTATTATAGGTGATGTATCCGGACCATTTTGTATGATGTGTGATTAATTTATATCCTCAACATTCACGTTAAAACTAGAGAGTTTATGTAGTATAATTATTTCTTGCAACTCAATAGATATTATTAAGATTTAAACATGTACTAATTTATCTACTCACATATCGTATGTCTTAATTTTACAGTTAAAATAACATATTGAGATCAAATGATAGCCGTGATTAGATCTTCTAACAACGTGTCAAATTAATATGCACGCAATTCGATAATTATCAAGATATGGCTTTGTACGTGACAAAATAGTGACTAAAATTATTTATCAAACTTTTTTTTAAAAGGAAAAATTGCAGAGCAAAGACAAATGATCACTATATATATTTGTACCTACTTCAACACGGTAAGTAGTTAAGCGGCATGCTAACAACGATTGGTTGGTTTTAGACTTTTAGTGGCTTTTAGGTAAAGTCGGTGTAAATTTGTGTTAACTTTTTGGAATTTCAAGACATGTAATGTTATATTTTTCTAAAAAGATATTTTGATAGGATTTAAATTTTGTTACTATATTCAATTAGCACTTTATAAAAAATTATAATTTTTTAAAATTTACAATAACATGAATAATTAAATCACAGTAAACAGTACATATTAACATATTCTTATACATTAAATGAAATATATATAATGTATAGATTTATATATTAGAAATTTTTAAAAAATTAGATTATTAAAATTAATTTGATAGGTAATTAGGAATTTGATAGAAATAAAAATCAATAGAAGCATCAAATTTCTAATTACTTAATCAAACGTTGGTTGCCCTAGTAGTGGATGTGACCCCAGGAGGACTTTACCTACAAGGTCAAGGGTTCGAATCATGGAGTCTTCACTCTTGACGGGGCTTTATCTAACCATCACCCTCGGGCCCAGAGTTAAACGCATAACTATGCTTATGGGGAATTCCCGATCAAAGACAAAAAAATATATCTAATTACATAGAACAAATCAACAAAAAGTATATATTTGAATTCCTATAAATAAATTTCCAATTCTAAATTAAGAAACAATTGATACGTGTTGGAATAAAATAAAATGATTTGAAGAAAGAGCAAGAGACAACGAAAGAAGGCCAATTTATATTAATTAGATAGTTACAAAAAGGAAAATATAAAGTTGCTATCTGTTGGTCCTTTTCCTCTTCAAGTTAGCCCTTGTTGTTGCTCATCTTCAAATGGGTCTTTGTTGCTCCTCATCTTCGAGTGTCCACTCACTAACTTGAAGTGGTGATCATAAATGTCTTCCCAGATCGTTTACAAAGAGGGAAGTATGGTGCTTAGGATGTAATTAAAGGAGAGTCCCTCAAAAGGGTATAGGACTTCCCATTTTGGCTGGTTTGTTCGACCTAAGGAAAAAGGCTAAAAGAGGATGAAGGGGCCTTTGGTATTGGACACCTTGTCGACCTGATCAGCAACAAAGTCATATATAAGGTCAGGTCGAACAGAGCAGCCAACATCAGAAACCACTCCATGAAGAATGAGACAATGAGCAGATGGTGAAGCTAGCTACTATTTATAAGGAAGAAGGGAGCCTAAGATGTAAACTGTCACCAATCCAGACCAATAATGGAGAGAATTGTATTTATTGCATTCAAGTGGCCGGTGGTCAAGGAGAGTCTCTGGACGGCAGATAGATTTATAGCACGTTTTCAAAAGGCTTAACGAGAGGTTGTGCACAAGCTCGAAGCTGACTAGAAAGGGACGTCTCGAAAGGTCATCTCCAGATCAAAGAAGGAGAATCATAACACTTATTAGAACCTTCACTACTCATGATTCGAAGCTAATATGGAACCACCCCTGGGATATTCCTCACTCGAAGAGACGTCCGACTTTAGTCCACGTCATCAACGACAATTACAAAATAGTGTTGCCTTAATTGTGGAGAACGTGGGGAAGTGGTAGTTGATAGATATCGTGCATGGCAGTTACATGCAATTCTGAAACGGTTCCAAGGGAAGCCTATAAATAGGAAGAGAGAAGACTGGCACGAGGTCCGCAAACTGAACACTCAAGCACCCTGAATCTAGAGCATCCATCTTGAGACCAAGGCGCCCAGCTGCAGAGAGAAAATAGGGACTACAGACCACATTTATTTTTACGCTTCCATGCTTTATGTAGTTTTTATTTTCAGTATACATGTACGTTTTATTATCTCAATCTTAATCAAAGTTTGTCCGCCTTCATTTACGCCATTAAAGCTTATTTTCTTCTTCAAACTTTTTAGTGACAACACATTAAAGAACCCCTTCTAGAGGATTCGTATCTCATCCCAGATTGCTCTGGAGATACATTTGTTTAGACTGATTTTCAAGATAAACAATACGACAATTAATATATGCTTAGGGATGGCAATTGAGCCCAAGCCCTATGGATACCCGTAAAAATTACCGTAAAGCGGGTATGGGCGCGGGTACGAGCATCAGCCCGCATTTTTTCATGGGGACGAGCGCTTTATTTAATAAAAAATACTATATATAATTATATATAAGGATATCTTAATTTTATTAAAATATCTAATATATTTATGCATATTTCTAAAATTGATATATAAAATATATTACAAATTAAAATATATTTTTATAACTATCTATTTTTGTTTTTTTTACTTTATAATATACGACTAATTAATGTTAATAATCATTTTTTTGTAAATCTTGAAGAATTCTAACACATGATATCCAAGTTTATAAAATAGTGTGATGTGAAAGTATATTGTAATATTTAATAAAAATTTTGAACTTTAAATTAGATCATTTGTTGTGTTTTAGAACATTAACATATTGTGTTTATGTTTGAACGATCTTCGAGTAACTTTTTCAATTGAGATATAGTTTTCTTAATATAATATTTTTTTAATAAGTTGTTAATTTTTTACTTAATAAAAGTGCGGGTAACGGGCCCGGGTACGGGCATATAGGTGCCCAACGGGTATGGGGACGAGCACTAAAGTTACTGCCCACGCGGGTACGTGTGCGGGTACGAGCTTTTTTTTAGAACGCGGGTACGGCGATGGACACTGTGGTACCCTGCCCAGAGGGTACCCATTGCCATCCCTAGGCTTTTTGACCGTACAGGGGGAAAAAATATTAATTACTACAATAATGTGGTCCAAAAAATATTTGCACTGTTTGGGGTGAAGAATGACAGCGTGGAAAGGGTTGGCACAAGGCGCAAGGGGGGTAAAGAGCCATACGTGAGGTTATGATATCGAGGTTGGAGGAGGCGCTAAAGGAAATGGCGCCTTAAAAGAAAGTTGTTTGCAAGACGCCAGACCCTCTAGCTCTTTACAAGGCGCTAGACCCTAGCTCCTTGCATGAAGCGCATATTTGCCTTCCTCTTGATAAGGCGCTAGACCCTCTAGCTCTTTGCATGAAGCGCATATCTGCCTTCCTCTTGATTAGGGGTGTAAGTGGGTCGATCCAACCCGTGAACCCGATTGACCCAACCCAACCCAAAGGATATTAACGGTTCAGTTCGGGTTTCGGTTCGGTTCAGACATTTTTTTTCAGACCCGATCTGGTTCGGTTCGGGTCTTCGGTTTGTCTATCTTGAACTCGATAGACCCGAACCAAACCAAACCAAGAAAAGAAGTCTTAATCTTATTTCATTTTCCTTCCCATATAGAGAACAAAAGGTTGTAACGGCAACACAAGCAGCGATGGTTCCCCAAACTCAATTTCATCCAATGTTTTAAAAACCGAACCGATAATTAAACCGGTGAAGGCACTGGTTCACGGTTCAATGGTTCAACCGTGGTTGAACCGTGGTCGAACCGGTGTTAATTAAATATATATTTTCAAATATTATATAATATTTTAATTAATAAAATAACACAAAATTATAAGAAATTAAGATATATGAAGTTATAAACTTTTTTAAACAACCTTATTATAAGGTTTATAAAACAAAAAAATAAAAATAATTGATAAAATAATAAATATCTATGTGTAATTCTCAAACATATGATTTTATTTATCTTAAAAGTATTTTAAATTAAATAAAAACTAAAAATAAAAAATAGAATTTTTTTAAGAAAGGCCGGTTTAACCGGTTTTTTGCAGCACCGGTTAACTGGTTTATTTGGAAGTGACGGGGAATAAGCGCATCGCTCCTCTTGATAAGGCACAAGGTAGATACGCGCTTCATGCAAAGAGCTAGAGGGTCTAGCGTCTAATCAAGAGGAAGACAGATATGCGCTTCATGTGAGGAGTTAGAAGGTCTAGCGCCTTGTAAAGAAATAGAGGGTCTAGCGTCTTGCAAACAACTTTCTTTTAAGGCGCCATTTCCTTTAGCGCCTCCACCAACCTCGATGTCAATACCTCACATATATATGACGCTTTACCCCCTTGCGCCTTGTGCCAACCCTTTCCACGCTGTCATTCTTCACCCCAGACAGTGCAAATATTTTTTGAACCACATTATTGTGGTAATTAATCTTTTTTTTCGCCCCTGTACGGTCAAAAAGCCCCATCCCTATATATTCTCTAAATTTAAAAATATCATATAATATATATAAATAAATAATAAAAATGTTTGAATTTGAAATATTAGGATTATAAAAATCGAGAATTGAATTCATTCATTATATACCTTATTCTTTTAAAAAGTAAATAGGATACCATGTGGCCACTCATACTACTCAAAATTAAATAGAAATTGATAGACATACTTAATGTCTTAAATATTGGAAATATTTTTATTTAATAATAATGAGAAATGTTATTAAGAAAATTGATTATGAAAATATAATTATGTATATTCATGATATTTTTAGTTTAATTTCTGTTTTGTTTTAACATGTCACATTAATAATTTGAGAGAACGAACCCATGTACCTTTCATTATTTCTCCTCAGCTTTAATTACTGTGGTTAATTGTTAAGCAATTGCTTTCTTGCTTTCTTTGCAAAGTTATAATTGGTTTCAATTTGTTTTTTTTTTTGTCAAAGGAGTTTGAATTAATTAAAAAGCCCAAACCGTAATCCAAGTACACTTATATGTAAAGGAGATCTCAAACCCTAAAGAGATATAGTAATACAATTATGCACCATTTAACAAATCTTATAAGATAACAAAGCGCACTTACATTAATTTACTCAAAATTAACAACCCTAGCTAATTTCCTCAACCAATAGATCTAATAAGTATTTTCATTATCATACCCAGTTCCTAAAACCGCGGTAAAATTTAGATTAAAGACACTCCTATTGTCAAGCAAATCTGACATCACGGATTCTAGAGAACCATATATTATATTGTGATATATGGTGCCACCATCACCATTCCTCTGTTACTAAAGCTTCCCTCATCATCGTGATCATTTGGTGAAAAAATTTGATGATTCTATACAGATCCCAAAGAGAATGAGACGTGGATAACAAACCACATAACCTAGCTACCAGTTTGTAATTGCATTTTGCATTCTCTATCAAGGATTCTGAGTTTGTTCCTATTTAATTTTGGCTTTTTTATTACCATAGCGGTGCAATTTTTTCTTAGCATTCCCAATTTTGATGTAAGTTAAAAGGAATTTCCCATGTTAGAGTAAGTTGTAACGATATTGATGATTTCAAAAGCAAAATCGTCAAAAATTAATTAATTCAAAGTTTTTATAAAGTAGTCAATAAGAAGAATTACAGTTTCAAGGAAAAACTATTGCCAAACATTGATAGATTCGTAAAATCTGGAAGTGGTTCAAAACATAGCATCAAAATGAAAAGAAAAGACTAGTACGAGTAAAAATTGATTCTCCCCTTAAGTAAGGTCTTGAGTTTGAGTGTTGTTTATAGAAAAGTTCTTGTTGTGAGAGCTAGTCCGATCAAAATATTCCTTCTCAAGATTATCTCTCGTAGAGGATACATGTGATTTAAATAAAAATATTAAAAAAAAGAGTTGATAAATAATGTTAGGACTTTGTGGATGAATATTGGGTAGGGCAAATTAAAAAAGAAAGAAAAAATCTAAAAATATATGTTAAAATGATTGAAAAGCTACTCTGATCACTTGAAAGAGGAAATTCGGGGGGCAAGAAGCCCATTTGGGAGGAGAGAAGGCAATCAACGCTAAAACAAATTCTTTCAACTTGAATATATAACTTTACTCACGTTTATGGCTTTTTTTTTGTTGAAATAACATTTTTTTATGAATGTTGAAATAACATATTTATACAAAAACATATATATATATATAATATATAACAACAAATGTAATACACTCTTTTTTTCTATCTCTCTTCTCATATCCCACATTTCTCTCTTCTTTCTCTTTTATTTCTTTATCTTTAATTTCTTGATTGTAAATGCATGTTATTGGTTGTACAAGACAAATAATGCAACGTCATTACTTTCTCTTTTTTCTTTTAAGTTAAAAGGAGTGTTGTCGATCACTAGCATCTTACCCTTTTCCAAATGACTAGACGTGAGCGGTGAATCTATCTACTTTAAGGATGTAAAATTAAATGAAAGGATCAAGAGGGTTGGGATATATCTCAACTCTTAAAATCCATTTTAAATTTGATAAAAATATTGACAAAAGAGTTTAATTTTATAGCGAAATTTCTGTAATTTTTTTTTACAACTGCAGGAGGATAGGGTTCAACATATACAAAATAAAAGAAATTAAAAAAAAAGATGAAAAATTTACGTGGTATAGTTATGTATATCACCTCCAATCGCATCATTATATTTGTGAAAGACGACCTATTTTAATTTGCTTATAATTATATATCCATCCGCTAAGCAAAATGGATAGCTGAATCGCTAACTTTGTTTTGTTAAGAAAAGGTTGGAAAATGAAATTCATCAAATTGTGAAAGACAACGGAGCACCACCAGGCACCAGCTGGAAGGATATATATATAATGCACATATATACTATTGGAATTTTAGAAAGCACATTAGATTAGAATGAAGGTTCCGACCTTGTTGGAGATATATGAAGGAAAGGGCACGATGCATGATGTATATATATAACAGAGATTGCGCAGATGTTCATTTGATGCCTCTTCAGTTATCGTAAGGGACAAAATTACGGGAATAGATGCTTTCCAACAACCACATCGATCCTTGATATTTTTAATTTTAGTTTTCTTTTTGCAGATTTGCACTTTAGCCCGCATCACTTTAATTTAGCTATTAGTTTATTATCCCCACATTTTTTATATTCTTACTGGGGATTTTGGGCATTGGACTATGATATAATTAAACTAGCTACATATATGACATTAACGTTACACAAAAAAGTAACTGTTTTCTTGGTTATTCGTTAACCTTATAATTTGTAAATATGCAGATCCTTTCTTTAAAAAAAAAAATTATAGTACGTACTGCTGTCAGGGAACAATGTGGATGCTGTGTTATGATTGTCGAACAGCTAACTATTCAAGATATTTTCCTTTGCTCTTGGTTTTATGTATAAATATATAGTGATTTTAACCCCCATAAATTGTAACTAGCTAGGTGGACCAGGTAATTAATTAACTTATTATTATTGCATAGTCATTATGCTAGGGACCATATTTAATTTATAAACAATTTCATCTGATTTTACTGTAGTAATTATAGCTTGGATTTTGGCTCTTGTTCATTATGGATCAAAGTGGTAGGGAAATGTGGAAAACTAGTGCAGAATTGGGACACGTACCGACAAATGTAGAAAGAAAAGATTGTTGTCATGGGAGATGGTAATGACAAAATGACAACCATCCGATTAATTTCTAGTGTGCAGCCAAATTCCCAATCCATTCTGAATTTGTCGCGTGAGTAATATTTGTAATATAGTGACTTTTTACTTTTTAGGACAAAAAAAAAAATATAGTGAGTTTTTATTTAAATTAATAGCATGTATTTGATCTTAAGACAAATATATCATATGAGAACACTTATTCTTGTGAGAAATGAGAAAATCTAATTAAAACTATTAATTAAAATTAATAATTCAGATTAAATTAAAAATCACATTTAATTTTACCTTCTCTCTTTCCTATAATTCCCCTTTTCTAATGTCACTCTCCTTCCCCTTTCACCCCACCGGCACACCTCACACCCTTGAGCATAATAAGAATTATCACTGGAAGTTGGTTTTACTAGCTTTTTAATCACTAAAATGACATCGTAATAGATTAGGTTTTGGGCGAAGTCGTGGCGGTAGAAGGGAAGAAATGAAAAATTAGAGCTGCTAGGGTGGGTTAAAGGGATGGAAAAAGTGGCCGTGGAAAAGGGAAAATAGGAATGAGGGTGAAATGTGATTTTTAAATTTTATCTAAAGTGTTAATTTTAATCCAATGATTGTAATTAGATGTTTTCATTTCTCATAATAACAAATATTCTCACTTGATAGTTACTTTCTCTCTATATATATATATAGCGGAGAGTTCAATTTACATAAGTGTAAGTTATACCAAGTATTATACCATTGAATAATGTTTTTTCATATATATAGTTATATTTCAAAATCCATCGTTAGAATGAAAGTCATTATCATATTGATCATATTTATAAAATTTTATCTTGATCCAAAATTATTTAATACATCATCCATATATGTTAAAATTAATGTCATATATACTTTTGAAATATATTAAAATAGTAATGATTTGATTATCGAGTTATTAATATTAAAATTTCACAAAATTTGACACATAATCGTGATGATTATAACTCAACGGTTGGATCAATAAAATTCACATTCAAT
Organism: Sesbania bispinosa; assembly: GCA_026901365.1. NCBI lineage: Eukaryota > Viridiplantae > Streptophyta > Magnoliopsida > Fabales > Fabaceae > Sesbania > Sesbania bispinosa. Next base: position 487,189 of record QLOH01000663.1, on the reverse strand, counting down.
TTAAAATTATCAACCATATATTATCGAGTTATTAATATTAAAATTTCACTAAATTTGACACAAATAATCGTGATGATGAATAGTTATAATTCAACATTCAATTTAAAATTATCAGTCGTATAATACTTGTTAAATTTACACTAATGTAAATTAAGCCCTCCTCATATATGTAAATTAAACCCTCCTCATATATATATCCATAAGTTCTTTTTGTTAGAAAAGAAAATTAATAGATTTGGTTCTTTGTTTGACCATATTTTTGGTCAAATTCTGTGTTTTTTCTGTCAGATTCTTTGTTTGAGTTGCGCACGCAGTATATATTGTGGATCTGAATTTCAGTTTTTTTTTTTTTGGGTTGTAGTAGAGTAAGCACACTACAATAGATTGGGCTAATCTTCGAAATTTGCGGAGAGCCCAATACCCAAAACAGCCATACTGTGGTTTGCTTCACGAGGCCCGTATCTATTTTTTATGTACTACTAGGAGGAAATCTATTTTTATCTATTAAATTAGAGTACGTATTTTCCTTTGAGAATAATTTAATTTATTATTATATTTTTAAATGACATCATTTTTTTCTAATAATGACATATCACCTTTTTCTTCAATAAATACATAGGCTATTTTTAAATGTACATTTAAATTATCTTTTAATTTAATCATGTATACTCAATTTCTTAATTGAATTACCTTTTAATTTAATTTTAAATTTTATTCAAATTAAATATTATATTACATAACTTTTTAAATTTTTTGAATTGAAAAAATTATATGACACGCGGTATACTCACTTGCATTAAGTAATTACCTTCAATGTTAAATTTTTAAATTAAACTAAAACATAAAAAAATACGTTTGAAATGAAAATTAAAAAAAAAACATAAAAGAATTGTGTATAATTAAATTAAAATAAAATTTGAATGTAATGTAATGACGTTAGCTAATTTGAATGTTGTTTTAATTATATAATGTTAACTATTTTGTATCATTTTTAATAAATTTAGAGGAAATAGGTTTATTTCAAAAAAATAGTTCAAATAAATGTGTTGCATTATCATGCGAGCTTGAAGCTCAACCACAAGTTCAGTAAAAAAATTAAGTAAGAAAGAATTAATGTTGCATAATTACGATATATTTATTTCATAAATTAATTTTTAAAATTTATTTTATAAAAAAATCAAATAAATTTGTTACAATATCATTAAAATATATGTTTTTTATTTTAATGTTCTCATACTTAATATCATTATAAAAAAACTCTTTTTGAAATGTTCGCCAGGAAATGAATAAACAGATTCGGCTCATTAGTTGGATTCCTCCTGTTGATGGTTATATTGCCTTGAATGTGGATGGAAGCTCAATGGGGAATCCTGGACTTGTAGGTTTTTGGAGGATTATTGCGGGATCAACAGGGCACTTGGTTGAAGGGCTTTTATGGTTCCATGGCTGTCTCTGAAATTCTCAAAGCTGAAATTCTTGGTATTCTGACTGGTTTGCAGTTAGCCTGGGAGGATGGATACAGATTAGTTGAGTGTTGGTCGGTTCCATCCCTTGTTGTCTCATTAATTAAGGGGCTTGTTCCCGAGTTTCATAAATATGGCAGTATTATTAATGAAATTCAGAAATTGATGCAACGTAGATGGTCTTTGTGTATTGAGTACATTCATAGGGAAGACAATCAATGTGCAGATGCATTAGAAAAAATGGGAGCTATCTCTGATTCTCAGGTAGTGATTGTCGGGAGAGTCCTATCACTTTATCTCATATGGTTTCAGCCGATGCTAGAGGGGTCTGTTACCCTAGGGGCTGAGCTTTGTTTTTAGCTCTTTTTAGTTTTTGTTAGTTTCTGTTTGTTTCTTTTTTCCACATCATGTTATAAAAAAAATACTAATATAATTTGAAGTTAAAAAAATTTAATGTTCGTGATATACAGAGATGTGAGGTTGCTTTCCATTTAGTGAAATTTTCAGAGTTGCACCACGAGAGAGAAGAGTTGTTTAAGTTGTAAAGAGCAAAAAAGTGTGATGTGTAATAGTGGAACCCGCTTAAGAATGATGAAAAGTAAATTAAAGGGTTGCACCATTGGAGATGCTCTAAACCCTAACCCATTGGAGATGCTCTTAAGTTGTAAACAAGAATAACATCATCATCATAATAATAATAATAATAATAACAACAACAACAACAACAACAACAACAACAAAAACAACAACAACAACAACAATAATAATAATAATAATAAGGTAAATTCTACAGTTCCGTTTTAAATTTATGAAGAGCGGTCCAATTATGACGTGTTTAAATATTATTGGGACACATTAATTTTTTTTACACAGAAATAGTGAGAATTATATTAAACTTTAACCCCTAATTATTATTTTTTTTTTTTGCAATTATATGCTCAATTTTTTGTTTGTCAGTTTAATCTCAGATATGTTTTGAGCTCTCTGGCACCAGCATAATAAACCATTAAGATGCTCTGTTACTAATTTAATTAACTTATTAAAGAATATCCAACACAAAATGAAGCATAGAATTATGTAAAGAAATAAATTTCAAGTAAACAATCCCCCACTATTTTCATTCGAGGAGCAAGAATTCTAGAACTCAAAATTGAGAAAAGATTAAAGCCCTTACAAATGAAATAGGCTTGCTGCAATTGGAGTATTGGACTAATGGAGGGAGCTTGCCGAAAAGGTTAAAACAAGAAAAAAAAAAGAAAATTGGGGAGGGGGCATAACACGAATAGAGAAATGGAAGAAAAGGACAGTGTTGGGTGCATAGAGCGAGTGCCCCCACACGCAACATCAACAATGACCGAGTCAAACACCACTTTAACATAACCCAACATAACACATCATATAGCACGTTCACCATCATCACCACACATCCACTAAAGGATCAGCGAGGATGCAACGAAGATTAAGGACTTTAGCCTCCATCACCATGTCTGTAACATAGTCACCAGTGGTGAAGCAGTGCATCCTCATCGCTGTTGGGAAAGTTCATCGGAGGCGCGCGAGGAGTGGTTAGTGCTGTCATTTTATTCGGTGAGGAGCATGAGAGAGGGATAAGGTTGGCGGGTTAGTCAGGTAGGAATGGTGCTTCTGTGGTTTTCTTGGAATTGGTTAAGGCTTATGCGGAGAGAGGACGATAGAGAGGTCGAGCACAGAAGAAATGAGAAAAGAAAAAGGGAAGTGGGGGCAATTTTGCAATTTGAAAAAAAAATAATGACAACAAGACCAGAAGTGGAATCTATGTGGCACACTATTACTAGTACACATCATAACTGGGACCGGTACCTACTAATTATTAGCTGGACCGGAGCACTCACTTATTAATAATAATTTAGGAGAGCTTGGAAGTAGAAATAAAAAGGAAGAACAAGTGGAAAAACTACTCTCCAAATAGATTTAGAAGAAATGGGTCTAAAAAATGTAGAGAGAACTGTTATTTGGAGGACCATTACTAACAAACTACTTAACGATGTTGAGTTCAAGACCCTCTTCAATAAGTTTTAATAACAACAAGCTTTCATACTCAAATTCTAAGTGTTCTGAATAAAAAGATTATTAATGTTTTCTTTGAGAATGCATGTGAAAGAACAAGAATATTATAAGCATGATCAGAAGCAATTTAGAAGCAAAACTCATTGTTCATAAGCACACTTCATTCATGTCACAAGTTCCCAATAATGCTTTACATGGAGAAATTCTTCAAGAATGAAGAGTGCACTACAAGAAGGAATTACCAAGCTTTAGAATGATCAAGGACAGTTATCAAAGATCTACTGCACACTCAACTGAATTAAATTAAAATTTAAAACGTACTGGAAGCTTTAGAAGATCATCTCAATACCATTAGAAGCAAGAAGGAATGGCTAGAAGGAAGAATTATGTACAACTGAATTAGAACAACTCCTGTAATCACTTAAGAAGAACATTCTTAAGTTACTATTGATGTAAACAAAGCAAAGGAAGATTGAGCAAGTGGTTAGACACATGATTAATGCTTTAGAAGTATGAAAGTCAAAATTCAATCATTAACTTCCTTTAGAAGCACCAACATTCAACAAAGATTCTTTAGAAGGTGAAAATCGTCCCCAAACTTCTTAATCTTTATTGCTTGAATTTTTTTCAAGTTAAGGGACATTTAAACCAGTCTTTAAAAGGTGCTTTTGACCCAAGTTCATATGCTTTGCATAAAGGGCAAAGTTGGTTAAACAACATTTAATGAAGAAAGAAAATGTATGTTGCCATGAAAATGACATGTCAACCAAAGAAAGATCATATTTTTGACTGTTTTCCAACGACCCAAAAAATGACTAGTTTTGACCAAGAGCCATTTAAATTGACATTTATGGCTACAACACTTGAAAGAGAGAAAAAGAAGAGAAGAGACCAAAAGTTCAAGTGTTGAAAGTTACCATTTCTCTCTCAAAAACCACTCTACAAATATGTGTCTCAGTTTTTAAACCTTAGGAGTGAGTTATTAAGCTTTTGTATTGTATTAGTTGAATCTACTCTTTGAGTGATATAGAGAGCTATCCATCAAAAAACACCTTATTTCATAATAGGTTGTGTATCTCATAAACTAATTAATGAGAGTTAGTGTTGATTGAATAGTTATGTAACTAGTTTAATCCTAAAGTGATTAGGGTAAAAGAATACCTATTGTAACAAGCTTGTTGAAGTTGGGAAAATCCTTCTGAGGTAGGAATTGGACGTAGCCTAAGGAGTTTGTGGGTGAACCAGTATAAAAATTATTGTGCAGTATCCTTCCATCCCTTACTCTTCAATTTTCATGCACTTTGAATTTGTTATCTTGCTCATACTTGATTTATATCACTACCAAACTCTTAAACAAGTCCATCTTCTGCAAAATCATTTTTTAATTGTATCTTATACAAACAACTTGATAAATAATCTTTCCATCATTTAAATATTCGTTTTGGAGGTTTCATCAAGTTATGAACTAGTTTAGGGTTCGTTTGGTTTATAGTTGAGTAGAATTAATTCTAGAAATGAATGGTTGAGATGAATAATGCACGTTTTACGAAGTACGTTGGACGAAAGTGATTTAAATCAATTATGCAAAACCATGGTTTTGAATTGTGAAAATTTAAAACAAACGGGCCATTAGTACTTTAGAAGCTTAAATTATTGTTTTTGCACTTAAGCTCAATCATACTTTGGGTGCATTTGACCATATTTTCTTAAAGGTGCTTTTAAAGATATTTTTATTTATACAATGATTATATATTGATTATATAAGGGTTTTGGAAAGTTTCCTAAATTTCCAACAAGTTTAAACCCTTTTGAACTCACATTTTCATTATTCTTATTTCTAATTATAATAGTAATATATACTTGTTAAAATCATTGTGTGAAACCTTCCAAACAATGTCAAGGTCATAATACTTGCAATATAAATTCCTGTGAACTTAAGTTTTGTTAGAAGGTATACTAATGATAGTTAATATTTGATTTAACTCAATATTGTCTTCTAAAGATACATTCTGATAGCCAAGAAACCTCTTGAGCAGAAAATCAGTAGGGAATTCAGTTTTTGGGTTGAGCCAAAAGTTTTCAAGGGTCACAATTCAACTCCTATTATTGTGACTCTCTGAACCACTTCAAATGAAAATGAAGTAAAATTGGCCATCTTTAAGGCGTAGGGTTTTCTAGAGTATGTGAAGATCACAAATGTGTGTATGGATGTTTTGCTATTTACTTTTACTGACAAATGGATGACTACAAAATTTCAACAAGATAACACTTGAAATGTCATGAGGGAACCTCCTTATCCTACACTGTATTGAGCTCATTGAGTGTTTATTTTCGAAGTGGATCTTAATAACTTGTTTTTTATGCAAATTCATGGGCCACCTCTTAAAAACTTGACTAGGAGCGATGTTGTTAAAATAGGGGGTCTCATTAGAGAGATAGAGGAATCCCTTATAAATGGTCATATCCCTAGGTTTTTCATGACAAGTAAGGGCGTTATGGGTATTAAAAATCCTTTAGCGATAAGGTCTTGGTTGTCGCAGAAAGACCTTCCAAAGGTTTGAATCTTCTTGAAATATTAAATACCACAAGGATTCTCCTACAACTATTGAGTTTTACGACATGAACAAAAAGACTTGTATTAGGGAAAAGGCTATGACAATATATAGTAGATCCCAAGTTATTGCCCAAAACTAGTTATTCCCATAGCAAAGTCCTTTGCGTCCACAATAGTTGGCTATGGTGCCAGAGAGGAAATTAGAGTCCTAGGAGATATGTTGAGGTCATGCACCTGATGGGGAGATGAGGTAAATTAGTACAGTAAAAGTTAGGCCTTAAGGGACATCCTCTATAAAAGTTGACAATAAAAACATGCAGAGGAATTATGGAGGAAAAATATTATCACCTTAGTATAGCATTAGAGGTTTGTGAGTAGGCCTAACTTTTAGTTGTTTAAAAAATGGTGTAAGGTGTGATTATGTGGGAAGGAGAATACCCTACAACACAAAAAGTTAAAGAAGTATTCCAAAGGAATAAAGATGATGTTATATTCCTCTTAGTTATATGTCTTTATAGTGAACTTAGAAATGGGTAAAAAATAGAACTAGTTTAGCCCTTGAAAAATAGAAAAAAAATTGGAAATAGTCAATGAGAATACTTGTTGGAAATTAAAACTTGGCAAAAATGATGCATGTTATAATCTATCATTTGTTTCTATATGGCATGCATGCTAGGTTATCATGCTCCAAAGTCAAGATTTTCCACTACATGCTATAATCTTTGTTTTGGTTCTATATGGAATGAAAACTAGATTATCATGCTATTGAAAGTCAAGATTTACAACTTGTCATTTTAGTGATTTAACAACCATGCATGCTTGGTTTAAAAGTCACAAAAGGTGGCTTGTTTTGTTTGTTTTAGAGATTGTGTTTTAGTATAAATAGGTATGGTATTAGTTAGTTTAAGCATCAAGGTGAGTGTAAGAAATTGAGGAGAAAACTTCAACAAGTTTTTGTGTCATCTTGATAGTGTAAGTTGGCTATTAACAAATGGCAAGTTTGTGAGTGTATTATTCATCAACAAAATAAAAAAGTGTATGTGAAATTAATTCTTGAGAGTTCATATATTTTTTTGGCATACACAATTTATCAAGGCAATTTATTTTAATTGCCAACAATACTCTTCTAGCTCAACCTATCATGTTAATATATTGTGAAAACCCAATTAGTGGATGAGGGGATAGAAACTTTGGTCTTCAACTAAACTTTAAACGCAGTAAAGGATATATATGTTGTTCTCTATTTCTAAGATAGCAGTAAGTGACCCAGTGTCCAAAAAATAGAAACTTGTATGGAATTGCAAAATAGAGTAATAAACCCATAGAGATATGCATTAAGAGTTATGTAAAAGATGAAGTATAAATTGCTATAATAGATCCAAGTGTATTGTTTGTTATTGTTGTAATAGATCTAAGTATTTTATTTTGTATTTAATGTTGAAAGACTTTCTTCCATTAGAAAAACTATTAGCTCATTTGTCTTTTAGTTGGAATTGAAAGAATCGATTTTAATTCAAGTGAAAAAATTGCCTCCACTTAGTGTTCGTTTGGTTTGTAGTTGAGTAGAATTGATTCGAGAAATCAATGGTTGAGATGAGTGATACACATTTTACGAAGCACATTGGACGGAAGTGATTTAAAATCAATTCCGCGAAACCATGGTTTCGTACTGTAGTAACTGAGAACCAAACATGCTATTAATATTTTGAAGATATGTGATAAATTGATTTTAATTCAATAATGGTTGGTTAAAGTGGTATATCCTTGAGTAAAGTCTCGGGTTCAAGTCTCGTGGATGAAAAAAAATTCCTACTAAAAAAGCTAGTCTCACCATGACATGAATGTTCTCGACATAAACGTGATTGATAAACCTTATATTGTTTGGTGGAGGGCTTAGGTTATACTGCCAAATTCTCTGTACTTTCTCTGCACTTAGGTTTTCAAGATTTTGAAATAAAATTTTATTTTTTTTATCATGTCATCAACATAATATAAATGAGCCTGTTGAAAACTTGAAATTATAACTATCAGTTGTTTTTTTAGTGAATAAATTATAAATGTTATTTTATTGGTCTATGTTAATGTTAATGTATAGAGTAATTGATTTAAAAAAATATTTTTTTAACAGTTTCGTAAAAGTTTTAAACAAAATCTGAAGCAGACATATAATTCTTACTGATTTCCTTTTATCTTTTTCATTTTTAGGTTACATATTTTCAGTTATCTTTTATGAATATTTTTACGTAAGATGAACTCACATTTATATGGTTTATTTATTTTTAATTAAGTGTAGAAATATTAACTAACAAATAAATATACCATTAATTATTTATACAGTTTTAAATTACTGAGTAAAATTATAATAAATGTAAATTTAAAATTATTTAACATTATAAAAAAATGACTAATGAATTAAGGTAAAATTAAAAAAAAAAATATTTTTTAAAAATATATTTTAACTAATTCAAATTGAAATGATTTTTTTTTTAATTTGTTATATAAAATTACATATTTTAAAATTTATCACACTTTAACGTCCATGAATTTTTTAGGATCATGCAGTTTAGTCTCTAAGAAATAAAAAACCCCAATATAGTCATTGACTTCTTGTTTTTTCTTTCGCTATAGTTCAATTGTGTGTTTTCCATTATTTTTTTTATGAGGTGTCACGTTTCATGACACTGTATCACACTATTTGAAGCCTTTAGAGCTATAAATTTGATAAAATCACATCATTTTTGTGTCATAGTGGAGACTATAGTGACAAATAGTAAAGCAGAGTGCAACTAAATGTGACACTTCGTAAAAAATTAACGGGAAACACACAGTTGGACTACAGTGAAAGAAAAAAAGAAGTCAGGGACTATATTGAGATTTTCTATTTCTTAGCGACTAAACTGCATAACCTTAAAAAAGTCGAGTACCAATTTACTAGTTCATTTATGAATAAAGTTATAAAGAGAATAACTAGGAAGCTAATAAGTTAAAAAATTAAAACAAAAATAAAATAATAACATAATTTTCAATAAGAGTAAATTACTCTAACCTCCCCTCTATTTTGCACTTCCAACACAAAACTCCCTCTATTTCTAAAACCTACACAAAACCTCTCCACCTTTAAAAATACATTACACTTAAACCCAATTTTTTATGATACATTTAATAGAAATTTTAGTCAACAGTCAACAATTATATTTTATATTAAATTGACCAAATACCCTTACTAACTATAAATTTTCCTTTACTATATAAAAATCCCTCAATTTTTAAGCCTTACACAAACTCTTTATATTTTATAAATATACTATTTTTTCTTTTGTATCGATGAATAAAAGAAAACGCAAAAAAATAACATCATACAATCTTTTTTTTTCAAATACATTCACAATTTTCATACCAGTAAAATTTAAATTTTTTCATAATGAAAATTTAATTAAAAACTTATAAACTAAATAAATGAACTAAAATAATTTATTAAGATTAAATTCGGAAGTATTCATAGATTAAAAAATAAATTCACTAAGATGGATCTTAATAAAAAAAGCTTCATAAATTATTAAAAAACTTAATATGTAAAATAATAAACGTTAGGGTAGTGAGAAAGAAGGAGAACGGGAAGAATGAATTTTGCGCGAGAAAAACAGGAATTTTCACGTTAGGATTTTATTGCATTTATCAATTCTGATCATTCAATTAGAATTCCATAAAAAAAGATAATTCAATTAGAAAGGAAGAGGTGTCTTGAGGGTAATATTGGGATTTTTTAAAAATATTTTTTAATTAAATTATAAAAAATTATATTAATTGGGGATTTATGCAGGTTTTTAAAATAGAGGGATTTTGTGTAGGTTTTCAAAATAGAGGAAGTTTTGTGTTGAAAATATAAAATTAAGGGGAGGTCAGAGTAATTTTCTCTTTCAGTAATGCCAATCAAAACAAAACAAGGTGAAAACGCGACTCACGATACACTGAGTTAGCAAAGGAAAAGAAAATCCTTCATCTACAGCTAAATCAGTATCTTCGCACAATATTTGGTTCATTGTGCTTCTATCCTTTTCCTCTACGTAGAGTAGAGTATAATCATCCGAAGATAAACCCTAATTTACTTTCCGAAGCCAAATTGAAATGAGAAGAGAAGAGTTTACTCAAATAGCTGTTTAGGGCTTTGATCCGAACCCACGGCAACGGATTTCTCGCATCAGAAGGAAGGAAAAACGTTCACCACAGAGTAAGGTCACCTCTGCTTCCTCTGAATTTGACTTAATCCTTCTATTTTTTTTTTTTTGGTTTATTTTTCTTTTTATTCTTCCTCCTATCTGTACATGCTGACGCTACTGTTAATCCTCGATACACCGCTTCAATTTCTATAAATGATAAATGATTTTAATTTGAGTTCTGCTTGAGCTATGCTTTTTTGTGGTTTCCTATCTACTGCTGGATAGTAATACCTAATGATGCATTTTCAGATAGATAAATTTAATTGAACACGCATTAATTTGTTCCAGTTTACGAGATCGGTATTTTCAATCTCTGCTTTAACGTTTGCAATTCAAAAGGTTACTCATTCATGAATATAATGTGATTTGCATTTGAATTGTAGTGTGGATGAGAAAGTGGATAACGACTTCTATTTCATTTTATTGTTTTTATCATAAAGTCACATTCCGAAATATATAGCTGAATGGAAATATGGAAATGCTAGCTTTTTGGTGCAGTTTTTCCATTTTGTGTTGACTGTTTTTCTTGAAATCTTGAGCTCTTGATGATTTATTTACTAAAAATTGCATAGTTGTATCTGAAAGATAAGTTTTTTGCTCCTGGTGTTATTTCCCAATGATGTATTGTTTGTCCCTCCATTTAGTTACCTTCATTGCTGGATTATTGAGACAAACCGTCGTATGTTTTGTATTTTCAGTATTTTTGGACATGTGAAATAGTTGTCCTGGAAGTGAGTTGGATCTTAAATCTGAATGTTGTGGCAATAATTATGGATTCTTCTGTTGTCATGGGTTAGCACAATTTTGGAGCCTCGTAATGATATGGAATTTGAATCTCACGAAGCTGCATACGCATTTACAAAGAATATGCTAAGTCTGCAGGGTTTGGTACTGCTAAGTTGAGCAGTCGTCGGTCCAGGGCATCAAAGGAATTTATTGATGCCAAATTTTCATGTATAAGATATGGTAATAAGCAGCAATCTGATGATGCAATTAATCCCCCGCCCTTCTCCAAAAATTGGTTGTAAAGCTAGCATGCATGTGAAGAGAAGACAAGATGGTAAGTGGTATGTCTATAGCTTTGTGAAGGAGCATAATCATGAGCTTCTACCTGCTCAAGCTCATTTTTTTCGGAGTCACAGGAGTTCTGATCCACTAGGTAATGATGTTCGGATGCGAAGGCGGAAGAACTCAACTGCAGTTTGTAAGTTATTTAGTGCATATCAGAATGTCGATTGTTTAGAGAACTTTATGAAACATCAACATGATAAAGGACGAAGTTTGGTTTTAGAAGCAGGGCATGCCCAATTGCTTCTTGAACTCTTCATGCACATGCAGGAAGAGAATCCAAAATTCTTCTATGCAGTTGATTTGAATGAAGAGCATCGACTGAGAAATGTGTTCTGGGTTGATGCTAAAGGGTTGGAGGATTTTGCTTACTTTGCTGATGTTGTTTCTTTTGACACAACATATTTTACAAGCAAGTATAAAATACCATTGGTACTTTTCATTGGAGTAAACCATCACATTCAACCAATATTGCTTGGTTGTGCTTTGATTGCTGATGAGACAGTATATACTTTTTCCTGGTTACTGCAAACATGGTTAATAGCAATGGGGGGAACGAGCTCCACAAGTGATTCTCACTGACCAGAATGAGGCTATTAAAGCAGTTGTTGCTGCTGTTCTTCCAGGAACACGTCATTGTTTTTGTTTGTGGCATATTTTGGAAAAGATACCAAAACAACTTGAATTTTTAAGTGCGTGGCATGATAACTTTATGGAAAAATTTAACAAATGTATATATAAATCATGGACAGAAGAGCAATTTGAAAAGCGGTGGTGGAAGTTGGTTGACAGGTTCAACCTTAGAGATGTTGAATGGGTCCAATCCTTGTATGATGATCGTACATGTTGGGTGCCAACTTTTATGAGAGATATTTCTTTTGCTGGCTTGTCTACTAGTTTGCGCTCGGAGAGTTTAAATTCCCTGTTTGACAACTATGTCCAAGTTGACACTTCATTGAAAGAATTTATAGAACAGTACCGTGTGATTCTTGAAGACAGGCATGAAGAGGAAGCCAAAGCAAATTTTGATGCTTGGCATGAAACACCTGAATTGAAGTCTCCTTCTCCTTTTGAAAAACAAATGTTATTAGTATACACACATGAAATTTATAAAAAATTTCAGGTTGAGGTTTTGGGTGCTGCTGCTTGCCATCTTAAGAAAGAAAATGAAGGTGTGACTACTATTTATAATGTGAAAGACTTCGAAAATAATCAAAACTATATTGTAGAATGGAACACATCAAACTCAGATATATGTTGTTCATGTCACTTGTTTGAATATAAAGGCTACCCTTGTAGACATGCTATTGTTGTTCTACAAATGTCTGGTGTTTTCAGCATCCCACCAAAGTATATTTTGCAAAGATGGACAAATGCTGCTATGAGCAGGCATCCAATTGGGGAAAAAATTGGAAGAGGTTCAATCCAAGGTCCGGAGATTCAATGATTTATGTAGACGAGCGATTATATTGGGTGAAGAAGGATCTTTGTCACAGGATAGTTACTATATTGCTTTAGGTGCCATAAGTGAAGCTCTCAAGCAATGTGCAAATTTAAACAACTGTGTTGAGAATGGTATGAGACCTGATGCCTCAGCTACCCATCTTGTTTGCAATGTTGAGGAAGAGTATCAATCTATTATTTCATCTAACAACAAGGTCCCTGATCAAAAAATGAATATGGGTAAGAAGGCGGCGAGGACTGGTGTAGCTGGTAGGAGTCTAGGAAGTGTTGAAAATAATGAAGGAAATAAAGGAAAGGTCAGTTGTTTTGGTGATTACTAATTGACCTATTTTGTATTCATTTTATTTTAAAATGTTGTCTATAAGTTTGCATTCTGTATGTTATAGGTACCTCAGCTTGAAGCAATGAGTGGGAAAGATGGTTTTCAACAAATGGTACGCTATGCCTTAACTTTTACTGTTGCCATAAAAAGTCTCTAGTTATAATTTGTTCAAATTTTAAAAAATAAATTCTGCTAATTCATTAAATTTCATAAAGATGCTTGTTTTCCGAGATTGAACTGTTGGCTACACTTATATTTGGGAAGTGCATAGAACATGATATGGTATCCTCAAGAAATAAAAACATTGAAGTAAAACAAAAGAATAATAAGGAAACAAGTGTGCTAGGACCCAATCCTTTTGCATATTGAGTAAGTCGGCAATGCCCCTTTAAAATGACCATTATCACTGGAGAGAAGCTAAGAAAAAGCACTATCCAAAAGTAAAATACAGGGTAAGGGTATCCACTTAAAGATGTGTGCATTTCTGTCCCAACTAGAATGTTCTGTTTCTAAGCTAGACTTACACATGACACTCATGGGGGAGAGAGAGTAGTATAAAAGCCTGCAAGTCTGTTACATCTTATTACACTGATTTTGATAGAGATTTTAACCATGCAATACAGCATTTGATGGTGAATAACGCTGTAGTAGAAGTTGGTTTGATTTAGCATTTGGTTTGTCAAAATGTTATGTTATTTAGGAGTTACAATACCCAATTTCCTGTTTTGACCTGTAGGATAAACCGGTGCTAGATCTGAGTGTTTCAGGCTTATATAAACAGTGACAAATGCATGTTGAGACTTTGGGTTCAGAAGGGAAAAGAAAGAAGAGCAGGATCTGAGTTTATGTTTTTGACCAATTAGATAACAGATTATGCCAGGTTTTAACTTCCACCCATCTTGTATAGAAGGACCTCATTGGGGAATATAATCATGCATCTGCACATTCATTTTATATATGCTGACACCCTTTCCAATACTTTAGCAAACGTTGAATATCTGTATTCTTGATGAGATCATTTTATAACTTAAGTATTATCAAAAGCAGAGTCTGGTATGGTTTCCAATTTTTAATGTTTGTGTATGCTTGTGACAGGAGCCGACTGATCTGAGGTCACATAATGTCCTGCCAATGCAGTTTCAGAGTATGGTGCCGGCTCTATTTCATAATGTTCATCACCGTTTCATACTGCAGCTTCAACTCATTTGCATGAAAATCGTCTTCCTCGTTAGCTGAATGTAAGTTTTTTTCAAAGAGGATCTGAAGACCATGTATAGAATTGTACATAGCAGATGCTCCTTCTGAAAGGCACATTACATCTTTAACTTAATAGTATCTGTGTTGCAGTGAGGGTTGGCGGCAATTGAATTCGGTAGTTTTGCTAACTTGTGTACCTACCATTATATTCCAAAAATAGTCTCACCATCGTAGGTATCTTATGTTGGTTTCATGTTTTGTTAGGTTTGCGTAATGTCATGGTAGATGCATATATTTGGAGCTAAGGTACGCACCTTAAAAATATGGAATGAAATGACAACTCGAGGCATTCGAGTTTATCATAGTTCAAAGTTACCGTGTAACTCACTCTTAAAAATAAAAAATTCATTTAGTATTATTGACGATAACAAGTGTCTCCCTGTCCTTCATTTCTTTTTTCAGAATTAAAATAAAAATAAAAAAGACGGGATAGGGTCATTAGGCACCACTAAATCCTTAAGCCCAGAATAAGGAGATCTTTGCACTAATGGTGTGTTTGGTTTACACTGGATCCACGTTTTAAATATGGATCCGGGAAGAAACTACTCTCATAGTGTGTTTGGTTTACACTAGATCCACGTTTGAAACGTGGTTTTGGGGTAAACTAAACACATAATCAATAGCGTTTGCCCGGATCCACGTTTAAAACATGATTTTATGGTAAATCAAACATAATAAACGAAACACCCTATTCGTAATGGTCTTGCACCACTTAAAAAATTATCCATTTTTTCAAACGGGTCAACTCTGAACCTTTTCCGTGCTTAGAGAAATTAAAGCAAATTTGTACAAATTATACAATGACAAGAGAGGTGAAAAATGGATGATTGAGGGGTGATATTATAGGATAAAATGAATGATGTGATAAAGAGGAATAAAAAAAAATGTTTTATATAAGTTGTAGAAAATTAATTGAATGAATTACAGAACTCTTGTCATTATTGCACTTAGAGGATCGAACAAAGTATTAATATTAAAGTCATGTAAAAACGATTCCTAGACGAACCGTGCGTGTTTCAGCAGACAGTTTGGAACTTCATTGCCACTTTCAGTAACCAAATAAACTAATCCTTAATGCTGTTTCATTGAACTCTCAGAAAATCTGCACCAATTATTTACTATGGAAGACTTTAGAAGTGTTTCTCCTACATTTAAGCAAATGTCGGTCTAAAAACCTTTAAATTTCATTTAAGGACCTACATTTCTTCCACATATATCTCATGCTTGTCGGGATGCCGTCAAGCAAATTGTTTATTATTTATGTAAACTAAATTATTATGCACAAAACATTGCGTGACCGAAGGTTAGTTCATGTAACTAGATCGCTGGAATTAAAGATCAAACGCGTAATGGCCCTTGTTGAATGGCATATTTGGCGCGCCTAATACTCATAATCATATATTAATATTTGGATTACTTGATTATATATAATTAACTTAATGAGTACTTGATTTTTATCAAAATACGTTTTAAAACATTAATTCAAATTCACATTTCAAACGTGAATTTGTCAAACACGGTATTAATAGTTGGCAGGTGTTAATTGATTTATCTATATTTAGAAGCTTTCCGTTGTTATATTTAATTTTGTTCATTATCAAGACAGAAATCAGATGATTTAGACATGATAGTTAGATGTGCATGTTTGTGCTCGTTAGTCATACAATTGGATTTCTACAGCTCTGGACCTTGAAATGATAGTTTCTGTTGAAGTTGACTTGTTAGGCTAAGGGGGAAACAATTATAATAAACCTTGCATTCACCACTTCAAATTAGAGTATTATCGTATTAGTTTTCTATTTTTTGTCGTTGTCAAATTAGGGTAGTTTATTTTCAAAAATAATTTTTCATTTTTATTTACAAAAAGTGTCAGCTTATTTTATATCATTTTATTTATTATTTTCAAAGTTTTATAGAGAAAACATAGAAAATAATACAAAAGTGTTTTCACTATTTCATATATAAAACTTTTTACAAAAATAATTCATAAGAATACAAATCTTAACTAAATTTATCTTTGAAGTAAACCCTCAATTAGGTCCCCTAAAAGATACATATACGCGTTGTCAGTTAGGTCCCTCAAAGATTAAAATGGTCACCACGTTAATATCTCAGTTAGTCACAATTAGTGACGACGTTAACAGAAGCTGACGTGAAACGTCTTTGTGTGACTTGACATGATAAGTGCGAAATAAACATCCTACATGGCAAAGGGTTTAAAATTAGGATTTCTATTAATTAAGTCCCTAATGTTGGTCAGACCGCAATTTCTTGTTCCTTCTTAATTTTTCCTTACCTCCTTCCCCCCCCTCTCTCCTCCCTTCACCCTTTTCTAGTTCTGTTTCTCTTTATTCAACTCTATATCTGAAAATTCCATGGCTAGTCACACGAGATAAAAGAAGAATGTAGGACTAGTGTCTATGGTCACATCGACGTTGCAGGGAAACACAACGACCTCCCATGGTAGCCCTTGTTGCACCGTTCTAGAGTGCACTGGTGGAGGAGGAGGGGTCTTTCCTGCGATGGCTGGCAAGTTGCCCTCCATCATGGTGGCACTGTAGCCACTGCAATACGCTTCTAGTGGTTTGTAGATTTGTTAGCTTGCATTATGAATTTCACAGTTTGACAGGTTAACCCCAACATTAGGGACCTAATAGAAACTCTAATTTTAAACTCTTTGCCATGTAGGATGCTTATTTGACATTTAAAAGACTAAGTGACACAAAAACATTTCCACGCTAGCTTCTGTTAACACCATTACTAACTGTGACTAACTGAGGGACGTGGTGACCATTTTAATATTTGAGAGACCTAATTGGTGACAAACATCTTTAAGGGACCTAACTGGCGACGCGTATGTGTATCTTTCAGAGATCTAATTGGGAGTTTACTCTTATCATTTTTATATCATAAATTTAGTCTTTTATATAAATAAATTTAGCGATGATTGCATATCTTTAAAGAATTAATTAATTTGATGATTTTTTTAAATAATATGATAAAATTTTAATTTTCAAGAGACTAATTTTATAATAAAAATTTTTAAAGGATCAATGTAATACTACTCTGAACTCGAATATAAGCAAAAAAAAACTACTCCCTCCGTTTCTTATTAAGTGTCGTTTTAGAGTCTAAACTTTATTTCTAAATAAGTGTCATTTTCATATACCAAGGCAATAATAAATGCTAATTTTCCAACTTTACCCTCTTCCAAATTTATTAAACGATGGAGTATTTATTGCATATTACTAGAAAGAGCCAGGATCCGTTGAAACTTCATCAAGCTAATTTATTTTAACGCATAATATGTTTTTAAAATACAAGTAAAAGTCCACTATTAGGTAGCATAGCTACGAATGTCCAAATCACCTGAAATTTGATATACATGATCATGAAGGTAATATAATATCAATATGATTCAACGATTGGATTGGTCAAATTCACATTTTACAAAAAGTTATTAAGGGGTGTAACTCTACAAGTTTGACACCTGGTGTCAACGGATGCTGACTCTACTAGAAATGGCGGAGAGTTTTAAATGCTTTTAATGAGAGAAAGAAAGGGTATATTTGTAAACAATGGAACTAAAAAGACACACTTATTTCATTCCTTAATCTATGTGCAAAAATCTTAAACGACGCTTAAAAAGAAATAGAGGGAGTAACTCACGCTAATTAAGAATGTTAGTTAAGTTCATTAAATTTTCTTAAAGTCGTCTTAATGAATTGCATTCTCTAAATTTTCTTTCATGGAAGACTTCAATTTTATTGAAATTTGTTCCAAATGGAAATACTCTCTCTACATGAATAGAGTCATTGGAAAATAAAATATGAATTTAAATAAAGGTATTTTGATATGGGGTCATTAAATAAGGTAAAATTAGTTGAGATTGACTTATATTTTAAACCATCATATGAGAATTTTTTATTGCTTATATTCGAGTCTGGAGGGTATTATAATTAACTTTTAAAGAATGAAGATATAAAAGGGTTTGCTAAAAATAATAGTTCAGCAAACCATCTTTTCACTTCCTTTTTGTACACCTCTGCTTCTTTATGAAAAAAACAAGAATATGTACTGTGGAGTGTTGTTTTTTAATACTTTAAAAGAAAGTGGTGTAAGAAAGTTGCAATAGAATTGAAGTGTAAATAATATGACAATAACAGATGATGGTTTTTTTTTGCTTTCTTTTTTGGGGGGTCCAATCAGATGGTGGGGCTTAAACGATCTTCTTAAAGAGATTTTGGGTTCCAGTCAGTTAGATTTCACCCATGTGTAATTAATTTAATAAGCAATATTAGTTGATTTTGATTCTCTCCACTTTCTATAATGTTGTTCATTGCTTATACCATGAAGATGTAAATTGCATGCATTAAACTACAATACTGTTTTAAAAAAAAAACTACAATACTAAATTACTAATAGCAAATTATGTTTGTGTCTCTGTTTGAGATCATATGCTATAATTTCTCCCCAAAGAAAAATAGCAAATTTTTTTGACCAAGTCAAAGTGTCAATCTGTGTAAGTTGAGTCCCTGGATTCTATGACCAACCATTTGAGCGAAGATAATTTTGCACATGTAGACACATGCTTATTGGCAATCACCCAACCTTAAGAAATGGCAGGATCTGGGGTTCACACTGGTGAGGCTTGTGTATCTTTTGAAATCTGTTTATTTATTATTATGAAAATGAGGAAGGAAAAAAGTTTGCATGCCACCTAACCTAACTGTCAGGTCTTGAGCGAAATCTCATAGAAACAAACAACACAAAGAAAACTTGTTTATTTAACATGTTTTAAATTAATTCAATAGTTCCTCTTTCCCATAACGAAGCACGGAATCTTGCGGATAAGGTTTTATGAAACATTACTGGCCTTCACCAGCTGGTCGGATTCTTTCTATTGAATGCATGACAAGAAAGGTGAAATAATTGAAGGGTTTTGGGAATTGATTCTCCCAATGTTAGAAAAATAATTAATATTCTTATTTTTATTAAAATAATCATAATATTTTATTTATTTATTTAAAAAGTCATTTCTATATAGTTTTCTTTCTTATTAATTATTTGGGTGAAAAAAAGAGTATGATTGGTAAAATATTATCTTTTATATAAACACCTAAAATGATAAATAAATAAATAAATAAATAAAATGTTTAATTAATGACACTTTTGGTTCCTTTATTTTTATATTTGTGTAATTTTGGTTTTCATATTTTCAATTACATGATTTTGGTCTCTAAACTATTTTAAATGTTACAATCAAGTTGTTCCGATAATCTTTTATCCATCTTTTAACAAAATTTTCTAATCATATAAGATCATGTTTTACATTTTATTGATATGCACTAGTGAAAGAATTGACAACCAATAAAAAATCTTGAAATGATAACAATATAACCTTATCTCATATATTACATGAAATTCATTGATATATACACATGCATTCCTTAATCAATTGATTCTATTAAAAAAATCAGAAAGACTTGAAAACATCTTAAAAAATATCCAAGGACTAAATCAAGAAATAGAAAGTATGGAAACTAAAATTGTACAAAAGCCAAAAATAGAGGGATTAAAAGCATATTGAAACCAATAAATAAAAACTTTTTTTAAAGTCAATATTTAAAAAACAATAGTAATTATTATACACTCTTATTTTACACTCTTTATTCACTCTATCTATCTATCTCTCTTGTTGATCATCCATATCATTTATCATTTTTTTTTCTTTTTTTTTCTATCTCATTTCATTATAATTTATAGGTGGATACACCTCATAAATGTACATTCATCACTATTCTTTTATAATATATAAAAACAAAAGGAGTAGTGCTTAATGGGTTGTGATAATTAATTAGTACAGAGAAATGCTATTTGTACAACATAGTTGTACAATAGCATATATAACAAAAAAAAAGTGAGAAAATAGAGAGAGAAATAAAAAGTATGTTGTACAAGTAGTTGCATAAGTTTATTGTATGAATCATTTATCTCTAATTCAGGGGTGAAGCCAAAAATAAAGTGTAAGGGGGCCAATATTATAATTTTTCTTAGATTTAATTATGTTTTATGTCCCCAAAATATCACGTTTTTCTTATTTTGTTGCTCATTTTTATTTTTTTTCTAAAGTGATAATTTAAAAATGATTTTTCCCCAAATGGCCCCTCTTATTTTTTTACCATAAAATACTGATGTGACATCAAAAACAGGGACCATTTGGAAAAATCACAATATTTTGGGGATTAGTTTGGAAATCTTGATATTTTATAAGGACTAATTTGGAAATCGTGATATTATTTAGGAACCATTTGGAGAAAAATAATTGTAAAAAATGGAGGAACCATTACTTTGGAAAAGAAATAAAATGGAGGATCAAATGAGAAAATCGCGATATTTTTAGGGACTAAAAACATAATTAAACCTTTTTCTTAATCAATCAGCCCATCCCAAATTTAATTTTGTTATTTTATATATAAACCAAATATAAAATAACGAATTAATATAAACACACATAGTTTATATATACATACACATGCATAAATAGTGTAAGTAACTTAAAAATTTTATGAATTATTTTAATTATTATTTTTTTTACTGTTTATTTTATATTGTTTAGTTTCATTATTTCACTATTTATTTTAATTTTAATGATATTTTATCATTAAAATATTATTAAGAATTTAAAAATTATAATAAAATACGAAATTATAATTACCAAATATTGTAGTTTTTTATAGAAAATAAAAATAGAATTTATATTGAAATATCTAAGTAAACATGTTTTTATGTTATTTTACATTAATCAATTGTTTAAATCAAACACTTTTAATTGAATAAATTACCTTATTAATTACCAATTAACTTATCAATTAGCTAATTTTATTAAATATAGCAAAATATCTCCTTAGCTTCTAATTGATTTTCCATTCAATATATATATATATATATATATATATATCTATATATATATATATATATGTGATATAATTTTTTAAAAAAAATCGAGGGGGCGCATGGCCCCCTTCCGTCCTTGAATACCTTCGCCCCTGCTCTAATTAGTATCCCACTAGAGTTCTACATTGTCTAGAGATAAGACAAAATAAAAGTATATTAGTCTTGAGAAAGAAAGAGATCGTGTGAGATATGAAAAGTGATATAGAGAGAGAAATAAAAAGTATTTTGTATGGGGAGCTGTATAATTTTATTGTATGAGTCATTTATCTCTAATTAGTATCCCACCTATCCCACATTGCCAAGAAATTTTCCAAATAAAAGTATATAAGTCGTGAGCAGTTCTCACCCTACAAGTTAGCTTTTGGGGTTGAGTTACACCGGTCTACCATCTAACACCTACACATTTTTTTTAATAGAAGGTAGTAATATCCATAAATTTTTTTTACCTCGATAAAAACTTTTCAATTTTGTAGCCTTAATAAAATCCTAATTTTTTATTAATTTTTTTTTTGTTTCCTAGTTTGAAGAATACTTTTTTATTAATTAGAATTTTTTAGTAACATGAACTACAATAATTTTGAGAAGTTTTTCAGTTATTCCATTCAAATTGGCTAGCTTTCTTGGTTCAAATTATTGATAGATAAGAATATTAATTAGAAAACAGAGTAGCAGTACGTATTGATTTTTCTTTTCTTTTTTGTTTGGGTGCGGAAAAAAGTGAATGATTGTAATACAAGTAGAAAAATAAAGAGAAATTATGTATAGATGGGGTTGTCCTTATCGGCCAGCCTCACTATATCAGTAGAGACCCATATGCGAGATTCATGCAATGCAAGTGGGTCACTTATCAGAGTGTGACCACAAAAGACAATAGGATTATTAACTAGCTAGCTAGGATCCTCCATATATTTTACGTATTCAGATTCTGACATCCCGCCATAATAATTAGCATCTCACGGCCAATTAGGTTCAAATCAAGTGCATTAATTATGGAATTAAACCGCCTGCAAGTCCAAATAAGTTAGGGAGACAGAGATTTAGGTATCGGTGGGGCTACTTGGCACAGGGTCATTGATAGATGGAGCGCGACAGGGTCCTAACTTCATATTCACCGATCGATCAATAGTTATGAACAGCCGTCCCAAATTCATGAACCTTCCTCCTCTCTTATAGATATAGACCAAAATCCCTTCCTAAGATACATGTGGGCTTCCCTTAATCATAAGTCTTTCATTTGTAACTCTCCACCTTAATTAAAAGGCTATACTTAAACCTTTGTGTGTTACGGTGAAGAGAAATAAGATGGAGAGAAATGAATAGAGAAAAATAAGTGAGAATTAAAGAGAAAATTTATATTATTTGGTATGTGAGAAATATAATAGAGAGAAATTGAATCATAACTCATAAAGACTAAAATGTCCCTAGATAAATATTCTTAAGTAAAATTAATAAATAAATAAAATATCTAATTTTATAAATAATAAATTATATATAACTAATTTATCTAAAATCCTAAAATATATAATTAAAACTAAAATTTAAAAAGAAATGGATTTTTAGCACAAAAAAATAAATTATAATAAAAGAGAATATATAATCACACACATACATTATTGTTCTCAAAAGTCTCCATACGATCGAGCTCAATGCCTAGTCGGCGTCAAACCCAGATGTCAGAGTGAGAAAGTATCAGATCCCCTAAGTCAAGAGTAGGTCCTCATTCATAAATTACCACTAATGGGCCTTACCTAGGTGGCCCAAGAAGCTGGTCGAGGTAACAATACCCTAGATTTTTATTTGTCAAGATCGGCCCCGAGATAAAGTATCCCTAATGGAACACAACTCCCGAACTCGAGCCTAGCTTCTCTAAGGCGAAGAGGTCGAGTTTGTGGGCTGAGCCCTTGACCTTAAGTCCCTTATTTGTCGAGGTCGTCCCCGGGGTGAAATATTCCTAACAGAAGACAGCCCCCGAGCTCGAGCCTAGCTTGTCTAAGGCGAAGAGGTCGAATTTGTGGGTCGAGACCTTCACCTTAGGTCCCTTATTTGTAGAGGTCGTGCCTGGGGTGAAATATTCCTAACGAAACAATCATGGTATATTTGTAATGTACAGACATCACAATGAACGAACTAGATAAAACAATACGGGCCGATACAATAGTACAAAAGATACTTTCTTATTCTCTCTCTCTCTCACTTGTCAGTTTCTTCACTGAATTAACAGTGAAGAAAATAAAAGATCATAGGACCCAGATATATAATTTCTTTCCACTCTCATTTCTCATTATACCAAACACATATTATATCTTATCTCTATTTCTTATTTCTCCCCCTAATCTACTGTTCTCGATAAGAAAAGACTGGTTAATCCTAGAAACAGTTAACTCAGCTCTTCCCCCAGAATTGTGAGCGTGTCTATCTCCTCAATCTTTGCCTTTTATACTCCTTTTTCCTTCTAATCATCGATGTCCCATTACCTATGTCCTCCCCGACCACTATTCCCCTCTACCCCTTATTTAACAAGATGCTATACTTGCTAGTTAGGCAAGTCGCCCCTATGGGCCTTGATCCAAGCTTCATACTCGGCCCATTATCTCGGGGTAGTACACAACCCCTCAAGCTCGAGCCTACTCGTAGAGTAGTGTGCGATGCTTGAAAAATTAGATACCTCGGAGGAACCAACTATAATGATAGTACACGGCTCCTTAAGCCTAAGCCTACTCGTAGAGTATTGCGCAAGGCTCGAAGAATTAGATACCCCGAATGAACTGACTATAAAGATATATAGTATATCTACTATACCAAACTTAATTAGTGTAAATGAACTTATCATAACATCAAAAGTCAAATTTTTTTAATAAGAATATGTGAATGAGATAGCTAAACGAATTTGGATTTGCTATAATTTACTGTAGTTATATCCAAATCATCTTATGGAGATTGGAATTGTGTAATTGAATTTAAAATACATCTAAGCTTTTGAGATGTCTAGATTTAATGACTACAAGAATTCCTGATTTTAACTAAACCCTAGGTTTTGAATCATGATCGCAGTTGCGGTTACAATTGTTACGATTAATTTTGTTTTTAACTAGTAATCTCTTACAAGTATAGCCGTGAATTTAATTCTCGGGCTAGGGAAATTGTTACAATTAATTGTGATACAGTTATAAACACTTTAAAAACATGATATTCTGAACGCGCGCAATACCTGAATTTATATCCTACATTATGAAAAAACCAGTAAGTAAAACAATTAATATTGAGTTAGAGTTAGAAGGTCCTAATATAATTGTCCGTGAGAATAAAAGAGAAACCCTGCTAGCCTCATAATTTAGTTCTGGACCCTTCGCCACCATGTGCATCCTTCAGGTCTCAATCTCTTTGTCTGTCGCACCATTTCCTTCTACCCACAGGTGCCCCAAACCTATCCACTCTCCCATGTTCAGCTGTTCCTCTTATTTTTCAAATAAAAAAGAAATGAAAAATAAGTTGACCAGATCATACTCCAAGACTACACCAGATACGAACTGTGTAAGGGGCAAACTCGTCATAAAACTCAAATTAATTAACAGTATAAATGACATTGTCAGAACCCCCCAAACTTCCATGCAAATTAGATAAAACACTTGCTTCCCTCCAAGACTCTGTTTTACGACACTGGCATAGCAAACAGTGCAAATAAAATTTTTCCATATCTCCAATTTCCACAATGGGTGGCTTTTGCTTTTTGCAAGCAACAACTGTAACAGTGTTATTACTAGCGGTAAGCACCGCCGTCGTCCAGTCATGTCCGCCGTCGGACAGGGCAGCGCTGCTGGCGTTCAAAGCGGCGCTCCACGAGCCTAAGTTCGGCATCTTCAACTCATGGACCGGCGACGACTGCTGCCACAAATGGTACGGCGTAAGCTGCGACAGAGAGACCGGCCGCGTCGCCGACATCAACCTCCGCGGCGAGGCGGAGGAGCCAATCTTCGAAAGGGCCCACCGTACCGGCTACATGACCGGTTACATCTCACCGGCGATCTGCAAGCTCGCTCGTCTCTCCAGCATAACCGTCGCCGACTGGAAGGGAATCTCCGGCGAGATCCCTCGCTGCATCACCTCATTGCCTTTCCTCCGAATCATCGACCTCATCGGAAACCGCATCTCCGGCACCATCCCCTACGACATCGGCAGGCTCCACCGCCTCACCGTCCTCAACGTCGCCGACAACGCAATCTCCGGCAGAATCCCTCCGTCGCTGGTGAACCTCACCAGTCTCATGCACCTCGACCTCCGTAACAACCGGATCTCCGGGCCCATCCCGCGAGACTTCGGCAGGCTTCAAATGCTGAGCCGGGCCTTGCTGAGCGGGAATTTGTTAAGCGGACCGATCCCGGGCTCAATTTCTCGTATTTACCGTCTCGCGGATCTGGATCTATCTCGCAACCAGGTTTCCGGGCCCATACCCGAATCGCTGGGTAAAATGGCGGTTCTATCGACGCTCAATTTGGATATGAATAAGCTCACTGGGCCCATCCCCATGAGCCTTTTCATTTCGGGAATAAGTGACTTGAACCTGAGCAGAAACAGCTTAGAGGGAAATATACCGGACATGTTTGGTGTGAGGTCTTATTTTACTGTTCTGGATTTGTCGTATAACAATCTGAAAGGGGCCATACCCAAATCAATGTCTTCTGCTTCCTTTATTGGACACTTGGATTTGAGTCATAACCATCTTTGTGGCCCGATTCCGGTTGGGTCGCCGTTTGATCATCTTGAAGCGTCGTCGTTTGTCTACAATGATTGCCTCTGCGGGAAGCCACTCAAAGCTTGCTAATTAATTTTTAGCTTAAACAAAACTCTCACTCTCTCGTAAAATATATATTTGTAATTTGTAAGGAAGACTCATGTGTTTATTAGTTAACTGATTTTCATGTATTTTGTGCTTGTTATCATGATCATGATATAATATAAATGGCGCTGCATACGCTAAATAAAACACGATGATGTTCCTTCCCTCCGTGTGCACGTCATTTTTGCATGAATTCTGAACCAGGCTACAACGTCTTAGAAGTTAAAAGTGATTACCAAGGATGTGAAATGTCGCTCCAAAATTATGTCCTTCTCACAGTCGTTTTCATTTTAATCATTTTTCCCGCGGACTTTTTTAGCGTAAAATCCAATAAGCAATCAGTCTTTAGACCAAATCGATTTTATTTGGCGAATATTAAATTATTCAATTTTAATAAACTGTCTATTTGACGATTGTGTTGTTTTTTTCATCAACATCTTAATTCTTACATACTCTCCACTAAAACAGGAATGACACGAGTATAGAAAAAATAATTTACAAACGTTATCGGACACAATAGATTAGCGTTATTTATACACTTTTTTATATTAAAAAATTAACAAATAAATTTGTTATAAAAAATGCTTATAAAAATTAAAAAACTTGTTATAAAAAATTACCGCATTTATTGTATTTATTTTAATTTCATAATTCTTAATTATTTTAAGAAGATTATTCAGTATATTTTAAATAAAAAATACATGTATTTTTTTCAATAAGCAACATATATAACAATCACTACACCGTACTTAACTTTTAGCAACATTTAAAAAATATTAAATTTTTTAAAAAAATGTTACTAGTTTAATTAGCAATATTTTAACAAATGCAGTATAAAGTCAACGTCGCTAAATGATTTTAATAACATTTTTTATATATCATTAACAACATTTAAGAAATGTTTCTAATTTATTTATTTCATAACATGTAAAAAATTGTTGCTAATTTGCATATCATTATAAGAAATTTGTGAACTAGTTATTACATTTTTTCATATCTAATGTGTAGTTATTTCCTAGCTAAGGACGTAGAACTTTCCTAAATATTATAGCTAATCCATAGCTAAACAACCTTAGCTAATTACATAATTAAATTTAAAACACATGTACCTATTTTATAATTAATATAGATCAAATTTACACAATATTACTGAATAGCAAAAGTCATGCATAAAAAAATCTTTTCAAAGGGAAAAAAGATGTCCAGTAATGACCTAGAATAAAAAACTAGATAGACAAATAGAAAAATAATCTATTCCTAAAATGTTGTGTTAAAGGAAATTTACAAGCATCAAGTATTTATAACATGTTAACCAACAAAACAAACACATAAATGACAGCAAAGAAGTACCACATGAACAAGCAAAACAAACACATAAATAATAAGCAAAACATACATGCGAAGGTTGCCACCAAATTCAAAGGCATTCCCACATTTCTGGACCGAGATTTGGCCTGCTTGCGCCAACCTGAAACGACTTCAACCATGACAAGTCGCATGCATTCTAATTACATCCATTGTGGCCGACTTCGTCGACAATACTTGGCCGACTTCGCTAAGACGTGGAGTCGTCTTCGCCGACTATATAAGTCATCTCACCAAAGTGCCGACGTGTACGATAACCGAGTATGACAAATCGACTTTGCTATAAACTTGCAGAGGACATCAAATACCGAGGTTAAGATAACCTTCCTTACACAAGCGCATGACAACACTTCAAACTCAACCGTTACATCCATCAATCACAATGTGAATTGACTTTGATTACAGGACATACCAAGTCGGTTGAATGACTCCGGACCATTTCAAGTCGGATACTTTATATCGAAGCACCCGACTTGGGGGGCAACTGTTCTGGACCGAATATGAACTCGGCCCGACGTAACTTGGAATTTCAGGTTATGTAACATCCTAAATTTTATTAGGTAAAATATTAATTAAATTAAATAAATGAGTAGAGGAAATAATTAATTAAATAGATGAATAAATAATAGGATTAATATTATTATTAGTTTTATACATAAAGTTAGTTTAAATTTAAAAAGAAGAGAAGGGAGTTGAGAGTGGGTCCAAGCCCAATAAGGCATTCTAGTAAGGAGGGGTTATCAGTTCACCCTAATCTTTATTCGTATTATCGTCAGAGAGCGAAACACTAAGGAGGGGAGAAACCGAGTCTTAAGAGAGGATTGCTGCAGAGTGAGCATCAAGAACCAAGAAAGGGACTTCCTTGCTGTAATCGATCTTCACTTAAGGTACGATGGGGGAGAGGGTGCTGCTTGTATATGCATGTAAGGGTGCTTGTGTAGTGATTTAAGACTAGAAATTCGTATTGATGTATGTTATAACTGAGAATGGATGATATAAACTGTGATTTATTGATGATTGAATGATTCTTGATGAATCTTAAGTGATTTGAATGAGAATAATGAGAATAGTGAAAAGGGGTTAAATAAGGGTTTGATGATTTGGGGTTTTGATGGGAAAACCATATAAAACTGTTAAAGATTTATGATTTTGATGAGTTTCATGAATATTGATGATTATGAATGGTGTTTTATCGAAAAGAATTGATTAGAGATTGATTGGAGGGGTTTATAGATGTTAGAAATCATGAAATCTGTGATCTGCGTCGCGGGTAATCGATTACCAAGTGTGGTAATCGATTACCAGGGTGTTCTGGGCAACCCAAAAGTGTTGTTTGTTCGCTGGTAATCGATTACAGGATTGTGGTAATCGATTACCAGAGAGTTTGTTTGCAGGTAATCGATTACAGGGATGCTGTAATCGATTACTAGTGTGTTTGCTTGCAGGTAATCGATTACAAGGTGATTGTAATCGATTACCAGAGACCTTGTTTGCTAGTAATCGATTACTAGAGGTTGGTAATCGATTACCAGAGTGGATTTTGAGAGCCTAAGTGCTTGATGATGGGTGATGATGCTTGATAATGCTTTATATTGACTATGGTGTGATAATTAATGATGTTTGGTATGCATAATGATTGGTGAATATGCAATATGATAGGTGATGTTTTGGTATGCATAATGATTGGTGAATATGCAATATGATACGTGATGTTTTGGTATGCATAATGATTGGTGAATATGCAATGATAGGTGATGTTTTGGTATGCATAATGATTGGTGAATATGCAATATGATTGATAATATTTTGGTGTGCATATTGGTTGGTGAATATGGAATAGGATTGATAATGTTTTGGTGTGCATATTGGTTGGTGAATATGCAATGTGATTAATAATATTTTGGGGTGCATAATATGCAATATGGTTATTGACGATGGTGTATATCACCTTTTAATGATGATGTTACCTAAGTTGTGCGGGCCTATAGAGGGGGTACAACTTAGGAGAGATGCCTTGAGCATATGTGATGAGACCTGAATTGTGCGGGCCTATAGAGGGGGTACAATTCGGGAGATGAACTGAGTTGTGCGGGCCCATAGAGGGGGTACAACTCAGGGGATCAAGATGGGGCGTTCGATGCACGAGCCCATAGAGGGGGGTGCAACCTAGGGTCGAATGTCGTTGTGC
The DNA here is from genome assembly GCA_026901365.1 of Sesbania bispinosa. Taxonomy (NCBI): domain Eukaryota; kingdom Viridiplantae; phylum Streptophyta; class Magnoliopsida; order Fabales; family Fabaceae; genus Sesbania; species Sesbania bispinosa. Next base: position 457,454 of record QLOH01000663.1, on the reverse strand, counting down.
GGGCCCATAGAGGGGGTACAACCTATCGGATTGTGTGTGGTGACTCCGGTAGACTATCTTGGTACTAACTAGAGTGATTGACGAGGTGCACCCATTGTGCGGAGTTCCAAGTCATGATCTTTGGGTAGGTGATGAGATGAGTTTGGTGCATATGATGATGTGTTATACTCAACGATGGAATTGAGTTATATAATAACGTTGATGAGTTTTTGTGCATACATGATGGATGTATATGTGTTATATCTGATGATGATATTGAGTTATAAATGATGTTCTGAGTATTAATGATGAATGAGTATTATGTGAGTATGTGATTCCTTTGGTGAATGATGGTATGAAATTTATATGCTAATATAGATGAAAAGCTATATGCTGATTTATAGATGATTCTTATCTGATGGATTATTTGATGTTTGGGGTATGTGGTATGATTAATAATGATGTTGTCTATATGTGGGTGAGGATAGGGTAGCCTCCTATGTGTATGTATGAGTAGTATTCTTTTCCTCACCGTTATACTGTGGATATTTTTACAGGTGTTGATGATGACACGACTGGTGTCGAGTTTGATTAAAGGGAGTGTGTTCTGATACATATGACATCAGGGCATAATAGTAGGTTTGTTTCTTTATGCTTCTAGTTAGGAAAGTTTTTGGTGTAAACTGTTTGGATGCCTTGCACGGCAAGTAGGATGCCTAGTTATTTTTATTTCTTGGAGATTCCGCTGCATGAGTATTTGGAATACTTTTAAGTTCTATTTCATTTTAATTGAGTTGTTTTCGAACTAATGAGGTTTTAATAAGAGAGTTATGTGAACCTTTTACCCATTGTGGGATGTTGCCTTTTTATACTTCAATTTATTAAACGTATGAGAGTTTGGGGTAGAAGGGTGTCACAGGTTACGCCTAATTAACATCAATGGAAATCACCCAAGGCTCACCGAGGTATAACATTGTCATACAATCCCCGGCTTACAAGTAGGACTCATCTCATTGGGTGCACCTCTACCTCACCAAAGCGCGTGGCAACATCTTTGAGAATCCGTTATAACCGTCAAACGGACTTTCCCCCCAAAATTCATATATAAATTATTGCAGAAGATCCACTTGAGGTACGCTTTCATTCTAAGCAAACACTCTGATCAGAATCCTCTCTGACTTAGGCATCAGAGTCCTTGCAGGTACACCCTGCCCCGCCGTGGATCTGTCACGCTTCGCCGTGGACTTTGGGAAGACTAAACCTCTTCAATCGGAAAACGCCGTGGAGAAATCAAAACGAACAATTTCCATAGAAAAAAATTATAATAGAAGAAAATAAAATGAATTATAATAATCCAATTGTCCATGTTGGATTCTGCAGAAGAGGTTTCCGGAGAATTCTGACGGTGGTCCACGACGGAGCACGATGGTAGTGTACTTGCAGGGATTCAGACGCTTAAGTCGGTGTATATTCCAGCAAAATTTCAGTAATATATGAATGAAAGCGTACCTGACTCCCTGCTTGAGTTGCGTATATATATAGGCAAAAATGGACGTGAAAACCCATTATTTTATTGTAACAGACTTTGTTAAAAGTCCTCACGTGCCCGTCTAATGTGTGTGCCACGTGCCAAGTGTGGATTGACTTTCGTGGTCCGAGATTGAAGTCATGCCCGAATATGAGCTTAATAATTGGATATATTTGACGGCATTGATCCCTGAGATTTGGGTGTATACTCGAGTTATATCGAGTCAGACCTCAGATGGTTAACACCAGAACACTGTTCCCAATGTCGACGTCGGCCAAGTCCGATGTCGGCAAAGACATGGAGATGATGTGCTTACAGAACGACTCAATTGTGCACAAAGTCAGTCCAGAACACCAATTATATTTAAAAATTGAAATTAAATTTTATAACTCAATTAAGCTATCCGATTTAAGTTATAAAAAATGAAATTATAAAGATGAATATCAACTTAGAAAGAAAATATACTCATTTTAACTTATTTATTTATCTTGTTTTTCTTTCCTATAAGTTCTTCTATAAAAATATTTTATTCAAACTAAAAGTAATTTATGTGTCCTTCCGCCTATAAATTAAATTTTTGGTGTAATTGATTCATAACACTTAATCACTTATCTACTTACAAACAGAGATGAATGCAAGCGGGGGAAAGGATGGGCCTTGACCCCCCTCCCCCATGTTTCAACATATATATATACACACACCCAAAAACCAAAAAAGATTTAAAATATATACATATAAATTAAGATAAAAAGAAATATGATACATTTAATTTTTTATTTAATATTTATTATTAAAATTTATTTGTTGACTCCTTTAAGTGATTTTTATAAAAAAAATTATTTGATAGATATCATTATTGATGAATTTTATAATATAAATGTGTATAACTTAGATAAAATATATGATGCATTTAATTTTTATTTAATATTTAGATGAATGTTTAACGAGTGTTTTTATGACACTAATTAAAATCAATATATAGAAAATTTTTATTGAGATGTGAAATATCTAATGTTATAGTAATGTAATTAATACCATAATTTATAATAAAAATATTTTACATATTGATTTCTTAACCAATACTCTTAGTACAGGACCCTTGATAATTTTTTATTTCGGCCCCTTTAAGTGAATCCTGGATCCGTTCCTGCTTACAAATAATGATAAAAATAAAAATAAAGTTTACACTTTACACAGTCCGAAACTTTTATAAAAGAAGCTGTGCTCTCAGTCTCATTAGTATGCCGCCGACGTGGTCTCAAATGATATGTCGCTTTCAGGCTTCTTTAGAATTCAAATTGGGATGACTACTCTTCAATCATATGTCCCTTGTGTTATTATGCTGACATTGCCTTATTTATTATTGGCTTTAAATCCTGAATATGCTCATATACAATAAATTAGAAAAAAAATATTAAGTTTATGTAAAAAGTAGTTTTTATCTTGTAATAATAACAATAAGTTTTGTTCATGTAAAAAGTTAAATAAATTTTGTTAATTAATTGAGAAGAATATGGTACCTTAAATCCAAACATCTTCACTCATATAGTAAAGATCAAAGATATATTACAAAAGGCAAATAAATTATTATGTCGGATGGAGGGACCAAATGAGTGGACGATAATAAGAGATGATGGACACCGCACGTGGTGAGAAAATGACTAGATGCATAGCTGGTGCTGGTGCATTGAAGGAGCTTCTGGCACCATTATTATTGTAATAATCAATTGATATAACCTCTATTGATCTTTGTACTCTCGTTTCTTCTACCTTCTAGATCAGTTGGTAGATTCCAAACGACATTCTCTTATCTTAAACAACGTATGGGACTGCATTAGAGTGAATGAGATAGTTCAATACTCTATTTTTCTATTCATTTTCAGTGAAAAAGAATAAAAAATTGTTTTTATTAAGCTAAAAATGGTTAGCAACAAAAACATATTTTAAATCTCACGGGCTGAAACTCAAATAGGCTGTTAGAATTTGCGCTTTTTGTTTGTGTAATTATTCCGCTCCGTGCCTTACTTTTGAGCGGTGATTTATGAACCATGCCGCATCTAAAACCGAACTTATATAAAGTACCTGGACACCAAAAGCCCAATCCAGACACGAAACAACAATAATGATTGGGTTCGACGCAATGTTGATTTTTTATCCAACACTGATGATATTTGTAAAGATATACTCCGTTCCTATTATAAAATACATTTGATTAAATTACATATATTATTAAAAGGGAAAAACATTTTTTCGTCCCTATAGTTTCGGTCAACTTTGGTCTTTGTCCCTGTATTTTAAATCCTTTATTTTTTGTCTCTGAACTTTCAAAACCCCTAATCCATGGTCCCATGCCGTTAGTGAGATCTGTTAACCTGATGAGCTGGGTAACAAAAGTTACATGTTAGCCTCAAAAGTGGGCCCCAATAGCTGAATCATTTAATTAATATTTTTTATTAATTTTTTAATTATTAAAATAAACATAATTATGAAATTAGGTTTTTTATCGGGTAAAATTGCTCAGGTGAAATCCCTAATTTAGTAATTATGGTTATTTTAATAATTAAAAATTAATAAAAAAAGTTAATTACATGATGAGTCACTTATTTGAGACTTACTATTGAGGCCGACATGTAACTTTTGTTAGTCAGCTCATTAGGTTAACAGATCTCACTGACGGGTAGGGACCACGATTTGGGGGTTTAAAAAGTTTAGGGACAAAAAACACAGGATTTAAAGTATAGGGACGAAGACTATAAAGAGAATGAAAAACTTGAATATGTTTATTGATAAAATTGATCTTAACTTGTTACATTCAAGTATGACTATATATATACATAATAACAATTTGAATTTGAAAATAAAGGTTGTTACAATTTGTTATAGGGCAATCCTAGGATAGGATTCCAATACGCCCCCGCAAGATGGTGGAGGATGGAACTACACCAATCTTGGTCTTGAGAAAGGAGTGACGTGTCCCGCATAGAGGCTTTGTGAGAAGATCTGCAAGTTGATGACTTGAAGGTAGATGAGAGACCATGAGTTGTTTAGAGGCAACAAGATCTCGAACAAAATGAAAGTCAATAGCCACATGCTTCATCCTAGAGTGGAAAGCTGGATTAGCATACACATAGGTGGCACCAATGTTGTCAGAGAGAATAGATGGTGGCGATGGGAGAGAGACACCAAGTTCTTGAAGAAGATGTTTCAACCACAAAATTTCAGCAGCTGTGGAGGCAATGGTCCGATATTCGGCCTCAGTGGAAGAGCGAGCAACTGTGGTTTGCTTTTTGCAAGACCATGAAATAGCATTGGCACCAAGATAAATGAGATAAGCAGCAGTGGATTTGTGATCAGAGGTGTCGCCTGCCCATTCGGCATCACAAAAACCATTGAGACACATGGATGGGTCAGAAATGAGATGAAGTCCATGGTCAATGGTTCCTTTGAGATATCAGAGCAATCTTTTGAGAGCCTGCATGTGTAAGTTGGAAGGAGCTTGCATGTGCTGAGCCAATTTGTTAACCGTGAAAGCAACATCAGGCCTTGTGAGGGAGAGATATTGAAGTGACCCAACAAGTTGACGAAAAAGTGTGACATCACAGGTTGGATCATCATTTGAGGAAGTAAGAGAGCAACTTATAGACATGGGCGTGGAGATAGGTTTGGCATCAGACATGTGAGCCTTTTCTAGAATGCCCCAGATGTAGTGGTGTTGAGTGAGGAACAAGCCTTTAGAAGTGGGAATGAACTCAACGCCAAGAAAGTGATGTGGGGTGCCAAGATCCTTGAGAGAGAAGGTAGCTGCAAGTGATTGTTGAAACTCCTTAAGGAATTTGGTGTCATTGCCTGCTAACAAAAGATCGTCTACATACACCAAAAAATAAGTTGTTACAGAATTACTATGATAAATGAATAATGAGGCATCAGACTTGGAGTTTGAGAAACCATAGCTTAATAAAAACTCCTTCAATGCATTATACCAAGCACGCGGTGCTTGTTTCAAACCATAAAGAGCTTTATAAAGCTTACAAACATAGTTCGGAAAGTTTGGATGAACAAAGCCTTTAGGTTGATCCATGTAGACAGCTTCAGTGAGGGTGCCATTAAGAAAGACGTTGTTGACGTCCATTTGGCTGATAGGCCAGCCACGAGATAAGGCAATACACAGAACAAGCTTGATGGTTTGAGGTTTTATGACAGGACTAAAAGTTTCCTGAAAATCAACCTCGGGTCTTTGATGAAAGCCTTTTGCTACCAGACGAACCTTATATCGAGAGATGGAGCCATCCGAATTTCTTTTCAGTCGGAAAACCCATTTATTGCCAACAACATTATAGTTAGACTCCCGTGGGACTAGAGTCCAAGTTCCATTCTGCATGAGAGCGGAAAACTCATCTGACATGGCTTGCCTCCACTCGGGAGTAGTAAGAGCCTGAGAAACACATGTGGGTTCCACTGAAGAGGGAAGAGGGTATTTAGTAACATTGAGGACAACTTTAGGTTTGAAAATGCCATTTTTGGCACGGGTGATCATTGGATGAGATGAGATGAGAGAGGGTGATTGTGAGGGTTGAGATGTTGCTGCGGGAGTTCGAGATAAAGATTTCGTGTACAAGTGGGATTCATCAGGATAAGGTTGTTGGGTAGGATGTGGAGAAGGGTTTTCTTGTTGTGAGGCTATATGTGCAGGTTGAGAGGGGGAGATGTAAGGATCGGTGGGTTTAAATTTGAAGGAGAGGAATTGGAGGAATGGATGAGGGTTGTTGGTGAAGTGATGGGATTAAGGGGAGAGGACACATGGAGGGGTTGGTTTGAATGGGTTGGTGTTGGGCCGAGACTTTGGTGGGTTGGTGTGGCTGTGTGTGGAGTGTTAGTACGGGATTGGGGGGATTGGGGTTGGTTCAGCCGTTGGTGGATTCAAGGATTTGTGAGGTTGGTTCGGGAGGTTGGTGAATTTGTTGGGCTGTTGATGGATTTGCGGGATTTGTTGATTGGGTGGCTGGAGTTGAATTAGGGATGGGATTTGCTGTTGGTGTGGGTGAGTTTATTTGGATAATTGGTGGGTGGGCGGATTGGTGTTGGTTACGGGAATTGGATGGTCGAGAGATAGGGGGATTGGTTGTAGAGGGGACGGGATTTTGGGGTGGGTTATTTGAAATGGCTGATGAGGTGGCAAGGCACGGGTGATGGCCGAGTGGGACGGTTACGGGATTTTGGGGTGGGTGATTAGTTGTAGAAGGGACGGGATTTAAGGGATTGGGTGTGGTTGTTACGTGTGGGTGTGTGGCAGCTGGAGAAGAGGCAGAAATGTGGGGAGATACGGGTGGGGTGCGTGCGGAGCAAGTGGGATAAGAGATGAGGGGACTGCTAAGTGGGGAAAAGGATATTTCAGGTGAGTTATGAGAGATATGATTTTTGAAATTTGAAGAGAATGGAAATGTGTCTCCTACAAACTGGACATGACGAGAAATGTGAAGTTTGTTGGTCTTGGGATCTAGACACAGATAAGAACTTTGACAGGAACTGTAGCCAAGAAAGACACAGGGATGTGACCGAGACTCAAATTTATTTGACACATAAGGTTTAAGCCAAGGAAAACATAGACATCCAAACACTTTTAATTTCTGATAATGTGGTTCACAATTGAAGAGTTTGGTGTAAGGTGAATGGAGACGAAGGACAGGGGTGGGATGACGATTGATGAGAACGGCCGCTGTTTGGATAGCATAACTCCAAAATTTGAAAGGAAGTGACGCATGATTAAGTAAGCAGCGAGCAGTTTCAACAAGGTGTCTATGTTTCCTTTCAGAGATACCATTATGCTCTGGGGTATGAGGTGGTGTTTTTAGGTGAGAGATGCCATGGGTTTGAAGAAATGAGCGTAGTTTAATGAACTCACCACCATTATCGGAATAGAGTGACCTGATTTTAGTATTAAACTGAGTTTCAACTAAAGATTTAAAAATTGGAAAAATTGATGAAACATCAGATTTGAACTTGAGTGGATATAACCATACATAACGAGAATAATGATCAATAAATATTACGTAATAGTTAAATCCATCAATTGAAGTAATTGGAGCAGGGCCCCAAACATCAGAGTACACAATATCCAAAGGATGATGACTAACTAAACTAGACTTTGAAAAAGGAAGCTTATGACTTTTATTTGACAAACAATCATGACATTTATTGCTAGAAGTTGAGAAGGGGATGTTGTTGGTCTTGAGGGCATGGCTGAGGGTGCGGTAGGCAGGATGTCCAAGTCAGTGGTGCCAAAGGGAGAGGGATGGTAGGGAGTGCACATGGGATAGTTGAGGAGGGTGGGTTCTGGCTGGAATCTTGTACACGTTATCTTCATTCGGACCGCGCAGTAGCACTGCCCCCGTGGTCAAGGCCCTCACCTCAAAATGCCAAGGAAAAAATTCAATGGAAACATCGTTAGTTTGACAAAGATGAGAAACTGAGACCAAGTTTTGGGTAACGGAGGGTACACACAAAATATTTGAAAGATGAAGAGATTTACAGGGGGTGGAGATAGTGGTGGAACCCAAATGTGTTATGGGAAGGCGCTTACCATTGGCAACCATGAGGTGATCAGGACCAATGTAGTTATCCGTCACTTGCAGTTTGGAAAGATCATTGGTAATGTGATGTGAAGCACCAGAGTCCATGAGCCAAGCAGGTTCATAGGGTGTATGTGTTTGAGCCAAGTTCACAGTGGGCATGGACGGCTTGGGAGAATTTCCAGGTATTTTGTAGCATGTCTTGGCCGTGTGACCTTTCTTCCCACAAAATTGACACACGGGTGGTGGGAAGGAGTTGCCTTGGTGCTTATGATTATTGGAGTGAGAACACCCACGATGTGTAGAGGAACGATGGACATGATTGGCTGTAACAGGCAACACAGCAGAAGCACGTTCTTCACGTTGAAGATATAATTCAAAGTCCACTAATTTGTCAAAAAGATCATCAAAGCTGATGGGGGTGTCACGAGTCCGAATGGAAGTTGTAAATTCTCGGAAGGAGGGTCCCAAGCCATTGAGGGCATAGATCACGAGATCAAAATCATCTAGTGAGTGCCCAATTAAGGCAAGTTCATTAGCAGTGCTCCGAATTGATCAAAGATATTCAGATATAGAGGAAGAGCCCTTAGAGAGGGTGCTGAGGCGCTCACGGAGAGACATAACACGCGAGCGAGAATGATTAGCATAAGCACGTTGCAGCTTGACCCAAGCATCTGCAGATGTGTCTGCAGAGGAAATAACAACACGTGCTTCTGAGTCACAGGAACCAAGAAGAGCAAGATAAAGAAATTTATCTTGGCGGATCCAATGTGTGTAGTCCGGGTTGGGACAAGTCTCAGCACCTTGGCCAATGGAGGAGGGGGGACAGGGAGTGGCACCGGTGACATAGCCTTCAAGGTTGCGAGCAACGAGAAGAGCATTGAATTGTTTGCACCACGCAGGATAATTTGTATTATTAAGTTTAATGGGTAATTGAGTGACAGTGTTGAATTCAATAAGTTCAGAAGATGGAGAGGTCATTGTGGTAGATCTAGAGGTCATTAGAAGATCGGAAAAAAAAAGGCTAGTTAAGCTTGAGAAGCTCTTGATACCATAAAGAGAATGAAAAACTTGAATATGTTTATTGATAAAATTGATCTTAACTTGTTACATTCAAGTATGACTATATATATACATAATAACAATTTGAATTTGAAATAAAGGTTGTTACAATTTGTTACAGGGCAATCCTAGGATAGGATTCCAATAGACTAAAGTTGACCGAAACTACAGGGACGAAAAACATATTTTTCCCTTATTAAAATTTATTAATTTTATTGAGATTTTTAAAAATAATTTAACTTTCTAATTTTAGTGTTATTTAATATTATTATTTAATTTTATTATCATTTGATAATTAAAAAAATATTAAAATTAATACTAGTAAGAGTTAAATAAGTAAAATGTTAGTAATGTTTTCTTGGGATTATAAGGTGACTTATAAAAAGAAAAATAAAAAACTTCTAAATGTGACTTATAAATAGGAACAAGGGAAGTATTCTATTAAAATACTAACTCTGGTTCTATTCAAAAGATAAAGAGATACTTTTTGTTCAAAATATAAGAAACACAATATTATTTTGAATTATATCAATTGTGAGGTTCCTTTTATGTCCTTAATTTATTGTTTACTACTCATATATTTTTCCGTTATAGTGGATGTGCTGTTTATTTCCAATTACCAACTATTAAAGCGTGAGTTACTATCAGGGACGAATTTAATGGGGGCAAGCATGAGCTTTGGCACCCCTGCTCCATTCTATTAGAATATACATTACACACAAAAAAATAAAATATTATTAATATATGTGTAATAAATAAAAAATATTAAATAAAACGAGTGTGATACATTTAATTTTTATAATCTAAATTTTATTTACTTTTTTAATTGAAATTTAGCCCCTTTAAGTGATTTCTATCAAAAACATTTATTTGATACAAATATTATTATTGATAAATTTTATAACATGAATGTGTCATATATATAACTTAATTAAAAGATATGATGAATTTGACCAATATTTAATATTTATTATTAAAAAAATTCCTAGCCCCCTTTGTATGAATCATGGATTCGTCCCTGGTCACTACTCTAATGATGACTTTGATTAGAAGTATTTTTTGTTATTATTTAATATTAAGGACATTTTTAGAATAAAAATTAAAATTATGGCATTATTAATTATAATTAACTAGTTTCAAGTGATTTTCTTGGTCTTGATAATTTAATCATATGTTTCTTACCAATAGAATGAGAGGTATAACATTTATGTTAAAAAAAGACCCATGTTACTTTATACTCCCTTTGTTCCACAGTTGACCAAATTATAGAAATTAATAAAAGTGGGTTAAAATTAGTTAATTTTATTGGAGATTTTGAAAATATTTTAAATTTTTACTTTTACCTTATTTAATATCATTAACTAACTCCACTATTATTTAATAGTTAAGAAATATTAAAATAGATAAAAATAAATGAGTAAAATGATAATAAATATTAAAGCCACTTATAAAAAGAAACACAAATTTTTTTAAAATGTGTTTGTAAATAAGCATATAGTGAGTATATGTGAGCTATCGATTTAAACGCTTTTGACAAATGCAATGTTTAAAAAACTACTTCATACAAGTGTTTGAAAAATCTTATTTATTTTTAAGTGAATTAATTGCTTGTTTAAAAAGTTGTTTCAAGAAACGAATAACAAATTATTTGTTTGACATAAGGCAGTTCAAAAACACATTTAAATGCATTGATTGCGTCTTTTTATTCTGTTTATTATTATTATTGTGACGGGCCTGTCTTGTTGAAAGAAAAATTATATAGGCAATTTGCTAGAAAAAAATTGCAAACGACACTATATATATACAACATAGTATTTAAGGAAGATACCTTTTATATGCTCTGTTCGATGGGTGATGGGAAAGTGAATGGTAAACTTGTGACCATGATTCCACTTTCATGTGAAAGATCGTGATTCACACAGTAGAATTTTAGTTACTTTGAATGTTTAGTTTTCTTGTGTTTTAACCATTTTAATGATGTTAGCATTTTACCCACCTGGAGGAGTTGGCGGATTAATTAGAGTCCTTGTATAATCACGTGGGTGCCATTATAGAAAGGATCCAAGATATATGGTATCCGAATTAAATGTAGAAGTGGCATTTCCCTAAAAAGTAAACATTTAGAACAGCCCCATTGGGATATAACATGTAAATGTCACTCGTAGAATAAGAAATTCTCCAACTTTGAGAATTAATGCATCATGTCCTAAAGGGTATAAATTAAGAGAGAGAGAGAGAGTATATCAACGTGACAATTTAACAATGGTAAATTTACACATGGTGTGTTTGATCGACATTGGATCCACGTTTTTGTTAGACAACTGGTCCAACAATGGAGGCTAGGTTTTTTTAGTATGCAACAATCAAGAAGGTTTTTAGAAGAAGACAAATAAAAAAAGTAATAACTTCAGATTTTTCAAATTTCATTTCCTAGGTACACACCCCTATAAATAGCAAACGTTCATACATCTGCTACCACCTAATTTAGGGAAAAGCAAATTACAATAAAACTGAAATTGGATTTTTTGAACTAGTCTGAAGGGCCTAAGGATTAGATGAAGTCCTTAAGCCAATTGAGTTTCTGGACTTTTCTTTTAGGCCTCCTAGGCCTACTAACAATGTTGCCCGATCCACTTTGACCTTGTCCACAAGGTCCTAATGCTGGTTGTGGTTGACAAGGATTGTGTTTTTTGTTGACGGTTTGGATCCCTTCTCTGGAGATTAGACGATGGAGAGTTATGGAGAGAAGGCACACTTATTGTGTTTGTGTGGAACGGTGAGGATGGTGTTTCTGGAAAAAGGGAAGCATCCAATGGCTGGGAGTGGTCCAACGGCTTTCTCGCTAACCGCGCAAAAAATGGAGCCTTGGAACTCACAATAGCAGCTGGTGCAGGCGGACAACTGGCTTCATCGCACAGTCCCAACTGCTTCATGGATGACCGTTGCTGATCCAACGACATAGGGGGCGTGCGAGTGCCAAGCGTGTCTAACGCGCTTCCTGGCCGGTCCACTATAAGAGCGCCACATGTCCCTACTGTTTTGACGGGCTGGACGCGTCCTAACACGTTTTCTGAGTGGTCCAACGAGAAGGTGCCACACGTCTCTGCAGAGCTGATGGGCTGAACGCCCTCTTGCTTTTGAATTGACGGACCAGATTGCACTATCACTTGCTTTTCAGATGCAAGATGATCCCATGGTGGGAGAAAATTTTCACACGTAAAAAGAGGCTTTTCCTCATCAGACTCAACACATACTTCAATTTCATCAGTTTGAGGGAGAGAAACTGAGTTAGAGTTCTCCTCCACTAAACAGTCTCTAAACTGTGAAGGTAATGGAGTGAAGTGAGCGTGAGGGTCATCACCATAGTAAGCCCTTAACAGAGACACATGAACTACTGGGTGAATACTGTAAGGTCCAAGAATCCTCCTAAGTTGTTTCAATTATGACAACTCACCAAAACTCACTTGATATAATTATGATTAAGAACTAATCAATTTGTTTAAGTGATTGAAAGAAACAGGAAAGTCACAGAAGAAGCAATTCATCTGTAAGAAACAGAAAGAAACAAGGAAAAGCATATTAGAAGGAAGATTCACTTGAACAGAAGAATGAAAATCATTATTCTGCAGAAGAAGCAGAATAACAGAACAAGAAAGAAGAAACATATTAGAAGGGAGATTCACTTTAAAAGAAAAACATCATTCTGGAGAAGATGCAGAATAGCAAAACAGAAAAAGTATACTGCCAGAATATGCAGAACAACAGAACAGAAAAAGCATACTGTCAGGATATCCTCCAGAAGAAACAAAATGCAGAAGAAGCAGAATAATAGAACAAGAAAGAAGAAACATATTAGAAGGGAGATTCACTTTAAAAGAAAAACATCATTTTGCAGAAGATGCAGAAAAGCAGAACAGAAGAAGCATACTGTCAGGATATCCTCCAGAAGAAACAAAATGCAGAAGATCCAATACTCTCAGATTTGAGGGGTTCAGCAAGGATAATTATATTTAAATATACAATATAAATATTTTTAAATATCTGAGAAGAAGCACAAAAGAAAGCTCTGCAGAAAAACACTAAGTTAAGGTTCTGCAGAAGGAAGGCTCCAGAAGATACGACCAGTCAACCAGAGACAGCTGTACACAGCTGGGGACAGCTGCATCTTGACAAGGACAAGTCAAGGAACACAGCTGGAGGTGCAAGGGACCTCTCCAACGGCTAGTTGCCCACTTTCCCTATAAAAGGAGTTGATCTCTCACATTTTAAGACACCTCTCTCCAGAAGTAGCAATATCAATCTGCTTCAAAGTTCATATCTTCTGGAACAAATTCTCTCTCTTCTGTTAATTTAAATTCTGGTTCAGAAAGTGTGTAAGAGAGAGTAGGCTCATTTCTTAGCTTCTGCTGTGCTTGACTTCCTTTATATTGAGCCTTGTAATTCTTCTTATTCTTCTCTAATTGTTGTAATCTCTCAAGGAGGAACTGTGTTGAAATCCTCTTGAGACAGTTTTGTGAGAAGGTGATTTGAGAGGTTTGGTAGCTTAGGTAAAAGCTACAGTAATCACAGCTTCTGCAGAAAGTGTTCTTCAGGTTGCTGTTAAGCTGTATCTTCTGCAGAAGATGTTGCAGTGAGAAAAGCTTGAAGTGTGAAGCTATTTGAGTAAAGTAGAAGCCTGAAGAGGCTGTAAAAAGAATACTAGTGGTAAGTGTGTACCCAAGAAGATTGTAACTTGGTTAGTTGAGTAAAAAATCCTACTTGGTGTAGGGACTGGATGTAGCCTCAGTTTGGAAGAGGTGAACCAGTATAAAAGATTGTGTGTTTTCTTCTCTTCCCTTAACTTTTCAATTTCATGTGCATAAAAGCTTTTTAATAAACTATCTAATACCTAAGTAAGTGTTAACAATCAAGATTCCAAAAGGAATCCTATTTTCACATATTGCATGTAACACTAATTAACCCTATAATAACCAATCTTCTAATACTAAAGCCAGGAGAATCTTGAGCAAACAAAAGTATTAGAAGTGTTTTTGCAGATTTTAAAAAGGCAATCACAATTCAACCCCGCTTCTTGTGATTGAATCATCAACTTCAAATGCGAGAGCCCAGAGGAAGATGCAATTCATAGGATATTGAACCAATTCTTCGCTTAATGGTGTAAGGTCCAAAGAAACATTTTGAGAGCTTCTGTGAGGAACAACTAACAATAGAGTGTTGATGGTAGGGCTAGAGAAGAAGAAAAACCCAGTCTCCCACAACGAAGTTGACATCCCTTCTGCCCTTATTTGCCTGATCTTGCATGATCTGACGTTGGCGTCAGAGATTCTCTTGGAGGGTCTGTAAAATGTCTTGTCGTTGTTGCAAGGTGACGTCCAAGGAACTATTTTCAAATGAGCCTGAGATGAAATCTAGTATTGTTGGGTGAGCTCTTCCGTAAAGGGCTTGAAACGGTGACATTCCTATGGCAGAGTGGAAGGACGAGTTATGCCGAAATTCTACAAGGCGCAGGAACTTGTACCAAAACCGGGGATGATCACTCGTGAAACAACGGGTAAGCTTCCAAACTACGATTAGTTACCTCTGTTTGTCCGTCAGTTTCTAGGTGATAATCATTATTGTATTTCAATATAGTGCCCCGAAGACAAAACAATTCACGCAAGAAGGAACTAAGAAATAGTCTCTGTCCAAAAGAATGGATTTCAGAATACCATGAAGCCAACAAATCTCGACTAAAAAACGAGCAGCAAGATCCTGAGGGTTGAACTTGGAAGGAAGTGCCAGAAAATGAACGAACTTTGTCAACCGATCGCGGATCACCCAAATAACAGTGTGTCCATATGAGTTAGCGGATGAGTGATAAAATCGATGGTAAGTTCCTCCTTGACTTTATTTGGAATTGGTAAAGGTTGAAGTAATCCACCCTTCTTCTGAGGCACATATTTATTTTGTTGACATATTGGGAAATTTCTGATGAGAGTTTGACATCTATGTACAGACCCGACCAGTAGAAGAAAGCTGTTATTCTGGCTAAAGTTGGTTTCAAACCTGAGTGTCCAGAAAGAGGGGTCAAATGGAATTCCCGCAGCAAGGCATGACGCGGCTCAACAATGCCAGGTACGAAAAGTCTCTCACAGGTGTTCGCTTAAAGTCTTCTTTGAAGATAATCTTAATTTAGATAAAAAAATTATTTGCAGCCTAAGATGGCTTTATCGTAAAGCTTTTGTCTATGGTGGTTAAGCATTTATGTAGGCTTATGCCATGAATGGTTAACCACTGAAAATTTGTATTTTGATTTTGTCTTCAGTGGTAAGCCTTATATTTTTGCATCTTCCCTTTATGGTTAAACTTTGTTAGCTTCTTCCTTATGGTGGTTACGCAATTGAAATTGTATTTGGATTGTAGCTTTTGCCATGTGGTTAGCTAACTGTACCTTCTGGTTGAGTGGTTAAGCTTTTGCCTCAATTTGACATCGATCTTTAGAGAACTATAAAGCTCATTTCATGGTATTGATTGTACCAATTTCATTGTAATTTTTCTTTTATTTTGATTGCACTATTTTGTTTATCTCAAGTTGGAAGAGCTGCAGAGGGCTGTTTTGAGATTAGTTATTAGTTTGTTGATAGTTAGTTACTAATTTGTTGTCAGCAAATTGATCAAAGCTTTGTATATAAAGTCAATAATGACTTGATGTAATCACTTGTACTCGTTCAATCAATAGCAATTTCTCTCTTTTTTTCAACTCTCTCCTTTAAAACCATGAATTCTAACATTGATATTCTTAGGTTTACATACTTCAAGACTTGACACAAGGAGTCAATTTACCCATTTTGGGTGATAATAAGCAGAATATTGGATAAGTGTTGATGGTTAGTAGAGAAGTAAAGTTTTTTCTCCACAAAAAGGAAAATGCGAGTGGAGGGAAAACTAAACACATATGATATACCCAGGTCATCGTTCAATAAAAAAGTACATTATGTACATGAAATCAAATAGATATCCAAGTTAGGTATATGTAGCCTTTTATTTTTTATGAGAAAAATTAATTTGATAAAAGGGAGTATAAAAAGGTACTCCAACCCAAGCAATGATACAAAAAAAGGGTTTAGCTGGGAAAACAACAAAATACACACATTAAAACTATAGTACCCATCAAGGTACAAACCCCAACTAACATAGATATTACAGAGAACAAAATAACGAAATCAACTAGCAAGCCAAGAATTGGAATCCAATTCCAAGATGAATTGTACCACCGCATAAAAATATTAAATCCAACTGGAAATAGATTTTTTGCACCCGCTAAAAAGTCTTTTTCAAGTTGACACATAGCATCAAGAAGCGGCCTCAGTAGCCACTGCACAAAGTTGAGATTCAAAAGCTAGATAAATCTAATAATTGTACAGAATAAAGGTCCAAAATTATGAAAAAACACAAGACAACAAATAAAATAATTTGAGAAGCTAGACCCTGAAATATCAGAAGCAGAAAATACACACATCACAAATGAAACAAGCAACTCATTAGACATAATATTCGACCACACAACAACAATAATTTCCAGTAGCATTAATAGGCCAATAACAAATGAAGAAATCAGAAAAAATTCATACAAGTAGTAGGTGCATGAGTCCAAGATGAAAATGAATATTGAAAGGATGTATCCTTAGTTCTAATCTAGTTATAGAACACCACTACTAAGGCAGAACCTATTACTCATAACACCAGATTGAATAACCTGCTAATAAGTAGCACTTCTATCCACTAACAGTCCATCAAAAAAATATAATTAGCTACCAAGGATTAACGACATATTTTTTTTGGTTTCCCAGAGTATCCTCCCACCCGGTAGGTAAGAGACTAATCTCTCGGGGTACTGTCAGGCGCAAAGCGGAGACCCCTCCCAACAGTATTTTTTCCATACACATGGATCCAAGGATCGAACTCAGGACCACATGCTTAAGGGAGCCGAGCCCCTTCCACTCGGACCAATACATGTTGGTGGATTAATGACATATTTAAAGTGTAACAAAAATGACTTAGAACCAACTAAGTCAAGCGTAAGCCATCAAATTTGAGACCAAGCAGAAGCCAGTAAAACCAAGGAGCAACATAAACTACAAGAAATCAGCGATTTAGCGGCGGATGGGTCGGTCACGACACCGTCGCTACTAGCGTCGGCCAGGCCGACGCTAAGTTGAATTTTATGTTTTTTACATTTTTTATGTAGCGTTGGCCTGGCCTCTGCTAACTTTATTAAATATCGATGGCCTAGCCGACGCTAAAGGCAAAAAAAAAAATTTTAGCGTCGACCTTCGTAAAGTTAGTGTCGGTCTAACCGACGCTAATTTCTTGTTATTTTTTTCACTATGTATATATTATTTTGCACTATATATTTCAAGAAACAAACATAGCGTAACACTAAATCTTCTTCTTGGTATCGTGTAGGTTGCGGGTTCGATCATCACAATTGATTGATAAATCTGGGGAGAAAGGATTTTTTTTTAAAAAAAATTATTTGCGATGGCCAGACCGTCGCTAAAGGCCGACGCTATTAGCGACGACCATGGAACTAGTGACGACCTTTAGCGACTACATAGCGTCGGCCGTAAAATGTCGTCGCTACTGCATTAATGACGAGGCTTTTAGCGACGGCTAGTGGGCCATCGCTAATTATGAAATAGCGACGATTTTTCCCCAAAAACCGATTTTTTTATAGTGATAAGACCAATAGAACCATTAAAAACAACAAAAAAAAACAACAATATTGAAACCATCGGGATCATCAAAGTGAAATATATCAATATATAAAACCAGCAAAATTAGCACCATATTGAAAACAAGTCAGGGAACTATAGGAACAAGACAAATAAACTAATTTGACACATAGTATAGATTGAGGCAAGTAATAAGTTGCCCTGATCAACGTAAAAACGGCTAACAAAGACTCCATTTCTTGCTAACAAAGACTTCATAAGATAGTCAACCAAATCACGTACCATTTATACAAGTTTTCCAGATTATAGTTAGGGAGAAAAACTGTTCAATGTGAGCTATGAAATTATTGTGATGAACTTAATAAAGGCCACACCATTCCAAGCACATCATCTAAACTTGGTATGCAAATGGACACTCAAAAAATAAATGACAAGTCTCTACACCTTGAATACACCACACACATCTAGTATCCGAATGCAGTAAAATTATCCTCTCTACAAGGTTAGCTTTTGATGAAATTCTATCTACCATCACCCTCCATGTGAAAGAAGAGACATTATAGGGAACCAACTTGCACCATATAAATTTATGGAGACGTATTTCTACAAAATTAAATGCATTTACTATTACATGGTAACCTGACTTGACCGAATAAAGTCCTCCTAGATCTGTTGTCCACTTCCAACAATCTTCATTATTTTCATGCACTTGAACAGAGGTTAAATCTAACAGCAATAATCATAAGTGGAATAACCCCCACTAAAATAGTTGTCTCCTCTAGCACCAAGTCTACCCAAGGATATCCCACTTACCCTCATTTCTGCCACAAACACTTTTTATTGTTAGAGATGGAAAACAACCTACTATAACACTCAGAAAAAGGTTTTGAAGTACACCAAGGATATCCCCAAAAAGAGGTACTCAACCCATTCCCCACTAATCTAACACTCACCTAGAAACTCCTCCTCTCCCACCCTCCCTTCTCAAAGATGCCACCCCATAAATAGATGCTAACACTCTATTCCACAAACTTCCCCTCTCTACTAAAACATGCCACCTCCACTTCATTAACATTGTGTTTGGAATAATAGAAAACTAGAGGAAAGAAAAGGCAGGAAGAGAAAGGTGGGAGAAAGGAGTATTTTCCCCTATTTGGAATGGTCAAAAAATAGGAATGCAAGAGAGTAATTTATTGGGTTCCACCATAAATTGTTTCCTCTCCATACGAGTGAAGAAAATAGGTGGACGACCACCATCAATGATCAAAGGACCAAACTACCCTTTTCACAATTCATCTTCAATCCAGTGATGTTTTCCTTCTCCAATTTTTTTGTTCTCCTTCTTTGAAAATTGACCGGAGGTGAAGAGTTATCACCTATTATTCAACAAGGTAGGGGTCTTAAGATTAGTTTTGTTGGGCTAGGAGTTTCAATATTAATTTAATACTTTTATGTTGCATTTGAATTTTTTATATGGATTTCTTTTATAGTGAACTAACATTGAAAATATAAAAACAAGGATGCATGCGTGCAATATGGGCTAATAAGTAATTCGTATATAGCATTTATGGACAAGGATGCAGGCATGAAATATAAGCTAATAGCTAATTCGCATAGCATTTATGGACATGTTGGAAAAAAATATTAGAAGTAGTAATTTGTTGCTAAAACCAAATCACAACGAGTTCATGGTTAAACTCATTCAGAGGAACCTGGTGTGAAACCACCAAAATCCAATTTGCTTATAAGGATAATTTTGGACAGTTGAAATATTCTTACTTTTTTTCATTATTTTTTACTCAATTAAATAAAAAAAGTCAATTTTTAACTTTTTTTTCTTCTCATTTTTTCTTAAACCAAACAATTGTAAAATCTGCTAATTTTTATCTCATTTTCTCTTCTCTTCAATTTCTTTCCACTCATTTTCTTTCTTTACATATTCTTTTCTCTACCAAAAAAAAAGTAAAAGAGCTAAATCAAAATCTCTCAAGTCCCTCACACCCAATCCCCCTTGATGTTTGTATTTACAAACATCATCCGAAACAACCAAAGCTATTTTCCTATGCTAATCATCCCCACCCCAAAGGAAGTTTTTAAATAAAGACTTGAATTGAGAATTGATACTAGTGGGAGTCTTGAAAAAATAAAGGAAGTACATTAAGATTGAATATGAATCATATTTGGAGAGGACAATATACAGGAATACACGAGATTCTTTTATTATTATTATTTGGCCCAAAAGCAAGTGAAAATGATATGATTGAATTGTTTAGTGTACTGTTTCAAAAGCTAAAGATGAGATCGAATCAGGAAAAAAATTTCAATCAAGATCCTAGCTATTAGGTTAATAAGTTAAATTAGTAATTAAAAAACGTAATAAAAAATATACAAAATTCTAAACATTATCACTTTGTTATTTTTTTTGTTAGAATCACTTTGTTATTTTTTTTTGGTCGAATCACTTTGTTATTTAACTACCGTTAAATTGACTATTCTTATCGAGTTTTAAAACATTGATTTAACAACATGGGCAAAGTGTTTTTTTTTTTGGTCAAGAGAATGAGGAATCCATTCATTGAGAAAAAAGGAGCACGAGGCTCAACGGATTACAAAAAGGCCCAATGGCCAAAGCCCATAGGGGAACTCATCAGAATAGTAAGAAAGACAAGGGTCCCAGGCTTGTGAAGGAAATTAAAACAAGCTACAAAGTGAATCTAACTAAGATATTGGAAGTCAGAAAGTACAAAGACAACAACCCTAGAAACCCGCTTAAACAGAGAGAAAGGTCCCAAGAAGAACAAAGAGACTCCCAGCAATCACGGTGGCTGGTGAGGCAAATCCACGCCTTCATCTCTCAAAGTCGAAGCCCTAACGTCTTCTATCAGTAGCTCGGTGAGCCAAGAAGGGCGGTGCATGGTCCAGTTCAGAGGGAGGCCGATCCTTGCACACTCAGTAGCAACATGGTGCGCTACTTTGTTGCCTTCTCTGCGAACCCAAGTGAAGCCAGAGCTCAGAAAGCCAGCAACCAGTGTTTGAATGTCTTGCACAATGAAGTCAACCTCAGCTAATCTCCGTTCCCCTCTACAAGCCTCTATTATAGGTAAATTATCAGACTCAAAAATGACTGTGGAAATTGAAATTGTAGGCTAACGTTGCTCCTTCTCGGATTGCTAGAGCCTCCGCCACTAGCGGTGAGTACGTTAGCACCCTCTTGGCATGACCACCTAGGAGGGCCCCTTTGTGGTCGCGAACAATAACAGAGATTGCACCTCCTCTATTAGCCTCACTCCAAGCCACATCGGAGTTGATTTTCAGAGTGCCATCTAAAGGGCGTTTCCAGTGGGCAGCCACTCTGTGGAGAGCAATACCAGGATTCCTATTCTGATGAGGTACCTGTTGGGTAGCTTCTAGATACTCTTTTAAATTTTTCCTTGAAATTAATAGGGTAATAGTGGGAGATGGGCTAGAATCCCTGAATGTTTTATCATTTCTCTGTTTCCAAATTTGCCATGCAATCATAGCTGCTAGAGCTAGATTGTAGTCACAAGTAGGTTGGTTCTGCTGGAGCAGAGTGACTCTATCCAGAAACCACATATCAAAACGGGTGACATTAGTAGGGTTGGGTAGCCACTGTAACTGTGACCCAAACCAAACTGGGGTAGTCCATGGGCAAATCAGAAGGGCATGCTCAACAGTTTCTTCAACATTGTTGCAAATTGGACAAATGGAAGGGATTGGGATATTTCTTCTAGCTAGATTAGCAGCAACCGGCAAGGCATTGGTGCAAGCTCTCCACAAGAAAAATTTAATTTTCTTAGGAACCTTAAGGTGCCAGATAGTTCTCCAGAGTGTTTGAGGGATTTGCAGGGAAGGGGAATCCTTGAGGTTTCTGTTTGGAGTCTCAGAGCGGGCCACCTGGTAGCCAGATTTGATGGTATAGTTGCCATCCTTTGAAAAAGGCCAGTAGAATTTGTCCCTTTGCTGAAACCGGGCAATAGGTGTTTGCCTAGCTTTAATAGCCACTTGTGAGGGAAGGTTGGTTGATAAGAATTGATGGTCCCAAGTATGGTCAGCATCATTCAGTATGTCTGCAACTCTCAGGTCTCCTCCAATAGAGTATTGTTGTAAAGTCTCCTTTGACCAGAGCCATGAATCCTCCCAAAGATGTATATCTCTGCCATTTGCAATCAACCATTGCCCATTTCTCTTAGCAAAATCCCTCCCTTCCATTAAGCTAGACCATATCCAGGAGCCTCCATATTTTTTCTTTACCTGCAAAAAAGAATTGTTAGGGAAATAAATGCTCTTTAGGATTCTGACCCAAAGAGCCTTTGGATTGTTAATGATCCTCCATGCTTGCTTAGCCAATGGAGCAAGATTCATAGCTGAGAATTCTTTGAAGCCTAATCCACCATCCTTCTTGCTTTTAGTTAAAACATTTCAAGCTCTCCAATGAACCCCAACATCACCTTTGGCACCCTGCCACCAAAATTTGGCCACCACATCATTCAGTTTAGCACAAAAACCTTTAGGGAACCTGAAAACAGCCATGGCATAGGTTGGAATTTCCTGGATCACAGATTTAATGAGCACCTCCTTGCCTGCATAGTTCAGGAGTGACTCCTTCCACCCCTGCACCTTAGATTTGACTCTGTCCAAGATCCAAGATAAAGTTCTTGACTTGGATCTTGCCCATTGAGCTGGGAGACCCAGGTATTTATCTGGGTGGTCCCAAGGGCGGATTTTGAATATATTCTTCATCTGAATTTTGTGTGTAGGGTCCATACAAGCACCACAAATAAGTCCAGACTTTGCCACATTGATTCTCTGCCCTGAAGCCAAAGAATAGGTGTTCAGAACCTTTGCTAAAGTCATTGCTTCGCGGGGAATGGATTTAGTGAAAAATAGGGCAACATCAGCAAATAGGTGTGTTATGGGTGGGGCACTTCTTGCAAGGCTGATTCCGGGCAGCTGTCCCTCTTGTAATTCATGGCTCACCAAGTGGGATAGAACATCAGCAGCTAAAATAAAAAGATAGAGGGATAGGGGGTCCCCCTGACGGATACCTCTCTGGGGGAGGAACTTCCTGCTAACATACCCATTTATTTTAACCCTGTAGGAAACCGTTTGAACCAGCACCATAACTCTAGAGACCCACTAGTGAGAAAAGCCATAAGCCAATAGAGTCCTCTCTAGGAAGGTCCATTCCAGACGATCATATGCTTTGTTCATGTCAAGCTTCAAATCAAGCTGATTAGCATTGGCCCTATTCTTCCTTCGGAGGAAATGAAAAACCTCATGTGCAATGATTATGTTGTCCTGTATTAAACGCCCCCCCACAAAAGCACTCTGATTTTCTGTTATAATTGAACCCAAATCTGCCCTGAGTCTATTCACAAAAATTATGCTAATTACCTTGGAAAGGAAATTGCAGTAACTTATTGGCCTATATTGGCCAATATTTTCTGGATTGTGGACCTTGGGAACTAAGGCTATGACTGTCTCATTAACTTCTGGGGGAAGGCTGCCATCTGCAGAGAAAAGGTGAATAGCTCTACAGACATCAGTGCCAACAGTATCCCAATGGCTCTTATAGAAAAGACCATTGAAGCCATATGGGCCTGGGGCCTTAAGGCTCCCAAGAGAGTGGACAACTCTCTTAATCTCATCATCTGAAACAGGGAGGCAGAGTTTATCATTAAGGTCAGAGGAAACAATTCTTGGTACATGCTGCAGGAATTGATCCAATCCACTAACTCCTGCAGATTGAAATACTTGTTGAAAGTGCTGTGTGGCCATTTTTGAGATATCAGAGCAGCCCTCCACCCACCTGCCACCATCATCTTTAAGCTGATCCAGTCTATTCCTCCCCCTCCTTTGAATAGTAGTGGCATGAAAAAATCTTGAATTCTTGTCACCCCACTTGAGCCATTTCAATCTTGAGCGTTGCCCCCAATAGAATTCCTCTTGTTTCCATAGCTGTTTAAGGTGTTGTTTAATCTGCCCCATCTCCCCTTGGGCTTCCTCCGTCATAGGGCCATTTTGGATGGTTGATAATCGTGCCTTAAGCTTCGGAATCTCTTTAGCAGCATTGGCAAAGGTGTCCTTATGCCATCGTTGGATTGTTTTTTTGCAATTGGAAGCTTTCTTAAGGAGAGTGGCCCAAACACCATTTTCATTACCATTAAAATTCCAACCTTCTCCCACTACTTTCTGACAATCTTCGTGCTCATCCCATAGAACTTCATACTTAAAGGACTTCCCACTCTTCTCTGAGGGTTCCACTTCCAACAAAAGAGGGGTATGATCTGATGAGATAGCCGGTCTTGCTGAAACAGAGGCATGAGGGTGAATAGTTCTCCAAGAATTATTAAGAAGTACCCTGTCAAATTTTTCTCTAGTGACTTGCCCTTGGTGAGGATTACTAAACCATGTAAAAGACGCCCCTTTGAGCTCAAGATCAATCAAGTTAGCTGAATCAACAAAATTGCGAAATCTAAGCATAGAAGAGGAATTAGGAGGGCGAATACCTTCTTTTTCTGAGGGATCCAAGATTTCATTGAAATCACCAATGAGGGCCCATGGTTGATCTCTAAAAGGCTGCAGCTGGGCTAGAAGACTCCAATATGCTCTTCTGTTGGCAGGAGTAGGAGGGGCATAGATAAATGAACATTCCCAAGGAGAATTGATTTCTCTGCCCGAGATACTGGTATGGATATAATTTAGGCAGAAAGATAGGATTTCAATGTCCACCCTATCATCCCAAAAGAGGCAGAGGCCACTAGACAGCCCTATAGGCTCCACACAGAAAAACTGGTTAAATCTTAGCTTCCTCTTGAGCCGTTTGACCTTCTCCTCTCGCATTCTTGTCTCCATTTCGTACACCACAGCAGGCTTTGAGCTTTTACACAGCTCATATAATTCGGAAACTGTCGCAGCAGCCGCTAGACCACGACAGTTCCAACTGATAATATTCATGGATGAGGTGGGGGCATGCATAGGCCCGCCTCCTCAGCCTCAGTAGTGGTGATTCTTGAGAACTCTGAACTAATATAATCCTGACTCATTCTCTGCCTTTTTACAACACAATCTTCATAATCTTCCCCTTCAGTGATACTCAGGATTTGCATTTGTCTCCCCCTTTTTAGAGAAATCTGTCTCTGGAATCCATTAATAAGATTATGTTCCTCTTTAGCATCAATGTGGGTGGAAGGGACATCATCCTCTGGGGGAAATTCTACATAATACTTGGGAGAAGTAACCTTAGTACCTGTGTCTGCTAACAGCAATGAGTTCTTACATTTCTGGATATCTTCCTTAGTCATGGATAACCCGTAAGAGTTGGTTCCCCTCAAACGTGGGCTTGGGTAGTCTCTGATAATAACACTCTGTTTCAATCCAATAAACTCAGGTTCGATGTCCAGGTCCGCTAAGTTTTTGGGTCCCAGACCTGGTCCAACTTTTCCACTTTCAAGGTCAATGAGGGTAATAGATGGTGATAAGTTTGTGGCAGTTGGGTTTTTTGAGGATGATGTTGAGACTGGGCTAGTAGGAAGAGGTTTAGAACCCTGGCATAAGGTGGGATTTGGAGTAGGAATAGATGTTGTGTCCGGGATAGAAGGGTTGGTGTTTAAGTTGGGCTCTGGAATTAGATGGGTGTTGAGAGGGATGGACTTGGGGGGGGGGATTCTGGTTGGGCTGCTTGGGTTAGTGGAGGGGATAGGTTCGGGGATAAGGTGGGATTGGTTCATTGGATTTATTTGTGAATGGGCTATATTTATTTGGGCTGGGTGGGAAGCTGCTGGGCCATGGTATAGAGTAGAATTTTCTCTACGGAGCATGGAAGTGAGAACAAAAAGTGTCTCAGGGTTAAAGTTGGGACCCACCTGTCTGACATCTGTATTGCCAACATTGTGAGAGTCCTGCTGATTTGGTTGGGCAGAAGGGGACGATGCAGGTTGTGGGATTTGGGACGAGGAAATGTCAGAGCTGTGATTAGTGGATGTTGGCTCCCTTTTGTCTCCTGAGTGGACCCCACCTTTTTGGCTCGTTTCCTCTTCTTCTTCTTCCTCTTCGTTCATCTTCTTCCCCCTCCTGAATTTATCATTGGTAATAGCAGCTAGGGCCCTTGCTGGAGGAACCCCTAGAGAATGGTCATATCTAGGTCGCGACTCATCCAAAACCGCCATTGCTTGAGGCTTGTTGCATTTCCTAAAGTCATGGCCAATGATTCCACAGAAATAACAAAAACCTTGGAGTCTCTCATATTTGATAGAGATCCAGGTCTTAGGACGGTTCTTTCTAGGCAATAAAAAACCAGTAACCAAAGGTTTACGAATATCAAGCACTATGCAAACTCTGAGAAAGGAACGGAGGAGAGTGTTACCCCAAAAAGGACTTTCCATAAGCTCAATATACCCTAGGAGCTTAGCAATCTTGACTGCATTCGTATTAGACATGTATTCTAGGGGCAGCCCATGCAACTGAACCCAGAACGACACCATATTATATTCCACCTCATTCAAACTTGCCTCAGGTATCCATGGCTGCAAGCTTAATAAATGTCCCATGAAAAACCATGGGCCCTCATCCAGAGCTTTCCTAGCATGCTTGGCTTCAGTAAAACTAAAAAGGAATGTGTTAGGACCCAGGTCTAAAATCTTCAAATCTTCTCCCTGGCCCCAAGCTTTCATTAAGATATCCTTTACAGCTCCTCTAGTTTACATGGGCAAAGTGTTTATTCTTTCTCTTTTTTGTCGAAGGCTTAGTTTCATTGATAGAGGTCCAACAGCCCAAAATAGATACAAGAAACACAAAAAGTGGCTTGCAGATAGGTCTTTATTCATTTTTTAAGACTTGAAATGTGCAATAATTAGGCTCTATATTTTTAGGCGAGTTTGGAGCGATAATTAGGCTCTATTTAGTATTTTTACTTAAAGAAGAGAATGGTCTAGTCCAAATCCAAATAATCTGGCCCAAAAGACCTTTTCAAGAAAATCTTTGAGAACTATATGTTTGGGCCCGAAATTATTGATATGGTTAATGTGTTAACGAGACGTTGGCCGTGGCTCATGGCGACTGTGGGAGAAAATTATAAGTACTTAACCATTTTTATTGGATGGAAAGAAATCGAAAAACCATTATTTTCGTCAATTTTTTTATCATATTCAAAATAAAAGGTGCACAACAAACCAATGTCCTTAGAGGGTGAACTTAGGTCGGATGCTTCACTGGTGATAAAGATGCGATCCGAATTATTACAAGAACAATGTCCTAACTTAAAATGCCAAGTGTCATGGTCTTCTAAGTGTCATGGTCTTCTAAAGTAGGATAGGACCATCTGGGCATGCGTTGAATGCATTGAGGGCACTTTTATCTTGAAAGATGATAGTTTGATTTGTTTTCCGTTTCGACGGCAGGAGGCATAAATTAGGCAATCATCGATTGCTTATAGTTTATTGCTACAACATTGAACTCGCCCACTTTTCCTTTCAACACATATATAGGCTTTTTCATCACTTTCACATCCAATGTTAAAGGTGATTATCTCCCTTCTAGAAAGCTTAGACTAAAATTCTTCCTAGTTATTATTATACCAATAGCTTTCGGCAACTTACCCCTTCAATTATGTAATGTTATTATATATCATGTGTTGGGTACGAGGGGAGCTGAAAGTCGGGGAGTCCTCCAGCATAGGTCCGATGAGCAAACGAGCAAACCACATAAGTGGACTAGACACCACATTCAACCCAAAACCTAAAGGTGTTAGATTTATGGGTCTTTCCACTTATATATTGCTCTCCATGCTCATCCCTATCCGATGTGGGACTAACACTTGACATCCCAACATCATGATATGCATACACTTAACTGGTGTACAAATGTAGTATGGAGCCAATTAAATTACGGGTCAGTAACAGAGACAAAGACAATACAAGAGAAGATTTCAAAGCTAGCTAGGAGATGGAAACAAATAGTCATGTAGCTTTTTGTTGTTTGTTGAGGGAAATGCAATACAAGACCATTAATTGAGGGCCCCGCAAGCATTAAGCATTTTCACCAAGTCAAGACTGATTATTTGCGATCAAATTGCTTGTTGCTATCCAAAGGGAGCAAAGTGCAGACTATATTGATCTTGAGTCAGTGAGAGGTAGACGACAAAATGATAGATTTATTTGGGGAACTCAGATCAGAAGAGGTCTCTTATCTAACCAATTTCATAGCTTATATCAAGACAAAAATTGGCCGACACAAGGAATACTTGTTCACGTTACTGGGGAACCCATCAATCCTCTGTTTTCAACTGAGCACCAGATTCTCCGCATAATGGACAAATCACTGAAGTGACATTATATAGCATTTGTCAGGAAGCCAGGATCTGCGCAGTGCGCACCATATCTTAGTTTAGATATATAAACGTAGATGCACGTATACATAAGAAATTATCTAAAACAAAATGAATGATTGGGTAGTCTTTAAATCAAAATTTTGAACCAGTCATTTTTTGTGAGGGTTTTGTATAGTTCCTTTGTATTCATCTATATTTGTCAATTCTATGAAGTTGTGCTCTTAATTATACAAAACTTAGGAAAATATGATTATATCTTTTACCCTTATTACTGTTGAAAGTTGAGTAAATTTGACCACAGTAAAGAAGGGGACCGCATTTTACTCTGCCGTTAAAGACTCAAAGGTAAGCTGTACTTGCACAGCCAAATTAAAGTTACTAAACGTTACAGATATATATCTAGCAAGAGAATTTCTAATATATTTTCCGAAAAAGATTTGTAATATTTGATTTGTCCAGGACCGTATACAACACCTTTAGTGTGTGTTTGGTTTACTCCAAAACTACATTTCAAATGTGAATCCAGACAAACATTACTGAGAGTAGCTTCTGTCCGGATCCACAATTGAAACGTGAATCCAGTGTAAATCAAACATACCATTAATCTTGTGTTATATTTACCAAAATATCGCACGCACGCACACATGATACTTTGCCCCATCTATTTCTCAATTTGCTCATCTGTGAAACCCAAAGATTAAGAATGTGAGATCATGTATCATCTTTTCGTGCTTCCAATTGATAACTAATTTAATTCACGAAAATGAAGTGTTGCAGCTATAGCTTTTGATGATGAAGAGAACAAGCTTGAGCACGTGTTAACGAATTATAACTTCAGTAGCTCATTATTATGTATAAAGACTTTATTTGACAACAAATCACCACTCTTCACGGGATAAACAGTGTTATTATAATGATCATCTTTATTTGAATAAGATGGTGCCAGTAATTAGAATTACAATTACTGGTCCTACTATAATACTTTCTTCTCAAAAGAGAGATGCCTTTAGTCCTTTCCCAATTGTAACAATGTATTAATGGGGCATCAAAGACCCCCCCCCCCCCCCTCTCCTCAATGCACCTTGAAGATCAAATTAATTGACAACAATTACAAATACTAAAATTGGATAATGGTCACATGAACTACACACGAGAGGAGGGAAATTTTTCTAACACATGATTAATTTCAAATAATTCGCACCCAGTACACCTTGAAGATCGCATTAGAATCTAGCTCTTTTAATTTGTATGACTGCTTTTTTTATCCAGACAATAATAATCACGTATATATATAATGTGTGAACAAGATTGAATCACTGATGATTAATTAGATCCTACGGTAGGAAAACCAACAATCCAAATTTTCGTTATGTACATACAAATAAAAAAAGAAACCCTTTGTCACTGTTATTAATGAAGTAGTTTGTCTGAATTTTTGCAGTATGTCTCCAAAAAAAATAAATTAAAATTTACGGATCAACCACCGAATCCAACAATAATGAGCAATATCCCTCATGTGGAAGCGAAATATTTTACTCTTATTATACAACTTGAAAACATGAGCATTAAACTTTTTGTAAATAAAAATAAATAAAATCAATATGTAGATAGGAGTGGATGTATTGGAAACACATCAAAAAGTTTTCACGTATAAACAATCGTATTGTACAATTCTATTGGTATTTGGTAGTATATAATTCTAATTTCTAGTTATTATATAATAACCACGACATATCCCATGTAATAATTTCGCTAACGCCGCTTCTTCACGTTCTACGGTTATTCTCTATGTACACAGAGTTTTCAAGTTACTAAGTAAAAAGAATAACTAACTGTGTCACGTGCCAGAGCGAGCCCACACGTGCGTCAGAATTCTGCAAAAGAAACACTCTTCTGAAACTCAGAATAAGACGGGGACGGTAACGGCGAAGGTGGCAACGACGGCGGTTTTTTCAAGCTCTTGAAATATTCCCTTATGTCAACTCCAGAAGCGAATCGATCCGCCGTCAAAACAGAGTCATCTCTCGACGGAATAAACGGCGGTCGCACAACCTCCGTCAGTAGGTCCCACTTAACCCCTCTGAAGAACTCATGCTCCTTGATCTCACAGGCACCTCTAACGTAACCCAATCGTTTAGTGGGATCCTTCTCAAGCAACCGTGAAATAAGATCCGTCAACGCCGTTTTCTTCCCCACAAACTCCGGTTCCTTCACCAGCACGTTTCGAAACGTTTCCTTCCTGTTCTTCCCTTTAAACGGCGTCGTCCCGTAGAGCATCTCATAGGTCAGCACTCCAAGGCCCCACCAATCGACGGCGAACTCGTGACCGTCGCCGCGAACCACCTCCGGCGCGACGTACTCCTCCGTGCCGACAAACGAGTTGGATCGTTCGCCGTTAGAGAGACAGAAACTCGCCTTGCGTCGACTCACCGGGCTGACTCGGGCAGACTTGGCATTATTCTTCAGCGCCTTCCTGTCGTGTGGTGGGGGCACAAGTGGGATCAACCAGCGGCGAGATTTACGGCGAGTGTCGGGAAGTACCTTGGAATCGTCGAGGGAAATGATGGTTTTGACGGTTTTTGGTTTGAGCTTGCGAGAGAGATCGAAGTCGGTGAGGGTGACGTGGCCGGTGTGGTGAATGAGGACGTTTTCGGGTTTAAGGTCGCGATAAGCGATGCCCATGGTATGAAGGTGGTCGAGAGCGCAGAGGATCTCAGCTAGGTAGAAGCGGATCACGGCAGGGGAGAAGACTCGATCTGTTTGGCGGTAACGGAGGACGTTGAGGTCGCCACCGGGGCAGTAAGGGACGGCCCAGCCCAATAAGTGATCCGTTTCGAAGGTGCCTAAAAGGGAAGGGAGGAAGGGATGGGATAATTGAGAGAGGACGTGGATTTCCCAACGGGCACGACGGTCAGCGTCGTGGACGGAGGATTTGTCAACTACTTTGAGTGCCATGTGGCTTTGGGAGGTGTTGTGTTGGACAAGGAAAACGGTGCCCATTGCTCCTTTTCCTAATACTTTGAGTGCTTTAAGCTTGTTTAGGTCCAGCTCCTCCGCCGCCTGCGGTGAAGTTGCTGAGTCCATGTTCTGTTCAGTTCTGTCTCTGATCATGATGATGAGGGGTTTCAGTCTTTCAGAGACAGGAGAGGGTGTAAGAGCGATGATGCATGGTTCTGATTGTTGCCATTTGGCTTTTATAGCATTTTGCTTATATTTGCATACTTGGATTTTCTTTTGTTTTTTTCCGTGCTTTCTGTGCGTTACACTGTTTGCTTGTTCAAGGCTGAGCCTGATTGCCACCCATTCTTCATAGAAAAATATTTTCAAGAAGTAAAAAAACAAAAAAAGAAATAGTGAAAATAAAGAATGATAAAAATTATAAAAGTAAAAGGAGAGAATGCTATATAACACACTGTAATATTATATTAAATTATATTATAAAATATAAATTTTTATTTCGTAATATCATTATGAATTAATATATTAAAAATATTATTAAAAAATAATATAAAATAAATTTTATCTTATCATAATATAATATTTATTCTTATTCATTTTACAAATATATGAGTATATTCTGCATAAATATATATGTTCTCGGTAAGAAAAAAACGGGTCAATCCCAAGAGTAGTTAACTCAGCTCTTCCACCAGAATCGTGAACTTGTCCGTTTCTTCAATCTCTCCTACCTTTTATAGGTCCCCTTGGTAACTATCGGCGTCCCACTACCTATAGTCCTCCTTACCCCCATTCCCTCCACTATTCCATATTTCCAAAGTGCTATTAATCGGGTAGAGAATAGGTATGAGCCGATAAACTGACCCGGAACTCGGCCCAATATTTTGAGGAGTACACAGCCCTCCAAGCCTGAGCGTGTCCGGAGGATACTATGTAGGGCTTGTAGTAATCAGCCTAATATTCTGAGGAGTACACAGCCCTCCAAGCCTGAGCATGTCCGGAGGATACTGCGTAGGGCCTGTAGTAATCGACCCAATATTCTCAGGAATAACAAACATAATCAAGTTGTAACGCTCTTAATACCTCTCAGAGGTCAACTCGGTGAGTTACTATGCTTCTCACTAGTTGGTAATTTAAAAAATTTTATTGAAAATTATACCTTTCAAAGGTCGACTAAATAAGTAATTAATGCTTTTGAAGTCGATGCTAATATTTCTCATGAGTTGATAACTTTGAAAATTTTATTGAAAATTATAACTTTCAGAGGTCGACTAAACAAGTTACTAATGCTTTTGAAGATAGTAACTTCGGAATTCTTGAAGTTGATGCCTTTTGGAGTTCGACGTCTTCGAGTTACTAATGTTTTTTATAATTTAGTAACTTAGAAATTCTTGAAGTCGATGCCTTTTGGAGGTCGACGTCTCCAAGTTACTAATGCATTTTGAAATTTAGTAACTTAGGAATTCTGGAAGTCGATGCCTTTTGGAGGTCGACGTCTTCGAGTTACTAATGCTTTTTGAAAGTTAGTAACTTAGGAATTCTTGAAGTCGATGCCTTTTGGAGGCCGACATCTCCAAGTTACTAATGCATTTTTAAAGTTAGTAACCTAGGAATTCTGGAAGTCGATGCCTTTTGGAGGTCGACGTCTCCGAGTTACTAATGCTTTTTAAAAGTTAGTAACTTAGGAATTCTCGAAGTCGATGCCTTTCGGAGGTTGACATAGTTTTTATCGATGCCTTTCAGAGGTCGGTGTAGTCTTTGACGATGCCTTTCGAAGGTCGACATAGTTTTTACCGATGCCTTTCAGAGGTCGGTGTAGTCTTTGTCGATGCCTTTCAGAGGTCGACATGATTTGAGTCGATGCCTTTCGGAGGTCGACATAGTTTTTACCGATTCCTTTCAGAGGTCGGTGTAGTCTTTGTCGATGCCTTTCAGAGGCTGGCGTGATTTGAGTCGATGCCTTTCGGAGGTCGACATAGTTTTTACCGATTTCTTTCAGAGGTCGGTGTAGTCTTTGTCGATGCCTTTCGAAGGTCGACATAGTTTTTACCGATGCCTTTCAGAGGTCGGTGTAGTCTTTGTCGATGCCTTTCAGAGGTCGGCGTGATTTGAGTCGATGCCTTTCGGAGGTCGACATAGTTTTTACCGATGCCTTTCAGAGGTCGGTGTAGTCTTTGCCGATGCCTTTCAGAGGTCGGCGTGATTTGAGTCGATGCCTTTCGGAGGTCGACATAACCGGGTTACTAATGCTCTTTCTTGAGTTCTTACTCGGGAAAACTTGCTTTCCAAGTTCTTGCTCGAGACAATTGGCCATCTAAGTTCTTGCTCAAGAAAATTTCTCATCCGAGTTCTTACTCGAGAATTGTCATCTGAGTACTTGCTTGGGAAAATTTGTCATTGTGGACCGAGTTCAAGCTCGAGGTTCATTTTATTCTCCACCGATTTGATCAGCGACTTTGTTTTCTTTCATTTTTCCATAGAAACTTGGACAATTCAAACGAAACTTGACGAAAGGCAAGACTAGATACTTAGTCAGACCTCCACAATGCCAGCATATTAGTTGTGAAAGCATAATTTACAACATATTTACTTTGATTGGAATTTATTGCGTATTTAATTCAATGGGGAAATATTAAATTTTATAGTACTTAAAATAGAATATTTGTTGTATATATAGTATATATTGTTGAATTATGCAAGATCAATAAGTTTAGTTTATAAGTATGATTTATTTAAATTGATTATACTTAATGACTGAGCTAATTAAGGCTAACCAAGCGTGTGTAACGGGCATTAAAAGTATTTTATTGAAACCAATTAATTTTGATAGTTAAAGTTATCATTGGGAGTAAAACTTTAATTTCATTGGCTAAACATATATATCAAATAAATAACTAAATTAACGTTATCATCATACAATAAGAATGATTTAAATTTTAAACAACCAATGTGCAGTTATACTATTTGATTATGTAATACTTTCTCCACATTTTACTGTCAATTCATAGAAAAAAGTACGATTTATGATAAATTATACAAACGTGTAATTAATAAGAGCTCAATCAGCAAATAATGTATTCTTTAGTATGCTCTCATTATATTAATCCATGACATAATAGATTCCATTTGTTGACACTATCTTGTTGGTTTAATGGTGTAAAACAAGTTTTCAAACAAGCAATCACTTGACTCAGTAAAGAAATTATATGTTGGTTTAGATCGAGGTTTCATGCAGCCTATGTTTTTATGGGTTTTGAGAACTATAAAAGAATGGCAGCAAATGGGTTAGCTCTCTATAAAGAGAGCCCAATCAAATCATTATCTCAAGTACTTGATTTTTCATCAGTGAGAAGAGATGGAAATCTGAAATTACAGAAAGTAAATTAGGAACAATCACTAGAAAGTTGAAATCTAGTTCCTTAGTTACTAAATGGTGCTAACAAAATTTCCATTTGATTGTCCACTCAAATTCTCATTTGTCCACCTAAATTCAGAAAAAAGTTCAGAAAATTTCATCAACTAACAAGTAGGAACCAAAATGCAGGAAAATCTGAATTTTGCATCACATTCTTATATTTTAATACATCTTCTGAGAACAGACAAACCATTCACCATTATAGCCATGTCAATGAAGCCCTATAACTTGATTTAGACTTGCAAGAGCAATGACTAAGAAATTGAAATCATTCCGATGCCATTTTATTCAAGAATTTCCACATATACCTATCATATCATTTCATTCCATTGTGTATCTGTGTTGGACGCTTTGAAATCTGCCAATGAAGCGCTATAGGCTCTGTAATTTACAGCGTTGTGCCCAAAGAAGGTGGCAATGATTTACAGCTTTGGTTAGAAGTTGAATACTCGAAGTCGAAGTATGTAACACATCTCGCGCAGAAGACGTCGAAGTCGCAGCTCGCACGAAGGCTAAGTTACCAATGCGGCAGCGGAGGCATATACAACCATAGAGCAGACGGCGGTGGCAAGGTCGCGAATGGAGCGGCGACGGCTAGGATTCCTCACTCCTTGGTTTCACGACCCATGCCCGGATCCTAAAAAATAGCACGTATTCCAGGTCCACCATTGGCAAGTTTTGGCCTTTGATACGAAGAGTGTAGTTGTTTCACGTCCTTATAAACTAAACGGTGAGCCACATAGGACTGTTTCTTGCGCCAAGGCTTTGAAACGTATGTACTCGGTGCCCTTGTGTCCGAGAATCCGAAACAGTTGAGGAGAGGGAATTACATGTCAATCTTCCTGTAATTTGTTGAGCGATTTGGGTGCAGCCATGGCCACCACAATTCCCCTGTGAAAACTATGCTTGGATTTGAGTTTAGAGGGGTGCGATTGAGATTGACATGAGGCGTCGTCGCTTCCGGCTCCGTAACTTGAAGCCCCCGGTAGGAGGAAGGAATGTGATCATTCTTGTGATCGGGGAGACGTTTTACCGTCGCCCCACGGTGGGCGCCAAATGTTCTCGGTAAGAAAAAGTCGGGTTAATCCCAAGAGTAGTTA
This sequence comes from Sesbania bispinosa, assembly GCA_026901365.1. Classification (NCBI taxonomy): domain Eukaryota; kingdom Viridiplantae; phylum Streptophyta; class Magnoliopsida; order Fabales; family Fabaceae; genus Sesbania; species Sesbania bispinosa. Next base: position 421,784 of record QLOH01000663.1, on the reverse strand, counting down.
ACTCAGCTCTTCCACCAGAATTGTGAACTTGTCCATTTCTTCAATCTCTCCTACCTTTTATAGGTCCCCTTGGTAACTACCGACATCCCACTACCTATAGTCCTCCTTACCCCCACTCCCTCCACTATTCCATATTTCCAAAGTGCTCTTAATGGGGTAGAGAACAGGTATGGGCCGATAAACTGACCCGGAACTCGGCCCAATATTCTGAGGAGTACAGTGTATATATATATATAAAAGTATTCACGGATATAAGTACTTTTGTCATCTCGAGTGAAGAATATATATATATCATTACTCTGAAAAAATAACAAATGAAATATGTAATTAATGCCATATATATAAGGAGGGCTGTAAAAGATAGAACTGGTAAAATAGTTAGCTTGATTGGGTTAGTCTAAATAAACTCGATGAAATGTAGGGCTCAAGTTTTAAATTGACTAAACTAGCACATTAGTCCCTGATTCTTGGGGGACCATGCAGTATTGTCCCTGACTTTTCTAAAATAGCACTTTAGTCTTTGATTTTATTAGAAACATACATTTTACTCCTTATTTTATTAAAAAACATGCATTTTAGTCCTTCACTTTATTAAAAAACATGCACTTTAGGGACTAAAGTGCACATTTTTAATAAAGTCAGGGACTAAAGTGCTATTTTAAAAAGTCAGGGATGGAACTGCATCATCCCCCAAAAGTCAGGGACCGATGTGCTAGTTTAGTCTTTTAAATTTTGAGTATGAATTAAATCTAGACTATTTTATATATCGTAACATGTTTTATAAAAATGGTGGATTAGCTCGCAAAACTAGATAAAAAATAATGAAAAAAAGGCCATACATAATTGGGTTTAAACATCACTTTTGAAACTTGAATTAAATTTAGGTTTTTTTCTCGGCCCGTTATAACCCGAAGTCAACATCAGGAATAACTGGATCGGGTAGCTCATTTTCCTAACTCTAATAAAAGGGACGATAATGGCTAAAGTCATGAGAGGTATTAATAGTATTATGACATCCCTTTCTAATTATATCCATAATTAAAAAAGAGAAATGATAATTGTACATTCATTTTATATAACATTTTATATAATTAAGAGATAAATGTAAGAAGTAATAAGTGATGGGATAAAAAAAGTTAGAGAAAAAAATGTTACATGAATGGTTACATGAATACTATAACCCTTTAAATAATACTCTATCTCAAACTCATATGCATGGTTATAGAAATTTCAATACTTGTATCTTTAACCGTTAGGTGTTTATATATTTACACTCACACACATTACTATATTTTAGTTATCTTATAAATATGATGTTTTATATTGCATTTTTTTGACAAATTTATTTACATAAATGTTATTGTAATTACACTAACATTAATATTGAAAAACCAATAAAAAACATTGAATAAAAATATAACATATAATAACTTAATTAAAAAAAATTCAAAGATAATCAAATTATTCATTATTAAATATTACAAGTAAAATTATTTAACTTAATCAAAAATTTATTAACAAATATTTCAAATTATAATTATAAAACATAATAAATATTTAATGTGGATATAAATAGAGATAAATAATATAATGCTCATAGTTGCTAATTTTTGTGTAATTACTCATATCTCGGTCTAAACTTATTTAATAGATAAAATCTTTACTTATTGTGGGTAGTTTTTTTATATAGGTACTTTCATTGGATTTAGATTTAATATTGTCATCACTAAGAAAGTAGGTATAAAATTTGAGATGTGAAAAAATCATGATTGTAATTTATATGTACTTGTCTCATAAGTAATTCTTAATACATACACTCTAATTATTATTTCACGTATTTATTTGGACACAAAAAAATTTATTATGTGAGTACAAGAAATATCCCAATCCATACAGCATCAAGCCATTACTTGGAAGTACAAAAATAATAAAAATTAGTGGGCTTGTATACCAATGATAGAAAGAAAAATAATCTCCCTTACACTTATATATAATCCAGAGCCAAGATCTTGGTTTTATTAGTTCAACTACTCTATCACTATTGAACTTTATTCTCTCATTTCTAAATAACTCGAGAGACCAAATGTAGGACAACCGTATCAAAATACAAACCCTCTTATACCTTCTTCTGGATTTAAATGCCAACAAAAATGAGATTTTGCATCTATATATAGGAAGAAAAACAATAACTCCAAACCACTTGTAGCATGACAACCACATATCATAAATCCAACTATAAGAGAAAATAAAAGTGGGCATTTTTCATCAACTAAACCACTAAAGGTTAGGAAGTATATATTGTCTGTTGCATCTAGAACCCTTTTCCTTTGAAAGTTTTTTTTTTTCTTGTGGAAGTATTCACTTTTTTCAACAAAAATTTTGTGAAGGTCCTATCATTCCTTTTCCTTATATTTCAATGTATTTCCTGTCCAAACACTTATTCTATAATATTCTTAGAGAAACCATTATAGGTTCTTATTTCTTTTCCTATGTGGTTTCTTTTCATTATACCTTTTTGTGCCTTTTTCTTTGTAAATTCCAATCACAAAACAACTTTCAAATTCGTTGTCGATCATGGAATTCATTTTCAATGCCATCATGTTAGACCTGTACTCTTGTTCTCCCTCACCCTCTAGATTTTCTTTGTTAGAGTTTGATTTGTTCAATTTCATTATTCATTCTTTTCGTTTTTCTTTACCTATTCCTTTCTTTGTCACTCATAACTTTGTTCCTCAAATTTCTCATGCTGGATTTTCGATTCCCTCCAATTACTTAAGTCTAACTACGTCCTCCCAACGACAACTTCGAGTTGAAGAAAGCAAGAGATTATAGGGCTAAGCGTAAGAAGAAGGAGAGAAATGGAGATTCTTCAAAATCAAGCTACCATTCAAGCCAATCAAGCTGAGATTCTGAGAAGCCAGCATGAGATCTTTAGAAAATAGAACAGTATCCACTTAATTAGAACAACATAGTCTTAGGATGTCAGTTATGGATAGGTTAGAGGTGTCTTAATAGTCCATTTTGGACATTATTCAGAACAGGGTTAGTGAAGTCCCTAGAAATGCATTTAGGCCTGATTATGATTATTGTATTTATTTCTTGCCTTGCATTTTCTGAATGATAATCAATTGAATTTTGTTGTCTCTTTCTATGTATATTTATGAATTATGCTCTATTTTCTGTTTACTTTCCATTTTTTAGATGCCAAAGAGGGAGAAAGGAAAATAGAGAGATTTGTTATTTTACATTTTACATAACATTTTTTTTTTGGAAAAATGAAGAAAGAATAGAACAGAACCAAGTTGGGAGGAGTATATTGAACTTTACTCTTTAAAATTATAAGTATTATTTCGTGAGACTCAATAAATTTCAAGTTTGTTGTCATCATAAAAAATGGGGCGGTTGTTAGAAAAATACCGGACCACAATATGAAATCTCTAAGTTTGATGAATAACAATATGGAGAATTTTTATTAGTCTTATGAACTAACAAAGTCTGAAGTTATTTACTTTAGGAATTAAGTCTGAAGTATGGACATTAAATATTGAATCATGTTAGTCTGAAAGACTCCATGTCCGAAATATCCCGGCGCTCGCTTAAAGACTATTATGCAAACTGAGTCTAAAGTTACGCTAAAAACAGAACCAATATCAGAATAAGAGAATTAAGTCAAATCTTATGGAAATTTATGTGGCTCAAATTCAAAATCATTGTCATATCAGACTACCCTTTACTAGAAGAAGTTATTATAAGATCTTTGTGATAGCAGAAAGCATATCAACACAAAAACAGAAAGAATGTCAGAAAATAACAAGAGAGACCTGCACTAAACTCTATCTAGGTTGCTTTCTGTCACATTGTTGCTGCAACGGTACAACCAACGAGTCCATGCATTAAATATAGTTAGAGACAATGTTAACCTACTCACTCTCAAACATCCTTACCTCAGGAGCCTATAAATAGAATGGGAAAATATGTTTGTAGTCACTGTAAATGGACCGAGTTTTGCTTCTAATTCTTGTAAATGTTTTTTACTTTTACTCCTTACAGAACCAAATTTTTTCAAATACATCGTGCCGTTAAAAATCTATTAATGACTAACGAATTGGGTTTTGTTTTTTAGTCCTCGTAAATGAATTTCTTTTTTTACATCGCTACAGTTGAGTTTTTTTAAATACATCTCTGTCACTATCGGTGTTGCTCCTTCCTTTTGCTCGTCCTTCTACCACTCCATCTCCTTATTTTGCTCCTCGTTCTCCTTCTCTTGCTCCAGATGCGATTAAATTTGAGCTCGTTTTCAAAATTGCTCTATATGGAAAGCTCTTGTTTAGAAGCAAAATTTGTTAATTTTCAAAAAAAGCGTGTTGCAAAGGAAGAAATAAATGATACAGAAGGAGGAGGAAAAGAAGAAGGAGGAGCAGAAGAAGGAGAATGAGGAGAAGAAGGATGAGGAGGAGGAGACCCGTTAGAGTTAACTTGAGGTTTAACGTCAAGGATTAATTTTAAAAAAAAGTTGCATTTGTGAGGATATAAAAGAAAAAACATTTACAAGGACTAAAAGCAAAACTCGTTCCATTTGTAGGGACTAAAACATATTTTACCCTAAATAGAAGATGGAGAATGAAGAACGAAGAGAACCTTTGAACAAGTGCTAAAATGATGTCATTATTTATACTTTGATTCTTTGTGCATGTAATTTCAAACAAGTTTTGATCTGAACTTTGCTTTGATAAAACTTTGTTTCATTCTCATATTCAAATTAAGTGTATAAATCCAGAGCTTTATCCTTTCTCTTCTAAATTCTTTTGTTGAGCCTAAGGATGTTGTGTGTTGCAAAGAATACATGGTTGTTGGTATGAGAAGGTCGTGAAGAATATCCTTGTAAGCTTGGATAGGCAGTGAAAAAAACTTGTGTAAAGGTATTTTTTGTGGAAAATCATAACTGGGATTGGACGTAGCACCTGATGTTGGTGTGAACCAGGATAAATAGTTGTGTGCTTATCTTTATCCTTATCTTGTTATTATTTTGTTTATCTAACACGGGTTGTATCTGTGTTAATCTGATAAAAAACTGTTTAAAAATTTCTTTTGCGAAAAACCTTTTACGTGAGTCTGAAGATTTGCTTAAACTATCTTTTGAGAACTAAGTGTTGCGAAAATCTTACAATTCAACCTCCTTCTTGTGTTTTACATGTGTATTTTAGGGACAACTACACTAATTAGGAAAATTTTTAAATAACTCCCATTGCTTTTACCTAAAACCTCAACAAGGATTCACCAAATCAAAAGATAAGGGATACCAAACTTCAAAAAGTTTAAAATTTTTTATATATTATAATTAAAATTTTGAATTGTGTAATTTCCTCTAAGTGTAATTAATAATATTTTGGTTTTCTTAAAGTGATTCTTTTTAGGTGTTAACAATCGGTATCCCCTATTACCAATCTGTTTGCTCGGGACTTAGTCATAGTTAAAGCTTTCACCCCTTCCTAAGAGTGTATTTAGTTGTGATTTCCTTGAAGTGATTCTATATGCCTCTCAAATGTGGGAAAGCTAGAATTTAATTTGGTTAAAGAGAATAAAGAGACAATATATAAGGAAAAAATGGTGATATGGATAAACAACAAGGAATGAGAATAAATTGTTTGAAAAAGAATGGAAGATAAATAAAAAGCTGAAGAGGGAGGTGAGTAATTATTAATTAAAAATGATGAGATTTAATTTTTAACTTTTAATTTTATGTGTGCATGACTACATTGCGTTTGAAGCTTTTTTTTTTCACATACATTGATAACGAGTAAAGATGAATTTTTTTAAATTTTTTTACATAATCTGCGGAACCATAATAAATAATTATAAAATATATAAAAAATGAAAAAATGTTGGGGTCACAACATCCTAAGGTTTATGAACCAAACACTTTCTCATGGAAGAGCCATTTACATTAGAAGCTTGAATCATGTTTTGTCTATCTTTTATTAAAAAAAAATTTAGAATATTGAGATTTTAAGGATTGAATTATAAATTATAAATTCTCAGGACATTCAATATCATTGGACCCTTATCCTTGATGATAATAAGGCCTTAAAATTTTATTTAAGAAGTTCTTTATATTTTGTTTGATATTATCCAAAGTTGTGTAGAATTGACTGATAGATGTTTAGACAAATAATGAAGTTCCAACAAGGTAGCACCACTCATATGAAGTTTAAACTTCATCAAAGCTTTAGTTTGTTTTACTACACATTTATCCTAAAGTTTAAATCACTCTTCCAGAGAGAGATACCAAGCTTGTACACCTTTGCTTGAAGTTAACAACTGAAACAAGGCACATCTAGATCAACATAAGCCTTCATGAAAAAGGGAAGACAAATGGAAAAAGTGTGATAAAGCAAATACGTCGTAGCATATAAAAAGGAATACCAATATCGTATGAAAGATGTAACGTCCTAATTTCTTAGTTCAAGAATAATGTCCGTTGGAAATATTATTTCCCGAATTTCTGAAATTATTTCGCGCCATTTTTTATATCGACATACAATCACATAAACGCTTAAGCAATCTAACGTTTGCTTAGGCCTCCACAACATTCATACATCATGGTTTCCAAGACAATTTCTTAAATTAAAACCTAGGGAACGAACCTACACTTTGGAGTGTTATGGCTCATAAAACTCCCACCGGAAATCCGGCAGAGTTTCTCCTGAAAACTGGGCATTTCCCAATTTTCTAACTTAACCTGAAATCTAGAAGAATCACCAGTACAGGTTGTAATATCACAATATAATCTCAATTTATAATAAGGCCTCCATGGCCAAGCTAAAGTTTCTACATTAATACATCACCAACTATCAATCTCACCTAATAAACAACTAAAACTCCTCTTGACCACTGGGAGTGGGTGAGTCCACTCCAAGAGCTCCATCTTTCCCTGAACCTTAGCTGGAAGTTCCCTGCACAAACTAAAATATATCCCCGAAACGTGGGGTGAGACTACGGTCTCAGTGAGCAAAGCATGCAACAAGCAGTGTGGGAAAACAAGCAGATAGAATGCAACACTCAACACAGTCCATTAAAACATACTTAAACATTATAGTCACTTACTTCACAACTTAAATCAATGGAACTAGCAGATAATCACAACATGGTAATCAAGGCTGTTCAATACTCAAATAAGTTGTTGTGCACATAAACTGAACATGAATGTACATAAACGACATAACCCAGCCGCTGGGTTCTTATCACTTAATTCTCGAATAACTGTGTGGTTAGACCTGAGCTCAGACTACAAGGAACGTCTTCCTTGGGCACTAATCACCACCACTGGGCACTAATAACCCTGGGCAATAATCACCCCTTAAATCTTTGGGCACCAATCACCCTTATTAGCTGGGCATTATTCACCAAGTCTTAAATCAATTTCTGAAAAGAATCTTGTCACTTTAGGTTAAATGGGCCGAAGCCAAAACTAGGTCGAAGCCATTTTTTGGGCCGAAGCCAAAAACCATTTTATCAGTCTTAAATGGGGCCTTAGGCAAAAAAACATGCAACAACTCAAACTTCATAGATATTACATGTCTCATGATGAATCCAAGCATAGAACTACCACACGTACAGAGAGCGAATACCATATCATGAGTCTAAGTTTTCTAATAATAATCATTTCACCTCAACCATATGAATCTAAAAATACATTCTCAGTTAGAAACCTTGAAAGCATATTCCATAATAAACCCTAACCTACACATATACATCTTTTTGCAACAACATCATCATGAAACATGAATACTCTTCAGTGAAATCACCAAACAACAATCATTCCCACAAAATCCCCAAATCTCCCAAAATCCCTTAACCTAGGGTTCCACATTCAAGCTCATACACAACTCAAATCATGCATATCCTCTAATCCAACAATAAATCAACATACATACACTAAAAGGAAGGGGAATAGAAGGATGGGGGTCATAATAGAAGCATACACAAGATGAGGTGAAAGTGTGTGAACTTTACTCACCTTAAATGGAGCTCTAATGGAGGAGGGAAAAAGGTTGAAGAAGGTTGGATAGGTGGATCCTTGACTCCCCAAGCTTCCTCTTAGCTCCAAGCATGGTTTCTCTCTCTAAAAACCCTAAAGGAGGAAGAGGAATGAAGAAATGAAGAAGAATGCAGAAGAAAGGAAGCATCTGCGTGTTTTAATGAGAGCTGAACGCGTTTGGGCGCTTGTGCACGCACTCAGGGCGTTTGAGCGCCCAAACATGCTGTCAGGGAGCTAATTTTTACTCATCTGCGCGCTTGAGCGCGCGTCTACGCATTTGATAGTGTAAACACACTGTTTGGGGGTGCAAATGAGCTCGGAATACTATCATATAGCATATGAAACTGAAGCCCCAGATCTTAGCTTTCTAATGCAAGTAGAATCACCTTAATTGGACACCCACAACTCTAGATATTTGCGAATTAGTGAACCAAGGTCATTAGGCTTAAAACCCAAAATTAAGCAATAGCCTTGGTTGAAGCCAAGCGGGGCAAGCTTTACATGAGTCATGTTATAACTCATCAATTGACTCCAAGAAGGCCAACATTACGGGTTCTAAGTATCCATGAGACTATGCTCCCGTATTCCCTTGTTCCTCTCCATAAAATCATCTTCCACCCTGGTTCCTTTAAAACTCATAACTCCGAATCGATTCCCTAACTCTCATCTAATATCATACCTTCCCAATCTAGTTCTTCTCCCTCTAGTATCCTTTTCTCATTCTTAAATCGTTATAATCCTCTTAGTTCATTTACCAAATTCTTATCTAAAATCGCATTCAAAACTCCAACATCTCATACCACTTCCAACTCTCTGTTACTTGGCCGGAACCACAATCTAACGCTCTCACCATAGTTTCTAGGCCCTAATTTTGGGATGTTACAAAAGAAGGATCCAACATTCTCATGCATTAAATGAAGACTCAGAGCATTCAAATGAAGACTCTGCAAATGACCTTTTTTGCGCTCAAACTATAAGCATTCAAGTTCTTTATTCTTCATTGTTTATTACATATACATCTTGTATAGTTTGGGACATTCTTTGAGTTATTATCCTTTCACTTATTATAAATAATTTCCAATCTTTGAGTGTTACATGAGAGAAACACTTAATTATATTTCCATTTATTACAACTTGTGAGGTAGTTAGCTACCCTGAAGAGACCTGGATTAGATGAATACTCATAAGTTGGAAGTGACATAGGATATTTGTTGCTTTAGTGAATCCTAACTTTGTGTTGGGGACTGAACGTAGGTAGTTAAGAATGAAACTAGGATAAACAACTTGTGTTCTTTTTTTTTAACCTTACTTTTTGTTTCAATTTCATCTAATGAGGGGTTAATGGTGTATTCTAAAGAATAATCTTTTTAAATAAAAAACATTAAAAAATAAATTTTCATTAATTTAAAAAATTACAACTTGATATCTATATCCTAAAAGTTACTTTAAAAATGTAAAAGTATCTTAAAATTAAAATTTACTTACAACTTGTTATGTTCTTATGTATTTCATAGTTAATAACTAAAATAATTTTGACAATGTATTTTAATTGGTCCGTCTAGGGTTAAGTTCGACATTTCACCTATGAAGTAGTGTTTTTAACCTATAATAAAAGGATGCTTGACCGAATGACATATAAAGCTAAAATTAAGTTTGTGTTTTTTTTTTCCAAGAGAGAAAGGGACATGATTAAGAAATTAAGTGATTAGATTTTATTTTTTATATTTTTATTGTTTTACTGTGGGGTTGTAAGTGTGTGTTTTGTTGTGGCTTTGAGATTGTCTCTGTTGCAGTTTTATTCTTTGATTGCTTTTTTTCATTCTTGGTTTCAACACACAAGAGATAAAAAGGGAAGGAAGAGACAGAGAGAAACCTAGACTATTTTCTATTTGTTGGTTATTATTTTCTCTCGAATTTCAACTATGCCACCATTGCTTTGACGCCAACCGAAATAGAAGGAGAAAAATTGGTAGAACTACCATTGTTTCGATGAGACAACAACCTTGTGCCAGTGGCCACTGCAACAACCAATTCTATGTGCAACTTCACTCTACCACCGACACTGGACACTGTTGATGTCAAAACCCTCTATAATTTGGTTTTAATGATACCGAACCTATTTATCAAACTTAAGATTTTCTATTCTTAAGTTACTAATGTTTTGTGTGATATTTGAGAAAGACAATAATCTTATAATGAGTAAAGAACTCAAAATGATCAGAGCAATAATGTTAATAAAGGTCAAGGTTAAGATTAATAAACTTCATAAAGGTCCAAGCTTCTAATATTTCACATGCTTATGAGAATTTCAAAAGAATCCCCAATAGTAGAAAGATGACATAACCAAAATAGTTGCAACAAAAAATAAAATACTTAAGAAAGATCCTTCATAAAAAACTCGTTACATCAAAACAGAACTTACACAAGAAGATTCTTGGCAAAATCAGAAATTACCGTCTTCAGAGATAAATAAAAATAGAAAGGTTCTTTACTCCAATTAAAAATGTTCTAATTAACTCTAGTCCGAAAAGTTCTTAACTCTTATAAAAAATGTTGTGAACTATATCATGTCATATCGAACTCCTCCAAACAAATCTCTTGCATATGTAAACAAAGAATTAAAAAAGCATCTGCAACAAGGAAGAATCCAAAGCTGAGAAAGTTACGTAATCCTTAAGTAAGACGAGAAGCATTGAGATAAAAAAGAAAATTAAGAAGGAAAAACTTAAGATAGTCACAAATCAAGAACGATAATCTTAAGATTGAGCTGAGAAAATTCTAAAGGGAAGGCCGAGCCAAAAATTTCTAAGTCTCAATTCAATCCTCCTTCTTGAGACACAACCAACTTCAGATACCTCCACTACAACCTTGCAACTCCTTCAATGGTACAACACTGGCCACTAGCTCTTCCTATTGTTGTATCTGATTGTGCTCTCAGCAAGAAAAAAAAGGACACTTAAAATTCGAGCAGCAAGCAGCAACAACGGGAAAGAAAGGGACATGTCGAATATGAAATTATATTTTTTATTGTGTTCTTAGAACATAATTGACAGTGACGTCACTCTTTTGGAAACATTCTTATTACTTCAAACAATTACCATTTTAAAATATGAATCATCGTAGACGAACCCGTGAACCCTTTTAATTTATGCATTCATTTAGGTTATTAACTTTGATTTTTTTCCCACTCCTTTGTTTCATGCACGTCTCATTTTTTTGTTTCTTTCTCTTTCTTTTCCATCACATTATTTTTCACTTCTTTCACTTTCCATCTTTTTTTCTTTCAACTCTCCTCTTCACACCTATCACACCCCATTTATTAGGTGTAAAAGTATATTTATCGTTATACTATTGTAAGTTTATCTCATATTTCTAGAAAAGTGTAAAGTAATAGTTAGAGGAAAAATATACTATTCACACCCAAACTTGAGTGTGGAAAATGTAGGGAAAATAGAAATAGAAAAAAATGAAATGAAGAGAGAGAATGTGAAAATGTGATGAGAAAAAAAGATAAAAATAGGAAGAAAAAAGGAATGTGAAATAGTGTAATAAAAATGAATTGTGAAAAAAATTAAAGTTGATAGTGGAATATTCTTAGAATATAACCCAACATAGAGGCCTTCAACTGGGCAATCCTATCATGCATCTCCTTTTGCATTTTCAATTTTATGGCGACGTTAGTAAAAATGATTTAAATAAATTTTTTATTCATATTTTCCAAATGAGATTTTCCTTTTTTTTTTCATTTTTCATCTATGCATTTAGTAAAATTACTATGGTTCTAATGTCTACAATCATATGTTTTTAATGACTAAAAATGCATTATATTTATTTAAATTGGTGGGGATCAACTTACTCCAGGAGTAACTCTGGGTAAAGTTACCCCGCTTAATAACTTCTTATAATCATTGAATTTCATTGATCCAATCGCCATATTAACAATTTTCATTAAATAGATCGAGCCTACAAAATTTCATAAAATTTAAAAAAACATTTGATATTTCATCTTAAATCACTTCAATTGAACGTGCAATATACTTTTTAAAATATAAGTAAATTTTACTCTAAAATTACATACTTATGAATGTCCAATTGATTTAAAATTTGGGGTTCATAATCATCATATTAATATCAAATTAGTCAACAATTAGATTGATGAAATTCAATGTTTATAAGAAGTTATTAAGTGAAGTAACTTTTCCAAAGTTACTCATGGAGTAAGTTGATCCCCATCCTTATTAAATATATATAAGAATTAAATATAATAAAAAAATTAATTGAGAGTAATCAACTCTCTATATTATAATTTTGATACATCATATTGGAGAGTGAGATACTCACCTATTCTACGCCCACTCTCAATGATTAAAGTATTCTCTCTTTTTTCATTGGATGGTTTTGAGATTGAGACTCTTCTCAAATCTTAATATTTAATACTAATATTCTCTCTTTCTATTTGAATTTTTAAATGTTAATAAATGTCAATAATATAAATTATGAAATATATTAAAATTTGAAATCTTATTCTATTATTTTCTATTTCAATTCTTATTTTCAATATAAATCTTTACTCTTATTTTTATGATTTTAATTTATACCTTATTATCAAATTATAATGTAAATTAGATTTCAATTATAAAATGTAATACACTATTAAAATTTAAAATCGAAAAATTATTCAAACTTTTTTAATTTTAAAAATATTAATTTATTATAAATTTAATTTTAATTAAATAAAAATATATCATTATCCATGTAAAAAAATCGTTATCCATGTATTTCGTGGTTAATATATTAGTCTAAAAGATTGTTGTATTTTCAAAGGATAAAAAATATTATAAGCAAAAAAAAATGTCTACATCCATGAATTACAAATGAAAATAAATATGCGTATAACAAAATTGTGGACGAAACCATTTTTCCCTTTGGCTACATTAGTGCGTGGAGCGACCTATAACCAAAACCACATTATGATCAGTAATCAGTATCGCATCATTTATCACAACTAATTATGCGCAGTACGTACGATATTCGAATGAAATACTTATATTCTAGTGGCATGCACACCTTATTAGAGAGTGATGGATCGAAGTTTTTCCCCCATCTTCATTAGGCTAAAACTAAAGCATAAAAGAAAAAAAATAACGATTTAAATGTATTGGTTAGCTACCTAATCACATAAAGACCATGATTTATATAAAAAAATTTATTTAATTACTTTGAATACCAACTTCCGTAGTTCGGTTTGATTAGTTGTGAGTTGTGACTTCTAAGTTCTAACTAAAGCACAAAAAACAAAAATGACAACGTAAGTGATACTGGCATTGTATTAATTAACTTTTACCTTTTTTTCGCACAAAATTATCTGTTTTTATATATTAAATTCAAGTCTTTATTTTTTAGAGTGGAATAATTTGAGTATGTATTATTCTGCCTGCAAAATCATTTATTTCATATATTTCTTTTAGTAAAATCATGCGTCTTCTTCATTTTATGACATATATTCTAAACTTACATATCAAACTAAATCAAGTCAACATTAATTTTTTAATAAATTATTCAATTAAAAGAGATGCTTATTTTAAATAAATTAATTATTAAATAAATATTAATATATATAATATGTTGGTAAACTATAATTAAAGTCATTTTTTATTAGACTAATTTTTGAAATGTTTAAAAATTAAAAATATGACAATGTAGATATATATATATATATATGTATCGTTTAATTAAAATATATCATTATTTTAGTTATTAAACTACTAATTGGAGACATTATGATTATGCACGTATTTTCTCCGAAGCGGGAGGTGGCTTGATTTCCTGAACAGAAAGCATATGCAATTATGAATGGATGTCACACGTGTGAAACATAAAATAAGAAGACTCATTAAATCCATATAATAATAGTGCCAAATTAACAAAATGACAAAATGAATTTTGGTCGTACGGTATTCACATGGGGGCTCCCCTGTTCTAAGGAGAACGTGAACGTGAACGTGCACGCTATGCTATCACTTGATGTTGGAACCTTGTGACCTTGTCAATTTGTCATTTACCATTACCAATCCAAATATTTATTGCACTTCTTTCCTGTATTAATAAATAAAACAGGACTTGCATTTCAGTTACCATTCATATATGCTACTTTAAATTCTTAATTAGCTTAGGACATTATATATACATATATATTTCAATTATATGATCTGCCATGTGTATTGCACTTACTTAAATTAATATATTATCGAATTGACTTTTTAATGATGAAATTTAGGCACATATTTATTATTTGCTACAACCCCACTTCTTTTTTTAACCACACGTGTTCTTCACGGGAGACAATTCTGTTCGAGTCGGGAACATTCACATTATGGTGGGGCTAGCTCTCCCAACGGAGTTTTTTTCTATCCGCAAGACTCGAACCTGAGACCTTACTTAAGAGAAAACAAGTATGTACCACTTAAACTAACCCCGTTGATATACGACTCCAGTTCTGGAGCTAGCTAGACCTATTGTTTTATATATATTTATAGGCTTCATTTGTAAATTGTAATCTTATACCGTAATTCATGTTCACTTTGTCCTTTTCTTATTTGATTAATCTTACTAATTAAGCTCAGTGAAAGTTTTTCTGGAATGCTACTCTCTCGGTTTCTTTTTACCTTTGTCGTTTAAGGATCTTAAATTTCGTTTCTATATAATTAGTATCGTTGTCATATACTAAGACAGTAATAAATACTATATATTTTTTCAATTTTACCAATTTCTTAATTTGATTCTTTTTTATTTTAAATATTTATTATAAAGCTATGTTCAACAATTTTAAAATCTTAATAAATGCATTCTTTATGTTTTTAATAAAAAATTATGGTAAGAGGTTAAACAAATTTAAAAAATGAATTCATTTCATTAAAAAAAGAGATATATTAAATGCATTAATGAGAGAAAAAGAAAGAACATATTTAGGAAAAAATGAACTAAAAAGACATAGAGTGTGTTTGGCTAGCCATTTCAGCTAGCTAAAAGTTGAGAATATTAGCTGAAATAAAAAAAGCTGTGTTTGGGAAGATAGTTTTTTGGTAGTTTTTTTGGTAGCTACAAGCTTTTCTTAAAAAGCTACTTGGGGTAGCTTTTTAAAAAAGCTCCAAATTTCAGCTACTAGCTGAAAATTAATTACAAGTTTAACCCTCAACCACCCCTACTTATCATTATTTAATAATTAATGTTATCCTTAAATGTCATTTTACCATTTTCAACTAGTTTTACCAAACGCATTCAATAGCTTTTCAGCTTTCAGCTAGCTTTAAGCTTTCAACGAGCTTTTAAACTTTCAGCTAGTTTTAAACTTTCAGCTAGCTTTACAAACACACTCATAATTATTACATTCCTTAATCATTATTAAAAAATATTAAAGGACAGATTAAAATAAACAGAGTGAATATTATTTTATTTGCTCGAGTCCGGAATATAAATCCATTTGAGACCTTAAAAGAATTAAATATTATCACTTAAAATTTTAATAATTTTAAGTACCTATTGGTTTCTAGAATGTTAATTTTCTGCATCATCATAAAAAAATTTTAAAGACAAAAAATTTAACCACACAAAATAAAGACGAATTTGATCTGTTGCTAACAAGGCAATAAATGGAGTTTCACATGTTCAATGTCCCTTGGTCGTAATTAAAGCACCACCAGCCACTCCCCGGGTGGGAATTGTAAATGGGTCGTATATACTATATAGTCCAAAAATCATTAATTAATATGGAGGAGTCATTGCCATATGTTAATGATCCATTAGGTGGAGCTGAATTAGTGATTTCTTCATTGTCAAAAGTGCGGGCTTTATGCCAACATAAAAGATGTTGGGATAAAAAAGATGGCATATAAATTAGAACTAAGTCTATGGTTAATTAAAACAGATAGGGTAGACAAGTGGAGGACAGAATGATTATGCTTCCTTTAACGCTGAATTGACAAATAATAAAGCTTTTGATTTGCAAATCTTCTACTTCAAACTGTGAATTTTAGGAGAAAGATATTTACCTAAGAAACCACACTACAAATTAAAATCCCTTTTGGAGTTCATAGAATGATGAATACGACCTACAAAATAGTAACGTGGAAGCGTGATTTGGGTACAAGTTAGGTGATCTTCCGTTGGATCAAATCCATTAATTGTAACATTACCAACCGTCTACAAAAAGATGTAGAAGGAGAAGAGAATGCTTCAACCAAGTTGGTGGTTCAATTTCTATTCTTCCTATATTATTTCTCATGTTGCTATATATTCTTTATTCTCTTGTATATGAAAGTGGGATTATGATTCCGAAGTGGATTATCACAACCTCTCATATATGGCTAGATGCTTTCTGGGTTTCTGAGGACATTAATGTCTACGGCCTTAAAATATATACCTTCACAAATTCTCTACCTTAATTAATTTTGTCGCGAATCAACTACCGCAATTGTTTAATACAAATATTTTACTCCAACAAAAATCAAACTTTAAATTATTCTCCACGGTTCTTTTTATAAGACCCTCTCGACAGTTTTGTTTTGGTGACCCTTTACACAGTTTTAAAAGTATTTATTAGTTCTTTTTCATTTTTACCCTTCATAATTAATTAGAGTGTGTTTAGCAAAACTAGCTGATAAGTTAGCTGGTAGCTGATAAACTAGCTGCTAGCTGATAAGCTCCTAGCTTATAAGCTCCGAGTTGATAAGCTAGCTTATTGAATTAGAAGTGTTTGGTAAAATTAGCTGATAAACTAGTTAGTAAATGTAAAATGACATAAAAGGGCATAACTACATAAATTTTATTATATAAATTCTATTTGTATTTTTTAATGTGGAGAATCGAATGTATTTTAATTTTAAATAGAGATAAATTTGGTAGTCAGAGGAAATTTTTAAAAATAATGTATTAAAACATATTTTCTTAATATATGTATTTGGATAAAAAAAGATCTTATAAATAGAGGGAGTATATAGTTATAGAAATTCTGACCTTATGTCATGTATTAATTAATTATTTCAAGCTTAAATTATTAGGGGAATGCACATAAATGATGATTTACAGATTTAGAAAATAAAAATTATGATTTCTTATGAAAGAATATTTTGAATAAACTCTCAATTTAGTTCTTTAAAAATTAGAGTGTCATCTCACTTAGTCATTTAAAGATTTTTGTCACCATATTAATTTTTCAAAGAATTCCTTTTCAAATTAATATTTTATAAATACACAAATGTCACTAAATTAGTCCATGTAACTAGAGGAGTAAAGTGGTGATATATAGGGATGAATTTGGTGACAATTTATATGTTTGAGGAACTAATTTGAAGATAATGTCTTTAGGCGACTAAAATGATAATATTAAATATTTGAGGAACTGCTTTAATGATACAAATATTTAGTAATATGACGATACTCTAATATTTGGAGGGGAGTAAGTTAAGAGTGTATTCAAAATTACATTTTATAATAATTATTTCAAGCTTAAATTATTAGGGGAATGCAAATAAATAATGATTTACAGATTTAGAAAACAAAAATTATGATTTCTTATGAAAGAATATTTTGAATAAACTCTCAATTTATTTTTTTAAAGATTAGAGTGTCATCACTTAGTCCTTTAAAGATTTTTGTCACCATATTGATTTTCCAAAGAATTCCTTTTTCAAATTAATATACACAAATGTCACTAAGTTAGTCCATGTAGCTAGAGGATTAAAGTTGTGATATATAGGGATGAATTTGGTGATAATTTATATCTTTGAGGAACTAATTTGAAGATAATGTCTTTAGGCGACTAAAATGATAATACTAAATATTTGAGGAACTGCTTTAATGATACAAATATTTAGTAATATGACGAACACTCTAATATTTGGAGGAGTAAGTTAAGAGGGTATAAAAAATTACTTTTTATAATACTCTTTTTTTTATCTATTTTCATCATATCATTTACAAGTATTTTATTTAAATATTAATACAATTTTTAAGATACAAAAAATAGTGGAAGGTTTCTGAAAATGGTGGAGGTGAAGGGTGTCTAGTGATGATATGGCAATGGAAAGTTTTGGGTAGTGAACAAGACAATGGAAGGTGTTGGATAACAATGATGGTGGAACGTGTTAGTCAACAGTGGTGGTGGTGGTGGTGGTGGAAATGTCGAGTGTCATCCGTGGTAATGGATGATGTTAGGTATCAATGGTGGTAAAAGATGATGGGGTGATGGTGGAGTGTGTCAAGTCATAGTAGCAATGGAGAATACACTTGTGCAAAAATACGAAATAACGACGCAAAATGACGACGGTTAAAAAACAATCGTCGTTGTATATGACGCGGTGAAAATTTTAAAAATACGATGAACTTCACAACGACGACTACATGTTTCCCATCGTGGAAAGCACAAAACGATGACGGTTACATGTGTAACCACCGTTAAAGGCTTGATCTTCGCAACAAAAATACAACGGGTGGTTGAAGGGCGTCGTTAAAAGGATCATGTTCGCAGAAACGATGATGAGTCCCTACCCGACCATCGTTAAAAGTCTAAACGACGAAGGTTCCCCATTTAACCGTCGTCGTTTAGCTTTTAATTAAAACCCCCAAACCCTTCTCGCAGAAACAGTTTCTCTTCCTCGTCTTTTTCGGTCGCACCCCTATCTCCCTCGTCCTCTCTCTCCATTTTCTCCCTCGTCTCTCTCCCGTCCCTCTCTTCCCCCCTTTGACCTCCGTTCACCATTGTCGCGATGAATTGTTCATTGGCTTATTTAGTCAGGTTGTTGAATATATTGCTTAATTTGGTTTAGTTGTAGATTTAGGAATATGAAATTGCTTAGGTTGCATAAGGAGTGAGATATAGAAAAGTAGCCTCCATGATTCAAAACCTTAATTTAGAAATAATTATAAGCCTCAATTTAAGTATATATAAGTTCAAAAATCATTTTTAAGCCTCAATTTAAGTATATATAACACTCACCTAGTAATCCTAATTTATATTTATTAAAAAAATGTGACAACTTCCAAATACTTAAATTCCCAAACATTAATTAAATTACAATATGAGAAGTTTGAATCACAAAAATATATATGGAATAAATTTAAATATATGTTTTGCCTTTATTAGTATAGGTGTTCAATAATTAAATATCTTATTCTTTTAATTATATATTTTTTCCTTTATTTATTTAATTATGTGTTTTGTATTTATTGTTGGTTTTTAATATTCGATTGATGCATTGAATGAACCTTACTTTGTCGTTTGAGATTCAATATAGAGATTAAAGTACTACCTCCAATTTGAAATATTGTCCCTGTGATAGTATTGAATCTCGAATTATCCAGTTGGATAGTTTGGTAAGATTAATCACTTTTTTATAGTTCATTAATACGTATATTTTATTCATCATTTCATACATTTCATGAAATTCCCATTGATTGCATTTTGTGTTGTTCTTCGGGTGCATATTTGATTGTGGTTTATTTGATATCACCACTTTCATTTTGTGCCACCTGAAGACATATTTGATTGTGGTTCATTTGATGTCACCACTTTCATTTCGTTCCACCTGAAGACCAATCTGAAATGTTGCTGAAATTTTGTGAAATCTAATAAATGATAATTAAAATTTACACAATGATGAACTATGGACAAGTGAATCTTCCTGAATGGGATAAGGCCGCACCTTTGACTAAAAAACTGAGATATACATGCATGTTTGACAAAATTAAGTGTCCATCACACACGTACAAAATGTTGGATTAGTGCATCACGCATTAGTGATGAGTATGAGAGAGGAGTGAAAGAATTTCTACAATTTGTGCAACGTAATGTTGCTAGTAGTGGTGATGAAGGAAGGTTTAGATATCCTTGCATTAATTGTTTGAATGGAAGAAGACTGGAGGAGAAAAAAGACTCGAGGAAAGCACCCATGGTACTTTTAGGCCTCATGGTCGTCAGGATATGTGGGAATTCAGTCATATTTTGGTCCACAATCACGCGAATACTCATCGTCTGGGCCCCCATCCAGAAGGTTATAGACCAACTGACCCAGAAGATCACACAACAGTGACCCAGAGGATCACACAACAAGTGACAGAGAGCTTATGCGTCAGTTTGACCAGCGACTGGATCCTCAGGGCTCTCACAGCAGACGGGTGCTCCATTACATGAAGTTTTGTCTCCTACAGTTAGAGTCAGCACGAAGGGGAGTTGTGAAGCTGATGATGCTCAAGGGGATGACATGGGATCCATAATCCCATGTGAGCTGTATGTGGCGGACACTTCAACCCCTCGATGGGTGGCTATTGGGAAGGTCTTCGTAGGGGTCACCATGCTACATAATATGCCTCTCCCACTAGATATGGTCAAGGTAACGAGGGAAAAGGTTCTAGATGATGATGCTCCGGTTCCTGTCCCAACATTAGAGGTTGCTTTTGTGGCACAAGCATATCAGACTTTCATTGCATGGTCCACACATCTAGTTAGGCAGATTCCAGACGCCTTGGTATATTTGACACTTAAGATTTTTACATTTCACACACACACACATACATGTATTTATATCCTTACCAATGTATCCATTGTTGTTTATGTGAAACACAAACGTCAGAAAGAGAGGGAGGCTCAAAAGAAGAAAAAGACACATATATCAACCAATGATTCGGTTCAAGGATTGTTGGAGGTTGCAAGGGCCATAGGTAACGCACCTATGGAGGTGCCATGGGATGCCACTGTTTTTGGTAGGGATAGTGACATTCCGTTGTATATACACATGTCAGATATATTAGAGGTTGCCTCTTGCGAGGAATATCTGAACATCTTAGTCATTCTGTTATGGGAGATGTAAGTATTTCTCGACATTATCTATAGTTTTCTTATTAAGATACTTATTAGGAAAATTTTACAAGGAAATGTCGCCAATTTTAGGTATTTGTCTTCATTATGCTTGAATGAGGACAAACATGAGGTCTATGAATTCTTGACCCTTAACTCACTCAGCAGATGGGGAATAAGAAAATTGAAATACATACCTACATCACCAACTGCTTGGCGAATGAGGGAAAAAAATATTTTTTTAGCTCCATACGTCCATGAGTAAGTTCATTTTCTAATAAATTATATGTTTAATTTGATCAATGTGAATTTCTTGCAATATTAATTATTTTCCAATGTAGTCGCCACTGAAAACTACTAGTATATCACTCATTGATCACACTACTGCGTGGTTTTGCTCATTGCACAGGAAGCCCACCACTTCCTTCAAACAAATAGTAGATCAGTAATGACAATCAATGTATTTTTGTTATTAGTCTTTTTTTGCTATAATTCTACTCTAAACATTGTTTTTTTTGTTATTAGTGCCTACACGGGATATAACATGTTGATTGGTAGACCTTTCTCTAGGGCTCATAAGCTTACATGGGTGAATCTCAAGGTATTTAATTGCATTAAATACACAATTTGATTGAACACTTTTGTATGATTTTAACTGTTTGAATAATGTTCATTTTGAATTGTACTGTAACAAACAAAACGGAGGCTATGAGTGTAGCTATTACGTAATGCAATGGATGGCTTCCATTGTTCAAGGTGGCACTACAAGAAATCAGCGATTTAGATGCGAACGGGTAGCGTCAGCCACGACATTGTCACTAGTAGCGTCGGTTAGGCTGACGCTAAGTTGAATTTTATTTTATTTTTTACATTTTTTATGTAGCGCCGGCCTGGCTGACGCTAACTTTATTAAAATAGCGACGGCCTAGTCGGCGCAAATGATAAAATAGTTTTTTTAAATTTTTTATTTAGCGTCGGCCTTTGTAAAGTTAGTGTCGTCCTGGTCGACGTTAATTTCTTGTTATTTTTTCACTATGTATAAAATATTTTGCACTATATATTTCAAGAAATAAACATAGCGTAACGATAATGCTTCTTTTTGGTATCATGTAGGTTGCGGGTTCCATCCTCAAAATTGATAAATTTGGAGAGAGAGGATTTTTTTAAAAAATTATTGCGACGACCAGGCCGTCGCTAAAAGCTGACGCTAAATGGTGACGGCCATGGAACTAGCGACGACTTTAGCAAAGACCTGGTCGTCGCTACATAGCATCGGCCGTAAAATGTTGTCGTTATTGCATTAACGACGAGGCTTTTAGCAACGACTGGTGGGTTGTCAATAAATTATGAAATAGCGATGATTTTCCCCTATAGCGACGACTTTGGCCGTCGCTAAAACCAATTTTCTTGTAACGTTGAATTCAAGGAGGTTAAGACTAGGTAATTCAGTAGGTTAGATCAATTCATCAACAAATCCACTTTTATAATTGGTCTATACACTAATGTCAAGTTATTACATGTTGCAGTTTTTCATGGAGACCAACCCATTTGACTCTGAAGCACTAGAATACACCAGAAACGCATTGGCGAAATATTTTATTGAGTTTTATACTTTAGGGTAGTTACCATTAATTTGATTAGTTTGGATGCTTTTTGTACAGTTTTAACTCTAGTTAATTAGTTTTTTTCATTTATGAAACTTTTATATATGTTAGTTAAACTATAATTGATGCAAATTTATACAAATTTTGGCTATTATTGCGTTATGTACGATATTTGGACTGTTCTGGTTGTTTGTGGGTTTGGGATGGCCTAAAAACATAACGCATATTAAAAAAAACCTTACAAACAACGATGGTTAAGATCATAATCATCGTTAAAATACTACAACATTTTTTAGTTTAGACCATGGTTGTTTTATCCACGGGTAAAAAACTGTGGCTTAAACATAACATAGGCCACATTTTTACACATATAAACAAATATATATAATTTTCACTTTTAAAATAAAAAATGTTTATCCGTGACCTATTTATATCAGGCCAGACTTCTAAAACCGTGGATGATAAATAGACTACGGTTGTTAAACCATAGATATTTATAACCACATTTAAATGAGTGTTGTTTATATAATTTAACATACAAACCGTGGACAAAGTTTAATTTAAATAAACCTAAAATATTTAGTAGGATTTAAATAAAAAACTTTGTAACTCATACCCAAACCTAATTCACAAAACCCTACTCATCAGTAACCGTGTTGCTTTCTTCTCCCAAATTCCACAAAGCCTCCAAAATTCCTTCTTCCACCCTTTCTGTGCGAAGACGAAGACGTGCAACGAAGGTTAATTTTATTGTTCAGATCAAATTGATACTCTCGTTCTCATCCACATTCAAGGCGAAGACGCGCGCAAGAAGGCATCTCACTGCCAGGATCTAAAAACTAACGTTCGACGGTGAAGACATCTCCCTAACCGTCCAACGATGAAGGCAACTCAATCCCTAATCGTTCCATCACCTATTATCTGGGCCTCGGGTCTCCAACTGCGCCGCATATCCCTATTGTCGTTCTCCACCATTGACCCCCATTCTGGTTATTTGCAAGCCATTCGTTCACCACTCGGACTCCCTCCATTTGTTACACCATAGTGCATGAATTTTTCGTCTTGAATAGTAAGTTCCTGATCTTAATTTGCTATGTTTCATTCACTGTAGTGCATTTGGTTAGAGGAGGATAAGACCGAGTTGGTTGGGTCTTCAACACAGGCTTGGGGGATTTTTGTAGTGGCTTCTGAAAATTTTAGACTTGTGAGGGTAGAATCAGGTCTCCTTGGTAGAGAAGGGATAATTCTTTCTTTTTCTTAGGTTATTTGGGGAACTTATACAGAGGAGAGCATGAGAGAGAGTCATACAATGGTGGGGATCAATTTTTTCTTTGTTTAGGTAGGGAAAGAGTAAACGAAGAGAAGGTTTCTGCAGGTTGCAGCTACTCATAATTGGTACAGTTTCGCCATTCCATTTCACAAAGTATCTCTTATTACTTTTTAATTCATATAAATTTTGAAATTCAACTCTTAAAGCTACATGGTCAACATTATATTTTGTGTTTAGACTGGTCTCTTTACTATATATGAAAAGTTGATTAAATTGAACATATGTTTTGATATCTAGGTAATTTTATTTTTAGATAAGTGAATATGTTCAATTCTTGTCAATATGGGTGTTTGGTTCACTCTTGATAGATGAAAAATCATTACGCAATTTGTTTGTTAAAACCTTGAGGTGGCTAGAATTAAGTGGATTTTAGCATATCAGAAATACACTTATGCTAGAGTTTAAGTGGTGTATCAGAAGGTATATATTATACTCTGATAGAAGCATTGCTTTTCAACAATTGTAACTCTGTATTGGTCAATGAGCCGCTCCTTCTTTTGGAGCTTTGATATTCTATATATGCCTTTTACTTGTTAGTGGCAAGTGGCAACCCCCATTTGTATTGTGTCGTGGTCTGTGACTCTGACATGCAAGGGTATCCTGTTATTTGGTCCCCTTGGTGCGAATTTCATTAACATTTCCATGTCAAAACATCACATCTAAGGTTAGGTTTGCTTCATTGGGTTTATTTTAATCTCTCTCCTCTAATAATTTCTCCCTGTAACCTTTGGGTTTATTGGAAGAGGTGTCACAACTTTGACATCTTTTGCTTATGAGAATACAAATTGGTCCTTATTGTATAAGTATGCAAATACATAATCTAGACTTAAAGCACATTTGACTAAGTTAAATGTATCCTTCTGTAATTTCTTGGAAGGACAATAACCTTATTCCCTTGCTGCTAGTTTTTTTTATTGGATCTCAGACAATATTAGTGTAGTATTAAGAAGTCAAGAAACCAAGACCACATTACATATCTTAAAAAACCAGATAATAATACACTTTTAGTTAATATGTATATAAAAAGTATAACCTGATAATCCTCAGTTAATTTCTCACAGTAGTATAAAGAATCAATACTCAACTCACTAAGCATGAATAGTCATCCCAAATAAAAAACAGCTCACAAGTTTGGTTAGCATGTATATATGTGTGTATATAATATGTATTCCTTACTGCTTGTTCTGTCTTCCCTTGTCATTTTGTATTATTTATGCTACTTTCCCTTTTTTTTTATTTGGTAATTGGTGAGACACTCCACCCTAACTTCATAATTTTCTATCTCTATAGATATTTTAGTCAATATAATGCATCAAAAGTAACATCTTTAAAATAT
Organism: Sesbania bispinosa; assembly: GCA_026901365.1. Taxonomy (NCBI): domain Eukaryota; kingdom Viridiplantae; phylum Streptophyta; class Magnoliopsida; order Fabales; family Fabaceae; genus Sesbania; species Sesbania bispinosa. The sequence continues at coordinate 396,626 of QLOH01000663.1, read as the reverse complement.
GATGAACTGATTGGAGAACCCCTTTATGAGATAGAATTGTACCTCTGCAACAAATGTTGCTTGTTCAGTTTCTCTTAGTCTAATAATTGGTGCTCTAGCAGCCTAAACAACTTCAACAATGTTTTGTATTTTTTAATTTGTAACATTGAATGGCTATAAGCAACTGTCTTTTCCTTGTTCATTGTTTACCGGTGAAGATATTTAAAATTATCTGATTCTATAATACCTAATGCACAAGTAAACATTAGTTTGATTTGTTTGAGTTGTTGTTCCTTTCTATTATTTTTATTATAATTAGATATCAGAGATTTAAAATATGCACTTGGGATATTGGAAAAGAAAGTTGGAATAAGAATCATATGCAATATTTTTTGAAAGTAACTAAAATACCAAGTTGGTCAAGTGGCTTTTGTTATTTCTTCTTTTTATTGGTTTAGTCAAGTTACATAATTTCTAAAGCTTTGCAAAGGTGGGGTTTTTATTGGAGAGTTATAAGAAGATTTGTAACGCATATTGAAACCTTGGGGTACAATTTATTTTTATTAGTTTCTTTTTCCTAAATATTAGGTATACTCTACTCAAATTTTTATCTCATCTGCAGTAGTGATTTGTAAATACTAAATAAAAATGTTGATATTCCTTTTCCTTTAATTACGCTTCTCTTGTAATATTTTCTCTGTTTTGGTTCCAGATACAATCTAATATATATATCTTGGATATAAATGGTTCTATGGTGTGTTTTGGATTTATATTATATATATTTTTTTATATTTATGGTGGGTATAAAAAGCTAGCACAAGGTGAACAAGTTTTGATTATTACCGGCCGGTGAAATACCAACTTATAATTATTACTTATGAAATTGTATTTTTTTTGCTTTAATATTTACAGGTTATAGAGGATGGAGATCATTTTGAAGATGTAGAAGAATAACAATGTTCATAATGAGATGTCTTGGAAGTTAATATTCTTAATTGGATGTTATTTTAATTTTTTGAATTTGAGAGATAGAAAACTAGATACTTTTATCTATTATCTAGGTTTATGTCAATTTTCTATATTTTGAGATTTTATACAATTAACAAAAAATTGATACAAGTGTTTTATGCATCTTCTGGATTATTTAGATTAAATATTTATTATATATATACTTGTTATAATTTATAGGTTCAATTGTTGATTTAAAAATTTTATATTTAGTTATTGTCTATAGTATTCTATTTTATATAATTAAATATTATAACTAATAAATAACATTCATGGCCTAAAATGTATAGACCACGGTTATATAATTATGGCCTAAAATTCATGGCTACTATTTATATTTTTCGCCCACGGTTAGAAACATGTGGTATAAAATATATGACCACACTTGAATAACTGTGGTTTAGACATATAGCTACATGAATAAAATCGTGCTCTAAACCTGAAAGAAAAAAACTGTGGCCTAAAAGTGCTCATGAAAATCGTGGTCTATTATGTTTGTTTAGGCCACACTTTTTCAAAAGTGTAGTCGAAAATGAAAAAAACCGTGGCCTATTGGAATAGGCCATGGTAGAAGAAAGAACGGCTAGAAAACCGTGGTCTGAACCTTTAGGCTACGGTTTTAGTATCTTTAGCCACGGTTTTTAGCCATCGCCTAAAGTAAAAAATGTTGTGGTGAAAGGAGAAAGGACGACGATTATGGTCCAAACCATTGGGCCAGGAACCGTTGTTGTATGTGCTACAAACAATGACGGTTCAAGAAGTAATTGTCGTTGTTTGTAGCACATACTATGATGGTTCCTGACCTAACCGTCGTCGTTTCTAAATTTTAACAACGGTTAAAAACACAGCATTGAAGACCCACTTTTTAATGACGACTGGGTCAACGAATGTCGTTAAATGCCTTTTTTAATCGTCGTTAAAAGCCCAATTTGCAATAGTTGTATCAATTGTCAGTTACAATAATGTTGGTAGAGAATATGCTAGGTGGATATATAATGGTGGAAGGTATCAGCTAGCGGTGGTGGTGGAGAGTGTTGAATGATGGTGTAGGCCTTATAGGGTGATAAGCGATAGTGGCAATGGTGAAGGGTGCTAGGCGGTGGTGACAAATACTAACTACCAGTGATGACAATAGGTGTTATTCGATGGTAGTGAAGGATGCCGAATGTAGCCGTGAAGGGTGTCAGATAACAATGGTAGTGGAGAATGCCACGATATTACAATGATGGGTGTTATAACATCTCGGAAACTAGAATCTAGAAATACTGTGGAAGCCTTAGGCTGTGAATCCCACCACAAGAAGGGAAGTTAGAAGTAAGATGAGAACTTAAGGGTTGGAAGGGAAAATAATACAAGATTTAGGGAATCGATTAAGAGTGGTGAGTTTAAGGGAATCGAGAAGGGAAAAACTAAGTATTAAGCCAAACATGATTGTAGAGTTAGCATAGTAGGAGTCACACCCGGTGGTTGAAAGGCTAGCATGGTGAAGAGGTGAGGAAGGGAGTAGAGACATTGGAATTAGGGAATTAGATTAAGACGGAAGGAACTAAGCTTAAACAAATTGGCGGGAGGGAAGAGGAGAGGCGTAGACTCAAGGAACCGATGTATAAAGGTGATTTTATGGAAAGGAATAGGGGAATAGAAGAGCATAGTCCCATGGATAATTAGAACCCTTAACCTTAGCATTATTGAAGTGAACTGATGATTTACATCATGGTTCATGGAAAGTGTGCCCTGTTAGGCTTCAACCGAGGTTGTTGCTTAATTTTGGGTTTTAAGCCCAATGACCCTGGTGCATTAATTCGATAATATCTAGAGTTGTAGATGTCCAATTGAGGTGATTCCACTTGCATTATAAAGCTAAGATATGGGGTTTCAGTTTGATATGTTATATGATAGTATCCCGATCTCATTTGAACCTCCAAGCAGGCTTATTCTAGCTCAAACGAGAAATAGCTCGCTCGAGCGAGGATATCAGTAAAATTCAGGGGTGTTGGCAGGAAGTTTGCGCGCTCAAGCGCTGATATGCGCTCGAACGTGCGCGCGTGCAAATGTTTTTATATGCGTTGATGCTCGCTTGAGCGCGCGAACGCGTTCTGGTTTTTAAAAAACGCGTAGAACCCTTTCCTCCCCTCACTTCTACCTTCATTTTCTGGTCCGAGAGAGAGGGAGTAGGGTTTAGAGAGAAAGATATAGGACAAGAAGAGGAGCTAGATTGAAGGCTTCTCCACCATCTCTTGAAGCTTGGATCTCCATTCTCATCCCTCCATTCTTCTCATTTTCCTCCATTAGAGGTGAACGTGGTTCACCCACTCACTTTCATCTTGATTGAATGCCCTTGTATGCCCCCTATTCTCACTTCCCTTACTTCTATTATGTGATTGTGACTGATTAGAAATAAATCTAGGATGGATTTTTTAGTTGATTGGTTGTATGCTCATGTATCTCAAACCCTAGGATAGGTGATTTGGGGATTTTGGATTGTTGATTGTATTTACCATGTTTGCAAGCATTCATGGGCCATTGGTCATCACAAAGCATGTTTAGAGTCTTCAGACTATCATAGAGTCTTTGGACTATCACAGGGTCTTCGGACCACCACAGGCATTTGGGCAATCAGTTATAAAAAGGCGAGGTAACCACATTGAACTCTCGGCCAAGAGGGAGATGGGGGGTCCTCAAGCTAAAAATAACAAGCATGCATTGTTCATTGATTATTAATAAAACTTAATCATAGGTGGCCCTGGACGACGGTCCTTGGTCACATGACCGAGCGCTCAATCACAGTCACAGATAGAGAAAAGACCCCGGGTGTCGGGTAAAAACACATCACAACCATGTTTGCATGATTTCATATCTATTATATATGTACTGAGACTGCTGAGTATATGTGTTTACCTTCGTGTATTTGTACTTTGGTGGAATTATGGATTATATTTATGTGTTTTGCATCTCATTTTCCTGACTCCCCACACTGCATGCTTTTATCACACTCACTGGGAATTGCATTCAGACGTGCGGGTTGTTGCCCGGATGCTTGACTGGAGAGTCGAGGGCTCATTTGGATGGGTGTTCGTAGCCTTGTTATTGTAATCTCATTTTTGGGAATTGTGGTGTAGTGGATATGATGTGAATTTGTAGTGTTGTAGTTAAGCCACTGAGTGGCATTTTAATTGTAATCATTGAGTTGTGATTGGAAAATTATGCTTAAGTAACGGTTGGATTACCTAAGCGTTGTAATGTATTGTTTGTCGACATCGATAATGCGTGAAATAATTTCACGAATTTGGAAATGGTGCTCCCAACAAGCATTATTTCTGAATTCAGGAATTAGGACGTTACAAGTGTCAGGTGGCGGAAGGTGTCCAATGGTGGAACTTTCTAGGTGAAGGTGAGAGAAGAAATAAAATATTATCATATCCTACTTATGTCTAACCCGGTCCTGTGGGATAAAATTTTCATTATGCCAACAAGATTGAATAGGATAAACTTATCCTCTCTTATTGGCTCAATAAACACTAGATTAAAAGAAGAATATTAACTTGTTATATTCTACCCTTATCCAGCTATTCTAAGCATTAAATAAACTTTAATTAGATTTAAGCATCTATTTAGTTGAAATTAAAATAGACAAGTATCAATTAAGTAATTACTTTTAAATATTTATTATAAATTACAAGTAACCTTTATCTTTTTTTTTACATAAATGAGGTCCAGTATTTTGTATTGGGAAAGAAAAAGCATGTGAAATTATACGTAAACCTATGAGAGTGAAACATGATCTCATAATGAAATCATAATGAAGTGACGTTGTTGATATTAGATATAATATATGGTTCCATTTTATTTGTGACTCTGGTGTGCATTGTAACATCCCAAACATTTGGATAAGTTAAATGTGAATTTCATGTTGAATATGTGGTATGAACTTAGAGGATTAAGAAGAATAAGTTGAAAAAGGTAAGTCATGGTTTGGTAACTTGTTAGAATTTGATTTTTAGAGTTTTTGCTCACTGGTAATCGATTACCAGAGAGTCTGGCCTTTGGTAATCGATTACTAAACCCTTGTAATCGATTACCAGCAACCTGGGTTCTTAGTAATCGATTACCAAAGGTGGTAATCGATTACCAGGTTTCCAGAATAGGTTTTTAGGTGATTTTTGCCTTCAGTAATCGATTACCACCTCTTGGTAATCGATTACCAAACGAAAATATATATACCCAGGACGCGAAATTCATTAGAATTTTGGGAGAAAAACATAGTTTTAGAGAGAGAAAGTGTGAGTCTAGAGAGAGGAAGTGCCGGAACGAAGTAGGAACGTCGGAACGGAGCTAGGAATCACAATTCTTCCATCTAATCACTTGAATTGCTACATTTGGTGAGTAAATTCTCACTTGAATTGTTAGAATTAGGAATTGGTCTCCAAAACCCTTGAACCCACTTCTCTCTCTCCAATTCTCTGATTATACTTGATTGTTGATATTGATTGTGTTTATGTTTGATAATTGAGTAATGGGGAAGGATTTTAATCGGTTAGAACGGATTGATTCTTGATAATCGTTAGTTTCGAAACTTTCGAAACTCTCGAAAAGTCGAAACGCTTCGTTTTCTCCGATTAATCTCGTTCCGAAAGATAGAACTAAGGGTTGATAATTGATTTCGATTTAGGAATTGATGAATATGTGAACTTGGTGATAATTGAGTGTCGAATTTCGTTCGTTTCGAAAGGTTCGAACTATCGAAAGTGTCGAAATTGACGGAATTCGCGATATTTATCAATCTCTAGTATCGAATTAGTTATTCAATCTAAGTTTTGAAAGAATATGGACTTCGGTCAAATACTGGACTTCGGTCAAATACTGTAGGGTGGGATTCGTCCCCTGGGGAGATATCCCCTGTAGTCTGAGCTCAGGTCTAACTCTAGACTGTGATTGTACATGGCCTATCGGGCAAGCATCTTAAGCATACTGTTAATTATATTAAATTGAGACTGATATGATTTGGTATAGTGATTTATGGCCTGAAATGTCATGAGATATATGTTATTGCATTCATGCATTGAGATTTGCTCACTGAGATTGTATCTCACCACACGTTATGTGGACTTTGGTTAGATGTTCAGGTTCCTACTCCCTAGCTTAATGAGCCTCGGAAGTGAAATTGGAAAGCTGAAGACTTAGTCCTTTTGTTGTATATATATTTAGTGGATGGTTTTTGTATTTACCTTTTATTGGTGACTAGAACTTGTCTTGTATTTGGAACTTATGTTTTAAAATTGTAGTAACCTTTGGATTAGAATTGTAAAATGGACTCTATGATCTATTTCTGTTGGGTAGTTAAGCTTGATGTAGATAAAAGACTTTAATTTTCTTAATGTTTGTTGTAAATTATCCTATTATGTTGGAAGTTTGATAATTTATAAACAGGTTGATATTTAAAGTATAACATTCTAAATTCTGAGTTTAGAATTTGGTTTCCAACGGATCAAATTCTTCCTTGTGAAATTTAGGGTGTTACATTTTGGTATCAGAGCAGTTCAATCCAATTGGACTGTGAGTATTAGGATATTCTGTGGTTTGTTGATAATTTCTTATGTATTATTTTATGAATTAAGAGACTGATCACCTCGAGATTTGCTTTATGATATGTAGGAAGTTATGGCGAGCAACAGGAGGGGTAGGCCAAGGGTTAGACAACCATCTCCTTCACCTTCACCTGAACCGGTACCAGATCCAATGGTGGCAGCACTCCAGGCACTTACACAAATGATGGGGAACCAAGCAGCCACCAACACTGCGATATTACAAGAACTAGCAAGGCAACGACCGGAGCAACCACCACCAACTGTGTATGTCTTCTCTGTTGGGTTGTCCGAGTTCAGGAAGCATAACCCTCCATAATTCAACGGGGTGTATGATCCTGACGTGGCAGCTCGATGGCTTAAGGACCTAAGCAGAATTTTTGAAGCTATGAAGTGTTCTGATGAGGTTAAGGTGGTTTTGGCCGTATACATGATGAGGGTAGAAGCTCAGGATTGGTGGAGGACTGCAAGGATACAAGCGGCGGAGACGGAAGCTCCATTGACCTGGGAGGCTTTCCAAAATCTGTTTTTGGAGAAGTATTTTCCAGCGACAATCAAGAGGCAAAAGGAAGCGGAGTTCCTACAACTTCAACAAGGAGAGATGACGGTTGGGCAGTATGTATCAAGGTTTGAAGAATTGTCAAAATTTTCTCGGTATCTTCAGGCGGTAAATGATGAGGAGTGGAGGTGCACCCAGTTTGAAGGAGGTTTGAGGCCGGAAATAATTGATCGTGTGGCGGCCCTGGAAATCAGGAATTTTTCTACACTGGTGAGCAAATGTTATATCGTTGAGAAGAATTGCAAGGGAGTGACATCCTCTGTGGCACCACAAGATAATAAAGGGAAAAGGAAGGTGGAATTTGGAAATTCAAACAAGAACTTCAAACCTAGGTGGCAAGGGAAACAACCCGTGGCTGTACAACCTCCACAACCTAAAGATACTAGGGTATGTTCTAAGTGTGGGAAGGAGCATGGGGGAGAGTGTCTGGTGGGAAAGAAATTATGTTATTTTTGCAAGCAGCCCGGTCACTATCAGAGAGATTGCCCCAAAATCAAAGGACCTCAGAAGCCTCAATCAACTGGAAGGGTTTTTACCCTCAGCGGTCAAGTGGCAACTTCTTCAGATAATTTGTTGAAAGGTAATTGCACTCTAGGAGAGGAGACTTTAATTGTATTGTATGATTCAGGAGCATCACATTCCTTTATTTCTTTTGAGTGTGTAAATAAGCTGAACTTGTCTACCTTTTCCTTGCCTTATATTCTAAATGTTGTTACTCCAGCTAAAGAAACAATATCAACTTCTCTTGTGTGTATGAACTGTCCTTTAAATATTCAAGATAGAGTTTTTGTTGTTGATTTGATTTGCTTGCCTTTGGTTGGTATTGATGTTATTCTGGGAATGAACTGGTTATCTTCCAATCAGGTTTTGCTAGATTGTTTTAATAAACAGGTTGTCTTCTCTGTTTTTTCTGTTCCTTCTAAGGAAAGGTTGTCTATTCTATTGTCTAGTATTTCTCAAGTTTCCCAAAGTATCAATGACGGGGTGAATGTTTTCTGTTGTTACTTTTCTCAACTTTAGAAACAAAATTTGATTTGAGTAATGTGGCTACGGTTCGGGAGTTCCAAGATGTTTTTCCTAGTGAAATTCTAACCTTACCACCTGAGCGAGAAATAGAATTCACCATAGATTTGTTACCTGGTTCAGGACCCATTTCTAAGGAACCCTATAGAATGTCTCCCTTAGAACTTAGTGAACTTAAGAGGCAATTAGAAGAGTTGTTAGAAAAAGGGTTTATCAGGCCTAGTGTCTCTCCGTGGGGGGCTCCAGTGTTATTAGTAAAGAAAAAGGATGGGAGTATGAGGCTATGTGTAGATTTTAGGCAGTTGAATAAAATTACAATTAAGAATAAGTATCCATTGCCTAGAATAGATGACCTCCTAGATCAACTTAGAGGTGCTTCTGTGTTTTCCAAAATAGATTTGAAATCAGGATATCATCAAATCAGGATAAGGAAGGAAGATATTCATAAAACCGCTTTTCGAACTAGATATGGACACTACGAGTACTTAGTAATGCCATTTGGTGTCACTAATGCTCCGGCAGTGTTTATGGATTACATGAATCGAATCTTCCGACCTTTCCTAGATAAATTTGTGGTTGTGTTCATTGATGATATTTTGATTTACTCTTCTAGTTTGGAAGATCATGAGAAACACTTGAGATTGGTGCTGGAAGTTTTGAGGGAAAGGAAATTGTTTGCCAATCCAAACAAATGTGAGTTTTGGCTAAAAAAAGTCCATTTCTTAGGCCATGTAATTTCAGGGGAAGGGGTATCAGTTGATCCTAACAAGGTAGAGTCTGTTCTTGAGTGGGAAAGGCCTAGGACTGTTACAGAAATTAGAAGCTTTCTAGGTTTAGCTGGCTATTACAGGAGATTCATTAAGGGTTTCTCCCGTTTGGCATTGTCTCTCACCAAATTAACCAGAAAAGGTCAAGCCTTTGTGTGGGATAGTGATTGTGAGCATAGTTTTCTGGAACTAAAGCATAGATTGACCAGTGCCCCGGTGTTAGCATTACCTGATGTGTCTAGAACCTTTGAGGTATTTTGTGATGCCTCTGGCAAGGGGCTAGGAGGTGTTCTAATGCAGGATAGAAAGGTTGTAGCTTATGCATCTAGGCAGTTGAGGCCTCATGAGGAGAATTATCCTACCCATGACTTAGAATTAGCTGCTGTGGTTTTTGCCCTGAAAATTTGGAGGCATTACCTTTTGGAGTAAGGTTTGAGGTCTTTAGTGATCATAAGAGCTTGAAGTATCTTTTTGATCAAAAAGAACTCAACATGAGGCAAAGAAGATGGATGGAGTTTTTGAAAGATTTTGACTTTGAGTTGAAATATCACCCCGGTAAGGCCAATGTAGTGGCTGATGCTCTCAGTAGGAAATCCCTGCATGTGTCATCCTTGATGATACAAGAGATGAGCCTCCTAGAGAAGTTTAGAGATTTGAACCTAAGTGTGGAGTTTAGAGTAGGAAGCATTCAGATGTACAGGTTAGAAATTTCCAGTGAGTTTCAGACTCTGATTAAAGAAGCTCAGGATTTGGATCCTGATCTTCAAAGTAAAAAGGGGCAGTTAGGATTCTCTAAGTCAGGTGAGGGATTGATTCTTTTTCAAGGAAGGATCTGTATCCCTAAAGGGGGTAGAGTTAAACAATTGGTGTTGGAAGAAGCTCACAAGGGTAAGATGTCTATACATCCTGGTTCCACCAAGATGTATCAGGATTTGAGGAAGAGGTTCTGGTGGGTAAGTATGAAGAGAGAAATAGCTGAGTTTGTGTCTAAGTGCCTAACTTGTCAACAAGTGAAGGTGGAACATCAGAAACCATCTGGAGTTCTGTTACCTTTAGAAATTCCTGAGTGGAAGTGGGAAAGCATAGCTATGGACTTTGTGGTGGGTTTACCTCGAGTCCAAGCAGGGTTTGATACCATTCGGGTCATAGTGGACCGTTTAACTAAGTCAGCCCATTTCCTTCCAGTTAAGAATACCTTCTCTCTGAATAAGTTAGTTGAGTTGTATGTTAGGGAGATTGTCAGGTTACATGGTATTCCTTCTAGCATCATTTCTGATAGGGACCCCAGGTTTACTTCAAGGTTCTGGAATGCACTACACCAGTCATTCGGGACTAAACTTAGGTTTAGCACCGCTTACCATCCTCAGACTGATGGCCAGTCTAAGAGTACCATCCAAACCTTAGAAGACATGTTAAGAGCTTATTCACTAGAAGAGTCGGGCAGTTGGGATAAGTACCTACCACTTGTAGAGTTTGCCTACAATAACAGTTTTCGCAGTAGTATAGGCATGGCTCCATATGAAGCCTTGTATGGTAGGAAGTGTAGGTCCCCTGTTTGTTGGCATGAGGTGGGTGAGAAAGCTCTGTTGGGTCCAGATTTAGTTCAAGAAACTTCTGATAAGATTAGGATGATTAAGGAAAAACTCGTAACTGCCCAGAGCCGTCAGAAAAGTTATGCTGATAAAAGAAGAAAAGAACTAGAGTTTGAGGAAGGGGAACATGTGTTTCTGAGAGTAACTCCTGTCATTGGCCTAGGGAAGTCTGTGAAATCTAGGAAATTGAGTCCCCGATACATTGGTCCCTTTCAAATCTTGCAAAGAATTGGTCCTCTTGCATATAAATTGGCTCTTCCACCATATCTTTCCAAAATTCATAATGTCACTACAACAAAACCAGGATTTACTAGCGGTTAAAATTATGGTTTAGTGGTGGTTAAAACCGCCAGTAAATGATTTAGCGGCAGTTACCAAACCGCCAGCGAATTTGGCGCCGCTAGTCAATTCAGCGGCGGAATTACCTAACCGCCGGAATAACCGCCGCTATTGCACACATCTGAATAGTGGCGGTTACTAACCGACACTAAATATTAGTTTACTTTCATGTTATACAAATAGCGGCAGTTGCAAACTGTCACTAATTTCAATTCAATATTTAAAATTCTTAAATACTTAGTTGCGGTTTATAACCGCCACTAAATTTATAAATACCATTAAAAAACAAAAAACTGCATGAATATTAATGTTTCTTATTATTATATTCAAACTTAAATTGACATAATTAAAATATGAGTTCTATATTAAATTTCAAAAGTTGCATAGTCACTTCTACATTCATTATAACTTGCATTAATACTCTACAATATTAGTCAATTACTCTCTAATCCTATGATCATTTAAAAAAAACTATTGAAAATAACATTGATCAATCTTGAAACTAAAAATTATCCACGAGATGGCCTAAATTAATTACATAAAAATAAAGAAGTGGGCCTCAACTACATCAATGATGGATTCTGTACATTTTTTCAGAGAATATATATCTAAGTGGATGTATAAGAACTTATAAATTCTAATATTATAATAATTTTTTATAAGAAATACCAACCGAACACTTTATCAATAAAAGGTAATGTAAATTTAATATAACTAGATTGACATGCCTGCCTGTACTCACCAAAACAAATAAAAGGTAATGTAAATTTAATATAGCTAGATTGACATGCTTGCCTGTACTCACTAAAACAAATAAAAGATTGACATGCTATAATAAAGTTGCAGAGAACCTCATGAGCCAATTTTTCATATGTGCCAAAGCCTAACCAAAATTTTAGAGAACGTTATTAATTATTTCAAATAGCTCATTAATTATTAATCTCTAAAATCTTCAAGACACCAAAAGCTATGGAAAGAAAAAGCTGCTCTCCAAACCTACCTCAAGACATCAAAGCCTCTGGAATAGGAAAAAGCTATAACATATTCATAATTGATATGCATATTTATAGTGAAGTCAAAATATTAGTAAAGAAAGGTAGAATTCATGGATACAATACTCGCATGGAGGTGGACTCTCTCCTTTTGCCTCCAATTTGCATAATTCACAAGGCTTGGCAACTGTGTCCAAGGTACATCAATCGAAGGCCTCTTTCCTAGAAAATAAAGATTAAATATGTGTAAGTGTAACATCCAATAATATACTCAAAGCAAAACATTGAAGCAAATATTTATAAGTATTTGGGTAGTTACCATTATTGACTCAAATTTCCATGAGATGCCTCTGCCCAACTAAAGTCATAACATATGTACATAGTGTGGCCGTGGTCCAATGCCGGGAACACAGACTCTACTCAAATTTAGAATGTGTCACACGAATGCCATTAGGAAGGAAGGGGGCAAAAGATAGGCACTAGTCTAATTTAATTATGATACCATGGCATTGTTGTGTGAGATCAAGAACATGAAGATCCCAATCCTCTGTTGAAAAACAAACAGGAACAATGCGACCCTGTTTTATGATGCAATACTCCACACTACTTGCATAACTACCATCTTTCCCACAACAGTCACCACATGTGCAACTCTTGGGGTTAGAGGTTTCCAAAGGGAGTTATCCTTTATTAATTTTTCCTTATAAGCACTAATGCAAAGTACTTAAGGATATACAAAGCAATACTATTTAAGCCTCAATGAAGGCTAGCTGGAAAAAGTAATCTGATTATAAACTTACTGACAATTAGACTATTTATTAGTCAAGGCATCATCAAAAGTGGATGTGAGTTTGGCACTAGCTAGCTAAACTTATAGATCAGTATCTTAATATGTTATGAGAAATTTTAAGTACAAACACATACAAACCCAATCAAAGGAAAAATGTATAAAGTCTAGATAAACCATTGTTCATCTTGCAGCATCCCTCAAAAGGTGAGAAGATCATGCCAAATTTCCATTAAATTAGGAATGTTTGTACCTAATCAAGATTTCAGTATGTAGTTTCTGATATTAACCTGCACCAGAAAATATTCAACATGTACAATATCCTTCTAAGATAACTTGAGCTTTGAAAGAATTAGAATTAGAATTTAGAACATAAATTATAAAACATAATAAAGGCATTTGCATTTAAACATCTAAAATAACAAGACAAAAACAATAATCTGTGTATGTAGCTAAATTTAATTCAGCTTAAAATACATCAAGCACACAATGTGTATGGCACAAATTTCTTACTTCTGATCAAACGTAACACAACCAAAATTCAAATTAATACTCACTGAACTAGCACCATTCAAACCCCATAACCTTTGCAAGAAGCACACTAACGCAAACCCCGTGGACACCTAGGCAGAAATTCAAATGAGTTTCAATTTGTAATGAGCTATACTTCAAACATGTGTCTATTTTTGCAAAATCTAGAATGCAGAGCTACTTCTCAAATAATTTTTTCAAATAAGTTTAAAAATCTAAAACTAAAAGAGGAAACAAAATGGTCTTTCAAATCTAAACAAAAAGTTACTTTAAAAACCTACACCAAAAAGTCTACCAAACAAAGGGAACAACGATACAACCTAATAATTCCTGTTTGTGCGGCCGTTGATGGCATGGCTATAGTAATGGTTAAAATCAAAGAAGATGAATGTGAAAACCAAAAAGGAAACAAATGCCTTACCAAAACCAAGAAGCTTCTATGGAAATATACTAGGGTAGCGAATGTTTCAGAAATTCATGAAAGTTAGATGAAGAGGAAGAAGAGAATACAGAGACAGGGATGAGATTAGGGTTTGGAAGAACCAGATCTAGAAAGACCCAATGAGATTGAAGAAAGACTTGAAGAAGATGATAAGTTAATGCAACCTTGCCCAAAATTTGGGATTGATTACTAATGAGAAAGCAAAGTTGGGATGATAACAGAGAAAATTGGCAACAAATGAGCCCAACCAAGAGTGCACTTTGCTGAATGGAGGAGAAATGACTTTCTACTATCTTTCTGCGGCAAAGAAAGTGGGAAAGGGAAAGGGTGGGAAATTGGGAATGGCGCCTTTGAGAAAACGAAAAGGTGTAATTTAATGCACATTGGCGGTTACATTAAACCAAAACCGCCTCTATCATTTTCAATTTTTCTTTTAACGTGATAAAATGCGGGGCTTTTATCTTAAAGGCAGTCCAAATTGACAGCATCATAAAAAAACAGCCGCTAAATAGTGGCGGTTAATAAAACGACGTTAAATATTTATCTTGTCGTCGGTTTAGTATAACCGCCGCTAAGGAACCGCCGTTAAATCCCGCATTTCTTGTAGTGTGTTTTTCATGTGTCTAAGTTGAGAAAGTATGTGTTTGATCCTTCTCATGTCTTGTCTTCTGAACCAATACAATTAAAGTACAACCTCACACTACCTGCAAAACCTATTCAGATTATTGACAGAAGTGCCAAGACTCTGAGGAATAGAAACATTCCTTTGGTTAAGGTAATTTGGGAAGGTCTAACTTTGGATGAAGCTACTTGGGAGAAAGAAGATGTGATCAAAAATCATTTCCCTAATCTTTTGAGTTATGGTAAGATCTCTTATCTTATATATATATATAATAGTGAAATTTTGGGGACAAAATTTCTTTAGGGGGGGTAGAATGTAACATCCCAAACATTTGGATAAGTTAAATGTGAATTTCATGTTGAATATGTGGTATGAACTTAGAGGATTAAGAAGAATAAGATGGAAAAGCTAAGTCATGGTTTGGTAACTTGTTAGAATTTGATTTTTAGAGTTTTTGCTCACTGGTAATCGATTACCAAGAGATAGTAATCGATTACCAGAGAGTCTGGCCTTTGGTAATCGATTACTAAACCCTTGTAATCGATTACCAGCAACCTGGGTTCTTAGTAATCGATTACCAAAGGTGGTAATCGATTACCAGGTTTCCAGAATAGGTTTTTAGGTGATTTTTGCCTTCAGTAATCGATTACCACCTCTTGGTAATCGATTACCAAACGAAAATATATATACCCAGGACGCGAAATTCATTAGAATTTTGGGAGAAAAACATAGTTTTAGAGAGAGAAAGTGTGAGTCTAGAGAGAGGAAGTGCCGGAACGAAGTAAGAACGTCGGAACGGAGCTAGGAATCACAATTCTTCCATCTAATCACTTGAATTGCTACATTTGGTGAGTAAATTCTCACTTGAATTGTTAGAATTAGGAATTGGTCTCCAAAACCCTTGAACCCACTTCTCTCTCTCCAATTCTCTGATTATACTTGATTGTTGATATTGATTGTGTTTATGTTTGATAATTGAGTAATGGGGAAGGATTTTAATCGGTTAGAACGGATCGATTCTTGATAATCGTTAGTTTCGAAACTTTCGAAACTCTCGAAAAGTCGAAACGCTTCGTTTTCTCCGATTAATCTCGTTCCGAAAGATAGAACTAAGGGTTGATAATTGATTTCGATTTAGGAATTGATGAATATGTGAACTTGGTGATAATTGAGTGTCGAATTTCGTTCGTTTCGAAAGGTTCGAACTATCGAAAGTGTCGAAATTGACGGAATTCGCGATATTTATCAATCTCTAGTATCGAATTAGTTATTCAATCTAAGTTTTGAAAGAATATGGACTTCGGTCAAATACTGGACTTCGGTCAAATACTGTAGGGTGGGATTCGTCCCCTGGGGAGATATCCCCTGTAGTCTGAGCTCAGGTCTAACTCTAGACTGTGATTGTACATGGCCTATCGGGCAAGCATCTTAAGCATACTGTTAATTATATTAAATTGAGACTGATATGATTTGGTATAGTGATTTATGGCCTGAAATGTCATGAGATATATGTTATTGCATTCATGCATTGAGATTTGCTCACTGAGATTGTATCTCACCACACGTTATGTGGACTTTGGTTAGATGTTCAGGTTCCTATTCCCCAGCTTAATGAGCCTCGGAAGTGAAATTGGAAAGCTGAAGACTTAGTCCTTTTGTTGTATATATATTTAGTGGATGGTTTTTGTATTTACCTTTTATTGGTGACTAGAACTTGTCTTGTATTTGGAACTTATGTTTTAAAATTGTAGTAACCTTTGGATTAGAATTGTAAAATGGACTCTATGATCTATTTCTGTTGGGTAGTTAAGCTTGATGTAGATAAAAGACTTTAATTTTCTTAATGTTTGTTGTAAATTATCCTATTATGTTGGAAGTTTGATAATTTATAAACAGGTTGATATTTAAAGTATAACATTCTAAATTCTGAGTTTAGAATTTGGTTTCCAACGGATCAAATTCTTCCTTGTGAAATTTAGGGTGTTACATGCATTCTTAGATAATTTTTAAACTTTACACTTTTTAAATAATAAAAAATTTGTTTGTTTATTTATTTGAATGTAATGATAAAGTAGTAGGGTAACTAATAGACAATTTTAATTTGATGAAAATCTGGTATTGATGTGATCCATAGATTTTGATAAATTAGTAAGCATTTCATGTATTACACAATGTTTTTAAAATTTAAAAATTAAGATACAAACATTTAAGATTATAAAAAGTATAAATTATGGAAATATTACTTTTTAAAAAGTTTAAAATAGTTAAAAAAAATAAACTACTTAATATGATGATTTTGAATTATTATATCCTTTGATATAATTTAACATAATTAATTTGAATTCTACGTAAAAATATGTATTAAGAGATAATTATTTCGGATTAAATATTTAATTTATATATATATATATATAAAGGGATAATTAGTTTAAATTTGGGGTTTGTCTAGGGGAAGCACCGAATACAACTTCTATATATTTCTAGACCATTAGATATATTATTATTTTAATTAATGGTTAAGATTTATTATCGAAAACCTCTAAAAGGCAAAAGTTGTTATTTACAGTTAAAACATTCTATATTGTTTTTGTGATTCCTAAAAAATAGCTTAATGGTTCTTAAGAAAACTCAAATGAATAAGCATGTGATTGGTTCGATCTAGAGTTTGTCGTTGAAGGGAATAAGAAAATATGAAATAGATTATGTTGGAGCATGAAATTGCTTTTGTTCGTGGGGTGAAGAGATTTTTTTATGGTGGCTTTGATCCATTATAAGGTTATTCGACCAAAAAAGGTAAAAAAAAACAAAATAATGTAGACAAAAAAAATACTTACCCTGGTGAGTTGGTTTTGGACACGGTGGAAAGGGGCAATATCCAAAATGCTAATGAATCAACGCATTATGAGAGACACTTATTAGCTAAGTGATTTGTACATAAGAGGCTGCACGTCTGAGGCGTTTTTGCATTCTGTACCTTATAGGAACAACTATTCTATCCTTCGCCTTCCACGCCAAACCAACCAAAGCGCTATCCCGTCACGTGCTACTACTTCTTGTGTCTGAATAATAATTACTCTATGACCAAAATCAAATATCTCAAATAACAGCGGAAACAAAAGAGGGATTTTCAAGGCTTTGCTAATCAGTACTTAATCTCCTTATTAAGCACATATTTTTCATAATTAAAAACAATTTATCTCTATTTTTGTTTCTGATTCATGTGCTTTAGCTTCCCTTGAATATACATAGAAGAATTTGATTGGTGTAAATTCATATAATCTCAATCATGTCCCGCTCTAGTTGTTCAGTGTTCAAGATATTGTCCAAAGTTGCCAAGATGCAAAATAATACTAAATTATAAAGGTATCGAATATAAAGTTCATATACATTGAGAGGATTCGAAAGATATCAAGCAATTATTCCATAAATCCACGCCTTGGTAACGAATCAAGTTCATGTACATTGGATTAAATCATCTTATTTTTCACTAGCAGATGGTAGTTGAGACATAGTGATGTGATGCAGTGGAGAAAAAAGAGTTATTATGAAACTTACTGCACAATTCCTACATAAGATACAATCTATTGGACAACAACCAATAAAGGAGTAGTACAGGATGAGATAGAGCTTTGGCTAGCTGGTTCGGTGTGCAAGGCGCAAGATGGGATAACGCTTCTTGCAAGGCGCACAATTATGGAAAAGCGCCTCACGCGTACATGCAAGTCTCTTTGTCAATAAGCGCCTCTCGTAATGCGCTGATTCTTTTATCGTTTTGGGTATTACCCATTTCCATGGACGAATTCAGTAGTATTTAAGTGAGGGCAATTGCCCCCCACTATGTTTTGACTTTTTCTTACTAATATATATATATATATATATATATAATATTTTAATTGCCCCCACTTCACTGTCCTAGAAACACACATCAGCCACCTTTTATTTCATTAAACAATTGCCCCCAGTTTTTTCTAAAATTACTTTAATGCCACTCACCTTTTATGTTTCAAGACTTCTCCAACAAGCCAAATACACACCTTTTCAATTTCCCTGACCCCGTTTCTCTCTTTTTTTCACTTTAATCGTTGTTTGTCAATTGTTATCAACTAGACACCTTTCAAATTTCAACTTCCCTTACCCTCTACCTATTTGCGATTGTGAGAAAGGAAGAACGTTACATGCAAGACGCTAGACGCAGTACTCAACAACTCTCGATTTTGTGTATTTTGTTGTGTCAAAGCTTCAGTTTTTAGTTGAACAAATTTATATCCAACAAGCTGTGAGTTGTCCAACAAGTGGATAATATTCGGTAAAATTTTACCCCATATTTTAAATTTTTCAATTGTAAATAATATGATATTTTTTAGTGAAAGAAAACCCTGTTGTACTCAACATAAATAGTATGATTTAGTTTATTAAAAGAGGTTTCTTTTATTTTAATTTTAATTTGTATGCTCATTATTGGATTATTTAATTTTACATAATTAAATGATGAAACAAATATTTGTTTGCTCCATTGCATTTGTTACTGTTTTACCACTATATTATTTGCTTATTTGATTAGTTCTATTTTAGTATTGGATTACTTGTATTAGTTTATTTATTATTGTTATTTTTATGTAAAATATTATCATCTTTACTGTTGGTTTTAGTTTTATGAACATGAAATTAATTATGATTATATTGATTTTATTTCTAGCAATGGAAAAATTTTTCAAAAGAAAATCAACATCAGAACAATCATCTTCTCCTCAAATACTTTATGAATGTTGAAGTCGAATATTGAGTCCATCCAATAAAAAAGATTTTTAGAGTTTGATTTGGAAAAACTTCCATATGATCCTGGTTTAAGGCCAAAAATGTCATATTATCATCCAAGTGAAAGAGATGAAATTAGAAGATATTATTTGAAAAAGGGTCTTTGTCAACAAAAAGAGATTAATTTTCGACAAATACAATTTGGGGATACTATTCGTAAAGTTAATCCGGATTAGTATTTAAATATGGCAATTGGTTAGAATATAGTCAAAAGGAGGATGCAACTTATTGCTTATGTGTAGAAACAAACAGGGAAACACTAGAAGAGGGTTGAATAGTGTTTCAATAAAACTTTAACGTTTTTGGAAACCTTTTTGTAAACAACGAGTTTTAGCAAAAGCTTTCAGATGAAGAATGATAATCTGAAGTTTTAACGTTCCGTCTGAAGCACCTTCAGACTGAAAAACTTGTTTTACTGAAAACTGAGTTTACATTAAAAGCTTTTATATCTACTAATTCAAATCCCTTCTTGTTAGCTTTAAACTGAATTTAAAGAGATTAGAGAAGATAGAAGCCAGAAGATTTATTCTGGTTCACTCACAGCCACAGTGAGCTACGTTCAGTCCCAGACCAAAACACAACAGCTGGATTTTCACTTAATCTTCAGAAGATTACAAGTATTCTTTTCTGCCAAGCCTCTTCAGGCTCTACAACAATAAGTATTATTTCCCAACAAGCCTCTTCAAGCTCACAACTAAGTATTGTTTAACAAACAAGCCTCTCTAAGCTCAACGCCAATGTGTTTAAGAATGAAAGAAATTTGTTCAAGCTTAAAGAACTACAAACAATTCAGAGCTTAAACTGAATAATGTACAAACAAACTGAGTAAGACTCAGGGTATGGAAGTTATTGTACAAGAATGAATAAATTAGAGTGTTTTTTATAGAGTAAAACTAGTAGCGTGTTGGCTCTTCTCTTTTTTCAGACAGTTCTCTATTTTGGAAGGACGTGCATGAAACTATTTATACTTTCTTGAGATGAATTCCGTTGAGATCACCGTTGAGCGATAGCATTTAATGCTATTAATCTCGTTGTTAAACGACTTCTGATAGCTTTTAACACAGTACAAGGTAGATGGTGCAGTGTGTGTCTGCTCTGAGCACTACAGAGACCGCGTTGCAGATATTTCCTTTCTGGTGCATGATATTCAAATATGCAGGAAAGTCTCTGAGCAGCTTGCCTTAATAAGGTTAGACCAAAGACTTGTTTCATAAGGCGTTGAACCGACTTGGGTCTTTATCAGAGATCTTCAGAGGGCTTCACTCTTCAGATGGTTTCTGATCTCAGACAATTTGCCACGTCACACGTCTTCAGATGGTCTTCTTAACTTTATATGATATCATGCTTCAGATGAACGAACCACTTCAGATGATCCTACTTCTTCAGACAGTAGATCACTTCAGATGGTCTTCTTGCTGAAACATAAATGTCATATTAAAAGCATAGGCAATTCTTTGCAATTGTAATTTTAACAGAATTTGTTACTCATTAAAACTTAGGAAAATGAGACTGAATCATTATTAAACACTTAATGATATTTTTGAGACTCAACATTATGTTGTTATCTTATGAGATCACATGTTGGAGAACATAAAAGATGAATATCTAAGATGTCTTGTCTCTACTAATTGTGTGCTCAAGTGTTTGCAGAGTTTAGCTTCCTATGTTGCAGGATAATTTTTCTCTTGTGTTAAGACAAGCCGAGATGCTAAGGAGATGGGCAAATCCAAAATAACAACTGAGATGCATGAAGCTAAAGTGCTAAAGCAATTAGAAATAAAAAATTTCACATTCAGGAACAAGATCAAGAGCTACAAAGAGCCAAGAAGATGAGACAAAGACTCGGACTCAGATGCACAAGTCATGATGCAACTTAGATGAAGAACAAGAGACTTGCTGCACTTATGAGACTAAGACCCAAATCCAAGCCTAAGATAGAGACTGAGAATCAGACACAAGATAAGCTTGAGATAAAAGCCAAAGACTCAGACTCAGCCTCAGACACATGCTCAATAGAAGCAACAAAAAGTCAAGGCAAGTACACTGCAAATGCTGCAACGGACAGAGCAGACCTGAGCGCAGCAGAGCAGACCTGAACAGTGTCAGCAAAAGGCATCCTCTCTCTTGCAACGGCTAGAAACGGCTAGTTTGGTTTGAAATAAAAGATAGAAATCAAGTTAAGACTAGTGTGAGACTATATTGAATATTTCCTGACTTACGTCTCAACTGAATCTCAAGTCAATCTCAACTCAGTCTCAGCTACACTTGAGAGCGTCTTAAGTATGTCTCATATATTCTCTTTCATACTACTATTATTTGCTTGTCACTCTTAAAACGAGAAACATCTAGCTGATCTCACTGTATATTCGTACCTTGTACATTGCATAAGCTAGTCCATCATCATTTTTATTCCATTCTTGTAAAGAGTCTCAACTGAGTTAGGAAGAATCCTAGACTCAGTGTGAGCAGTGTAAGAGCCCGGAGAGGAAAGGTGAAGAATACTTGGATCTCAGCCAGGTTAGGAGGCCCTAAGCTTGGTGTGAGGGTGAGCCTGAAGAGGCAGGAAGAATACTTGTATTTGACAAGGTTGTCATAGTGGAAATCTCACAAGTTTGTAAGGACTGGACGTAGGCCAAGGAGTGGGTGAACCAGGATAAATCTGTGTGCATCTCTTCTCTCTATCTTGCTTATTTTACGTTTTTCTTTGAAAACATGTAACATCAGGTTTGCATACTTGAGATGCTGAATTGAAATCAGCTTTGGAGTCATTATTTGCAAAATATGGGTTAAGCTTGTCAAGGTTACGTGGACAAGGATATGATGGAGCAAGTAATATGCAAGGTGAATTCGATGGTCTTAAAAGCTTGATATTGAGGTAGAATTGTTCTGCATTCTATATTCATTATTTTGCTCATCAACTCCAATTAGCTCTTGTTATGGTAGCAAAAAGCATGTTGAAATTGCATTGTTTTTTTAATTTAGTTGCTAATTGGCCTAAAGTTGTTGGAGCATCATGTAAGCGTCGAGATATTCTTCATGAAAGTCAAATTGCAAAGGTGAAAGAAGCATTACAAAAAGGAGAAATCTCTAGTGGATGTGGCTTGAATCAAGAAACTACAATAAAAAAGGCAGGGGATACTAGATGAGGCTCACGTTATGGTACATTACTTAATCTAGTTTCTTTGTCCTCTTCTATGATTGATGTGCTTTGAAATGGTTGAGTAAGATGTCATTAGTTTAGAGCAAAAAGTTGAAGCATGTGCTTTGTTGAATGCTATGCAATCTTTTAAATCTTTTTCATCTTGCACTTGATGAAAAGGATAAGAGATATGATATGATAACTTATACTTTTAGGACCAATTTGGTGCAACAGGATAAGAGATATGATATGATAACTTTATCCTATCCTATCCTATCACTTATCATGTGTTTGTTGCACCAATAGGATATGATAACTTTATCATGTGGCTTATCATATCCTTTCCTCCTAGTGTAATTCTTATCCTAAGGGGGAGCTGGGTTAGGGAGTGATAGGATAGGATAAATTTTTTTTCCTCATTTGTCCTCTCTTTCTCTCTCCTCCTCCCTTTTTCCTCTCTCTCTGGATCTCCTCTCCCCCTCCCCCTCTCTCCCTCTTTTCTCTCTCTCCCTCCTCTGCTTTCCCCTCTCTCCTCTCCTCTCTCCACTTCACTCCCCTCTCTTTTTCCTCTCCCCTTCTCTCCACTCCCTATCCTCCCCTTTCTCTCTTCTCTCTTTACTCTCTCTTTTCCCCTCTCTCTCATCTCTCCACTCCACTCCCCACTCCCCTCTCTTCTCTTTTTATGATAATTTTGATATTATTTTAAAAATTTTATTTTTTATTAAATTTAAATATTTTTTCATAAATAAATAATTTTTATTCATGTATGCGCTTATTGAAAAGTTAAAAATTAAAATTAAATTAAATTTTATAATAAGGGTGATTTTGTCATATCAATATTTTTTATATCTTATCCTATCATCAACTATCAATTTCAAATGTATGATAAGATAAAACAATGTTATCTGCCTCTCATCATATCCTGTTTCTATCCAACTCGTCCATCCTATCCCATCATATCCTGTCCACCAAATGGGCCCTTAATGCTATAAATTTTGTACATATTGCCTCCACAACCAAAATATTATGGATCGGTCATTGCCCATTTCCACCGTGTTCAAAATACCCCATTTGGGTTAATAGTTTTTTGTCTGCGTTTTTCCGGTATTTTTTTTTTTACCTTTTTTTGGTCAAAAAAACTCCATTAGAATATAGGGTTATTGTAGTGGCAATGCATTATTAGTCTTCAAAGCACATGTTATGTACTCATGTGGTGACATGGAATGATTGTTAGCTTTCTTTTTATGCATGCATATCAATTTATCCTCAAGGCTTTTTCTTGTTTGTATATGTTCGTTGAACTTGAAGGTGTTCTAAATGTGAGAAATGAGGGAAAACCCTCTTTTACTTTGTATCACTTATGTCACTTCTTCTATATTGTTTTGAAATCCTGAAACTAATAATGTTGATATAGCAAAAATGCAATCTTCAAATTCAATAGCAACATTAATGGTGGAAATGCAATTCTTTACCTCGGCCCCATCCCTGACACCATACCTAGGAACCAGAACCCGTCAAGCCTCTATTTTGCACAAAACGCAGGTGCAATTATCCTTCACTGAGCTTGGACCACTGAACTAAGCGCAAATAGAGAAACAAGGGAGAAGGAAGATAGAAGAACAAGTGCACTTGTATGTCGTATATGTTGTCGTTGTTCATGTTGGTTGTGGCATCATGAGCCACCAAGAGAGACCATGTTCTACCACGTTTAGAGCTTGCCCAGCCCCCACATTGGGCAATCAAGTTTGTCTAGCTCCCTCTTCGTCCATGGTGTCGTTGTCATTGGTGCTTTTCCTTATACCCTATTTGAATATATGAGTGTTCTTCTTTATTTATCCCTTTAAAAGGTGCCGAAAATTCCATTTACAAAAACCTTGTGTCGAAAATAAATGAAGACAAAAACTTGAATTCTGGGGCTTATGTGCAAAAATAATAAATATTGAGCATATTGGTTAAATCCACTTTTCTTTACTATCCATTCAAAAAACTTATAAAGTGTGCTTGGTAAAACTAGTTGATAAGCTAGTTGGTAACTAATAAGCTAATTTATTGAATTAAAAATATTTGATAAAATTAGCTGATAAGCTAGGTAATAAAAGTAAAAGACGTAAAAAGACTTAAAAAGAAGACCATAGGAAAGTGTATTGAAACATGAGGGATAAAAATGGAAGAAAAATAAATAAGCTAAAAGCTAGAAGCTATAAACTAGCTAAAGTAGCTTGTAGCTTATAAGTTAGAAGCTCCTAAAATAAGTTAGAAGCTTGTGCCTTACCAAATACTTTTATGTTGGTCAAACTGACTTATAAGTTAGTCAAATAAGCTAGAAACTAGCTTATTAGCCTTATCAAATACCCTCATTATCTTGGATAAATTGTATGGGTGTGCATGCACCCTTGAATTTTTTGGTGGATACCCTTGAAGTTGATTTCATATATGTAAAGATATTAAAGGATAATTAGTTTAAAATAAATATATTAATATTAGGATATGTGTGTGTATGATAATTTAAATTTAAATAAATTAAAAAAATAAATTAATGGGCATTTCATGTTGAAGAACGAGAACTCTCATTTAGAGTGTGTTTGGTAATGCCAATAAGCTAGCTACTAACTTATTTGTCTAACTAATAAGTTAGTTTGACCAACATAAAAGTGTTTGGTAAGACACAAATTTCTAGCTTATTTTAGGAGCCTCTAGCTTATAAGCTACAAGCTACTTTAGTTAGCTTCCAGCTTATTTATTTTTCTTCCATTTTTATCCATCATATTTTAATACACTTTTTTTATTTATTTTTCTTTACGTCTTTTTATTTCATTTTACTTTTATTACCTAGTTTATATCACCTAATTTTACCAAACATTTTAATTCAATAAGCTAGCTAACTTATATGCTCGAAGCTTATCAACTAATTTTACCAAACACATTCTTAGAATAAATATTAAATATCTAATTGTAATACTAAAATTATAAATTAAAAACACGAATTCTAGTTTGCTTGACAAGAAGCTGGCTACTAACCCTAGCAGAAGACCTCTCACCTCGCGATGCGACCCAGAACAACAGTGCCCCTATGGGCTTCACCCTTCATGGGAGGGTATTCTACCACACTTCATATGGTTTTTTTCTACCCATAATAGGTGGGTCATCCTCTCTCTATAGTGAGAATTTTCTTTTTATACTTCATCTTCTTTCCTCCACCCAATCACCACATCTCTCTTTTCTGTTTTCCAGCCACCACCACCATATCTTATGCCCTCCCTTCTTCTAGAGATTCAGTCTTTTTTTCCTCCTTTTTATTTCACCACTATTATTCTATTCAAGGATTCTGATTGAGTCGTCTCTCTTGGCACTTTGTAGCACTGATTTACTCATATTTGTTGTATTTTAATTTATACATTTCTACCAATAGAGCTCAATTTTGCAGCACTGTTTTACGCAGTCTAGTTGCGGTTGATGTTGTAGATAATTCCGCTTTGAGTTGTTTTTGGATATGTGTCAATCCGAAAGGAATACAAAAAAGTAAAAGGAAGAAAATTCCAATGCTCTTTCAGAATTTCTTTATAATTAATGGGGGGCTATTTTTTATTTAGGAATGCTAAATTATTTAAATCTATGAGTATGCATATTTGTTTTGTTATTTTGATATGTAATGCACAGGTGTGATTCTCTTAATTTATTTAACATCCTACAAACGTTGTAAGTGAAGTTTGACATCTATTAATTAATGATCTTTAAAAAAAACGCAGGAAGCTAGCTAGAGAGTGTGTTTGGTAAAACTAGCTGAAAAGCTAGCTGAAAATTTAAAGTTAGCTGAACTAGTTGAAAATGGTAAAATGACATTTAAGGACAACATTAATTATTAAATAATAAGAAGTGGAGGTGGTTGAGAGTTAAACTTGTAATTAATTTTCAGCTACTAGCTGAAATTTGGAGCTTTTTTTAAAAAGCTACTCCTACTAGCTTTTTAAGAAAAGTTTGTAACTACCAAAAAAGCTACAAAAAAGCTATCTTCCCAAACCCAGCTTTTTTGGTTTCAGCTAGTATGAAATGACTAGCCACTAAGAGTCTAGTTGTCACGCGGAGCTGTAGGGCAATATATGGACAGCTTAGTCCTATATCAATTTGCGCATTACTATTCTATTGCTTAAAACGAACAAAATACATAATCCAAACCCAAATATCAATGTGGTGTGTGCGTGGATAGGAAAAGGGCTATGGTTTTGAGATTTTGGAATGCAAGTAGGGGTGGAAACAGGCCAGGCCAGGCTTTGGCAGGCCTGAGCCTGGTCTGACTCCCAATTCTTAAGCCTGAGCCTGACTTGTTATCTGTTACATGCCTTTTTGTAAGGCCTCTGACCTGCGAAAAAGCATGGCCTGACTTGTAAGCCTGTTTTATAATAAGGCCTACAAACAGACCAACAGGCCTATAAGTCTATGCAGGCCAACAGGCCTTTTAAGCCGTTTTTTATATAATTAATTTAATATATTCTAGTTTTTTACTATATTATAAATTTTTTTAATTATATTTATAGTTATTTATATAATTAATTTAATATATTATATATTATTATATTAAACAGGCCGGTCTGTTAAGCCTAATAGGCTTTTTCATAGGCCTGAAGCCGGGCCTATTTAACTAAATAGGCCTTTTAACAAGCCTTGACCTGACCTTTTTAATAAACGAGCCAGGCCATAAACAGGTCTGTAGGCCCCTGACAGGCCGGCTGGCCTATTCCCACCCCTAAATGCAAGTAAGTGAAGGAACTCATTGGAAAAGGACCCTACACACCCTATATATAATCCCGCATCCAACAACTATAGGTTTCACAGGATCTTTGTTTGATGCTATTTAATTTTTGGCCTATCTTTAGAGCTTGTGCTGAAGACACAATAACTCCACCCCGCAATTTTTAAAAAACGGCTTTACATTGCCTTTGAAGTTTCACCATTTGCGTTCCTCTCGGTCATCATTGATGGGAGAAAATATAAGCTTCAACGTCCAAAAGCTCTCATATATATATATGTCAAAGTTGAGAAACAAATGTACTTTAAAGTAAAAATTCTTTTACACTTTGTTGATGCCCATGTCGGCCATGATTCCACCATCCAAAAGAATTCCTTACTTTAGATCTATTTATTTATTTATATATATCTGAATGAGTTATATATAGCTATAAAATAGCCTCTACTAAGCGTAATGCTTTTCCTTGCTAGGTTGCTTGCTGACGCAAACAAACCCAAATATAAGTGCTATAAGATAAGTATTCACATGGTTGTATTGTTATTGTCTATAGTGGTTAATTGGATATTAATTTTCTTTTATGTACAAAAATGGCGATGAGGTTAATTTAAATTTATTATCGCATTAAATTATCTAAATTTCTCGCCATTAATTAAGCCAGTCCTAATGATTTATTTGGATTAAATTAAAATTAAATAAGAAATCATAAACATTTATAATTATAGTATTATATATTAGAAGGACATTTGGTTCTCTTCTCAACAGCTTGCTTATTAGATCACTAGTAGAGAGTTTATCACTACGTACATAGGGGGTTAAAGTGGGAATTGCACATTTACATACTTTATTAACTTGCCTCAGTTGCCTGTAATGTTTGTACAAGACTTCGACATGGTGCTTGCTGCTTATAAGATGGATGATCCATTTTAGTTACTAAGGACCCCACACCAATGACCCCATATTAATCATAAGTTATATTATTTATCTGTTGTTTTCATGAGAGCTACACACGGAGTATTATCATTAAACGAACTTTAGTCCAGGGAAGTTTGTTATTTGAGCAATTTACTCTTTTTACTTAGATGTTCAATTTTTTTTTTAATTTACGTGTGTTTGGTAAGAGATTCAACTAGATGAAAATTGAAAGTTGAAAATAATAGTTGAAATCATTTCATTAATATTTGATAAGATAACATGTTCGGGTAATTACTAGTTTTTCTTAAAAAGCTACTTCTCAATTTTTCAGCTGTTATATAGCTGAAAATTTATTACAAGTTTATCCTTCAATAGCCTCCACACATTTTCAATCAAATCAACTAACTTTTTAATTTTCATATAGTTTTTCAGTTATTTTTACTAAACACATACTTTATATTGAAAAATTACATTTCCTTACTTTTAATTCAATAATGAGCAAATATGAGCAAGCCTTTTAGTGGCATATTCTCCTTATAGCATCACTACCTTCGTTTTTATTTATTTGTCTCAATTGAAGAACTTTTCATTTCTATTTACCTGTCCTATTTAAAAGTTCAACAAAATATTAATTACGTTTTTCTAATTTTTTTTTAATAAAAGATATAATAAGTGAAAAAAGTAATGAATATAATAGAGAAATGAATGGTATAATAGAAAAAAAACACAATAAATTTAATATAAATTAATACATTTATTGTATTTCTTAATCTATGTTTTTTATGTAATGGGATAGATAAATATAAACAAAGATAATAGTTAATTTTTGGCATTTATAATTGATTTTTAGAACTTTAAAATAAAATATTTTTTTAACATTATCATCTTTAAACCTCATTTGAAATATTGATTTCTTTTATCATATTTTCCCCATTCAAATTCATAATTTATAGAACTCTTGAAATGTGTTTAGTAAGACATTTTAATATTGATACCTAAAATCATTTCATCAATATTGGATAAGGTAGGTGTTATAGTTTTTTTAGAAACTACTTGAGATAACATTTTTAAAAAGCCCATTTTTAATTTTGCTACTAATTGAATTTTTTTTTACCTTTTTCAAGCTGATTTTATCAAATACTTTTAATAAAAATCTAGCTAATTATTTTTAAAAGTTAAGTAACTTTTCTGTTGTTTGCTAGGCTCCGTGTATGTTTAATATCTTTTGCTTGAAAAAGCTAAAGGATCGAACACAGGTATTTTTTTTACTTATTTTAGTATCATATACTATATAGTTAGTATCAAATACCTTTTTTTTTTTTTACTTATTTTGAGTGATGGTTCCATCCACGTGTGGAAGCCTCGACTACATTTTCATGAATCATGATGAAGGAGTAGATATAAACCATTGCACCAGCTGCTTTATGGTTCCATTTGCACTACTGCCAATGGTTGATGGTTCGCTAGCTTTCCCGTTCTTGTATTGTACGTATTGTGCTTTCTTCTATTCTTTCGGATTGGGGATTTAATTATTATCACTATTGATGTGGACATTGATCTCATAAACGAATTTCATTTTTCAATATACTATCATTACGAAGTGGTTGAAGAGAGGATATTGCAAATGGGCAAGGTGCATAATGTGGCTACATGTATATGTATGTCTGTTTTTGCTTTTGCTAATCATGAAAAATTGAAGTTACTAGATAGAGTACTCAATCATGGTAAATTTTTTATTTAACAATAATTTGTTTGTGATAACAAGAGTAAGTTTTCCTCCAAAGCTAGCCATGGACGTGGAGTGGAAGTCAAGGAGAACTAATTATTTTCTGTATGCAGAAATGTATCACTGCACAGTCAGTTAGTCACAGTATCAACCAGTATGTAACTAAATATTATTTTCGATCCCAATTATAAGAATATTTTAATCACTTCACAAAGATTAAGGTAATTAGTTAATTTAATTATTTACAATAAATTTATCATAAATGTATATCATTTTTACATAGTTATTCTTGAATTTATATATTGAAATTCATTATTTTCTCTCTATATATTCATTAAGTATTCACCTATTTTCACTAATAAGGTATTTTTATAAAAAAAATTAATGCAATAGATAATTTAAAAAAAAATCTTACAATATGGACCAAAAGCAACTCTCTAAAATATTTTTATAACTAGAGTAACAGAGGTATAATAATGTTTAAACGGGTTCCTTTTATAATACAACTCATATTACTATTGTTGTTGATGATGCATTCCTTTTCTACATGTACTTTGCAGTTATTTTTTAATATAATATATAAAATGCGCTTGATTAATAAAAACATTAGCATAATTAATTAATTAATTAAAACTACTACAGTTCATGAATCATGTTCAAACTTTGTTACGAATCTTTGGAACATTCCCATGAAGTTGAAAATGTAATTAAAAAATATTTATGTCAAAAACTACATTTTAGTGAACTGTTAAAAACAACTAAATTAGTATAATGGATGATGAGACTTTTGCAAGTGGGTTGCTCACGCCTCTCTTTTTGGAGAGAAAATTATACTCATATGCTTATGTACAATCGAATAAATACCATTTTATTAGACAACTTTATTATCAACACAGTATTTCTTTATTGAATTCAGATTTAATTACTCCCTCCGGTCCTATTTATAAGAACTTTTTTAGGTTGAGTCTTGGTCCTTTTTATAAGAACCTTTTCAGATTGTCCCATGCATTAATTATTTTTTGACAAAAATACCCCATTAGTGGAGGTAGGTGCGTAATTAATTAGTAGAGAGAGTATGACACAATTGAGTAGTTAAGTGGAAAGAGAAAGATAATGGGTCTCAATAAATTTAAGGGTAATTTAGGAAATATCATACACATTCTTGACAAATTTATTGCAATCAACTAAATTAACCAACTTCCTTAATCCGTGTGATATAGTTAAAAGGTTCTTATAAATAGGACCGGAGGGAGTAATATACACTATTAGTATATAGAAATTTTACATAATCACCACATCATTTAATGAATGTAACACTTTATGTATTATTAAATTCAATAAATGATGCGCCAGCACATAATCGATGTCTATGTAAATTTTTTTTACACTTACAATGTATATATATATATATTAAACTCATTGAATTCGTGCTTTTTCTTTGTTAAAGAATTTGTGCTTATATTTATGTGTTTTTTATTCCCTTTTATGTTTTTGTCCCCTCGCTGTGCATACATTTTTTTTTGGCGCTTAGTTTTAGTCTTTTAGATGTAGGCAACGGCCTTTGGTTCCTCCAATGAACTGGTCTAGTTCGCCATCAGACGTTACTGGACGTAATTTTGGGCTTTGTCAATGGGCCTCCACACATTCGGTTTTAAGCTCAAAGCCCAAAGTAAATTTGCGAGCAGGCTTGGCCTAGTCTCCCGAATGAAAGAGAGAAATGTTCGACTAAACAGAGAGATTAACGTTTTTGAACAAAAAAAGAGAGATTAACGTTTTCGACCAAAATAAAGATAGAGAGATTAACATTCGTATCACTTGCGGTATGCAAACTAATACCATGTTATGTGTAATTTTTGTAATTTAATCAAGTTTCAATATTCAACATTGTTAGTTATGACAGTTATGACTTAGGAATGGGTTTGTTAATTCTGTTAGGTTGTTATTTCAGTTAGGTTAGTTAGTCGTTGCTCTCTAAGCTGCCTATATATATAGTATCTTGCTGTATAGGAAAAGGCAATGCAAAGTGCGTGTGTTAGTGAGCGAGAACCTATCTGAAGTTAACGGGTGTAACCTTGTCTGAAACAGCTTGTCTGAAGCTGGGTTGTCTGAAATAGAGAAACGTTTTTTTTTTTCTCTGGCATATTTTCTTCTCTCTCTTCGTGTTCTTTGATTCTTTTTCTTTTAAGCTTTCAATTTCTTGTTCTTACCCAACAAGTGGCGCCGTCTGTGGGAAGAAAGTGAAAAGGAAAGATAATCAAGAATGGCAACGAAGTTTGATATTGAGAAGTTCTCTGGAGCAAATGACTTTGGGCTGTGGAAAATCAAGATGGAGGCTATCTTGATACAGCAAGGTTGCGAGGAAGCGTTGAAGGGGGAGGTGAACATGTCATCATCTTTAACGCCGCCAGAGAAAAAGAATATGGCAGACAAGGCAAGGAGTGCAATCGTTCTGTGTCTTGGTGATAAGGCACTCAGAGAGGTGGCGAAGGAGAAAACAGCTGCAGGGATGTGGACCAAGTTGGAATCTTTATACATGACAAAGTCTTTGGCTCATAGACTATGTCTAAAGCAACAACTTTACTCGTTCAAGATGGTGGAGTCAAGAACAATTGAAGAGTTGTTGGCAGTTTTCAGCAAGATTGTTGATGATCTTGAAAACATTGGTGTGAAGCTTGAAGATGAGGACAAGACTGTTATTCTTTTGAATTCTTTACCTAAGACCTTTGAGCATTTCAGAGATGCTTTACTGTACGGGAAAGATCAGATGATCACTCTAGAGGAGGTTGTGACCTCAATTCTAACCAAAGAGTTGCAGAAACTTCAAGATTCGAAAGGTGTAGAGGAGGTTCCCTCTGGTCTAGTTACAGTGAAGGGCAAGGGAAAGAAGTCAGAGAACAAAAGGAAGAAGGCAAAGTCTGAAGGCAAGAAGCAGATCAAATGTTTCAAGTGTCAGAAGTTGGGTCATATCAAGAAGCATTGTCCTGAGAAAGATGCCCAAGAGCATAGGAGACAGGAAACTGCAGGTGTTGCAGAGGCTTCTGAAGGATATGAATCTGCAGGTGTTTTGGTAGCTTCGTCTGAAGATTCTCTGAAGAGTTGGGTCATGGATTCAGGGTGCACCTTTCACATGTGTCCTGTGAAAGATTACTTTGAGACCTTAGAACTGAAGGAGTATGGATCTGTACTTCTTGGGAACAACAAAGCTTGCAAGGTGTAGGGCATTGGGGCAATCAGACTGAGGATGTTTGATAGCAGAGAGATGTTGCTGCAGGATGTGAGGTATGTTCCAGAGCTCAAAAGGAACCTTATGTCGATTAGCATGTTTGATGTTATGGGGTATTCCACTAAGGTGGAGGGTGGAATGATGAAGGTGTCCAATGGAGCATCCATAGTTGCTAAGGGGAAAAGAAGTAATGGGTTGTACATTCTGGAAGGATCAACTGTCATTGCACACGCATCAGTTGCAAGTCAGCCAATGGTTGACAAGACTAAACTATGGCACCTACGTTTGGGCCATGTTAGTGAGAAAGGCTTGGTGGAGTTGGAGAAGCAACAACTGCTGATGGGTGATAAGCTTCAGAAGCTGGATTTCTGTGACCAGTGTGTTTTGGGTAAGTCTCATAGAGTGCAATTTGGGACAGGTAAACACACTTCCAGCAGACCGTTTGAATATGCACATGCAGATCTGTGGGGTCCATCTAGGACTCAGACGCATGGTAGAGGGTCTTATTTTCTGAGCATTATTGATGACTTCTCAAGGAGGGTATGGACATACATTCTGAGGAACAAGACTGAGACGTTTCAGAAGTTCAGAGAATGGCATACTCAAATTGCTAATCAGCAGGGGACCAAGCTGAAGGTACTAAGAACAGACAATGAGCTGGAATTTGTTTCAGATGAGTTTAACAGTTTTTGCAGGAGCCAGGGAATCAAAAGGCATAAAACTGTGGCAGGGTCTCCTCAACAAAATGGACTTGCTGAAAGGATGAACAAGACCATTTTGGAGAGAGTCAGATGCATGCTTTTGGGAGCAGGGATGCCTAAGATTTTCTGGGGAGAAGCTATAAACACTGTTGTGTATCTGATTAACAGGTGCCCTTCGTCTGCTTTGGGGTACAAGACACCTATGGAAGTTTGGAGTGGAAAACCAGCTGATTACTCCAATCTGAGGGTGTTTGGGGCTTTGGCATATGCACATGTCAAGCAGGATAAGCTGGAGGCACGGGCTGAGAAATGTATCTTCCTTGGATACGCTGATGGAGTCAAGGGATATAGGCTATGGAGGTTAGAACCTAAACCTTCAAAGTTTATTATCAGCAGGGATGTAACATTTGATGAGACGAGAATGGGAATGCTTGGTGGAGACTCTGAAAATGGGAGGGAGAAAGCTCACATTGAGGTGGAGGCATCTACGAGCAAACTCAGGGAGGATCATCTGAAGACTTCAGAAGGTGCTACTTCAGAAGGTACATCAAATGATACTTCAGCAGGTTCAAACTTCAGAGGGTCTGAAGACCTCAGACGGTCTGAAGACCTCAGACGGTCTGAAGACCTCAGACGGTCTGAAAACTTCAGACGATCTGAAGACTTCAGAGGGTCTGAAGACTTCAGAAGGTCAGAACGCACTGTGAATGACTATCAGCTAGCTCGTGATAGAGAAAGGAGGGTTCCAAAACCTACCAAAAGGTTTGGACATGCTGACCTTATCTGTTATGCTCTTAGTATGGCTGAAGAGATACAAGGTTCAAATGAACCAAGAAACTTCAGAGAGGCACAAGAGAGTTCAGAGAGGCAGCAATGGCAACGTGCCATGGAGGAGGAACTTGATTCGCTGAAGAAGAACAACACATGGAGACTTGTGGACTTACTTGAGGCACAGAAGGTAATCAGATGCAAGTGGGTCTTTAAGAAGAAAGACGAGATTCCTGGTGTTGAGAAAGCGAGGTTCAAGGCAAGGCTTGTGGCTAAAGGGTTTACACAGGTTGAGGGTGTGGATTATAATGAGATATTCTCACCAGTTGTGAAGTACTGTTCTATCAGGATTTTGATGTCAATTGTAAACCAGTTTGATTTGCACCTGGAGCAATTGCATGTCAAGACAGCATTTCTGCACGGAGATCTGGATGAAACCATTTACATGGAACAACCAGAGGGGTTTGCTGAGGATCAGAGAGTGTATCTACTTCAAAAATCATTGTATGGTCTGAAACAGAGCCCAAGGCAGTGGTATAAGAAGTTTGATGATTTTCTGATGAGAATGGACTTCAGCAGGTGTAGTTATAACAGTTGTGTCTACATTTTAAGAGAAGAACAAGACATTTTGTACCTGCTCTTATATGTAGATGATATCCTGGTGGCTAGCCGGAACAAGCACATGATCAATCAACTCAAGACAAGGTTAAATTCAGAATTTGAGATGAAGGATCTTGGAGTGGCCAAACGCATACTTGGCGTTGATATAGTAAGGGATGAGTTAAAGGGTGTACTGCGTCTAACTCAGGAGGCCTATCTAAGGAAGGTTGTGAAGAGGTTTAGGATGCATGAATCTAAACCTGTGGGCACACCCTTAGGACACCACATGAAGCTCTCAAGGAGTCAAGCTCCTGGTTCAGAAGATGAAAGGAGGAAGATGGATGATGTTCCTTATTCTAGTGGAGTTGGAAGCATCATGTATGGGATGGTTTGTACCAGACCAGATTTGGCTCATGCTGTGAGTGTTGTCAGCAGGTTCATGGGAGATCCTGGACAAGCACATTGGGAGTCTCTGAAGTGGATCCTCAGATACCTGAATGGAACTCTGGATTCAGGATTGCTATATCAGAAGAAGCGGTACCTTTCTGAAGGTGGAGCTGCAATTGAAGGGTTCGTTGATGCTGACTATGCAGGGTGTGTGGATACACGAAAGTCCTTATCAGGGTATGTGTTTACTCTATTTGGAACTGCAGTGAGTTGGAAGGCAGACCTTCAATCAGTGGTAGCATTGTCTACAATAGAGGTTGAGTATATTGCGTTGTCTGAAGGAGTGAAGGAAGGTCTGTGGTTGAAAGGCATGCTGAATGAGTTGGGAATTGAACAGGAGTGTGTTCAGATTCATTGTGATAGTCAGAGTGCTATTCACTTGGCCAATCATCAGATGTACCATGAAAGGACCAAGCACATTGATGTGAAGTTTCACTTTATCAGAGAAGTGGTTGAAACAGGGCAGTAAGGATTGTGAAGATTGCTTCTGAAGATAATCCTGCTGATATGTTGACCAAAACACTACCAAGATGCAAGTTTGAGAAATGCTTAAACTTGGTGGGCTTCGTCTGAATGATGTCATTCCAAAGTCAAGGTGGAGATTGTTAGTTATGACAGTTATGACTTAGGAATGAGTTTGTTAATTCTGTTAGGTTGTTATTTCAGTTAGGTTAGTTAGTCGTTGCTCTCTAAGCTGCCTATATATATATATAGTATCTTGCTGTATAGGAAAAGGCGATGCAAAGTGCGTGTGTTAGTGAGCGAGAACAATTGCGGGAGAACCTGTCTGAAGTTAACAGGTGTAACCTTGTCTGAAACAGCTTGTCTGAAGCCGGGTTGTCTGAAATAGAGAAACGTTTTTTTTTCTCTGGCATATTTTCTTCTCTCTCTTCGTGTTCTTTGATTCTTTTTCTTTTAAGCTTTCAATTTCTTGTTCTTACCCAACAAACATGAGAAGGAAAACACTCCCGTAAGGAAGTTATACTAATCTGATAGGATTACATTGCCATTTTATCTAAGTTTTAATTACAACAGTTTATACTCAAAGGAAGAAGGAAAGAAAAGAGATAAAACTTTGGCACCCCATTATTGAAGTGTGGAGAAAAGAAAGGACAAGTGTAAGAATATAATCGACCAAAAAAGAGTGTAAGAATATAAGTGTAAAAAAATCTTAGTGAAAAAAAAACAAAGAAGAAATGGTTGAAAAGAATGCAATAACATGATTGAAGAAATGCAAAGAAAATAATGTTAAAATGGTGGATGCTTACTCAATGACAGTAGGGATGGCAATTGAGCCCAAACCCTATGGGTACCCGTAAAAATTACCTGCAATTAGCAGGGTAAAAACCCGTAAATCGGGTATGGGCGCGGGTACTGGCAATAGCCCACATTTTTTCATGGGGATGGGTGCGGGTACGGGCACTACAATATATAATTATATATAAGGATATATTAATTTTATTAAAATGTCAATATATTTATACATATTTTTAAAATATCTATTATGGCTTTTTACTTTATAATATATGATTAATTAGTGTTAATAATTATTTTTTACTGATTTTAGAGAATTCTAACACATGATATCCAAGTTTATAAAATAGTGTAACGTGAAAGTATATTATAATATTTAATAAAAAAATTGAACTTTAGATCATGTTTTGTGTTTTAGAACATTAACGTATTGTGTTTCAATTTAATTAAATTGTTATGTCACTGATATTTAAAAATTATGTTTAGATGATCTTCAAGTAATTTTTAAAGATATTCAACTAATAATAAATCATAATATATGATAAAATTAGTTTAAATCTAAGATTTCAAAGATATGGTATTTTGCACCCCAAGTTTCAACGTTATCTATGAATAGATTTTAAGAAATGTGCTTCTAAAGCACCAAACAGTTTCATAATTCAATAAACCTTTCTATATCAATATTTGAACTGATATGAATGTGATTCATGTGGAAATATCAATTTAAAAATAAGATTTCATGTATTTGGATTTTTCTATCCAAGTTTCTGAATAAATTTCAAGAAATATGTTTCTGAAGCACCAAAGAGTATCAAATATTAATAAAACTTTTCAAATCAGTATTTATACTTATATTGATGTGGTTTATGAATAAATGACAAATTAATATAAAGTTTATCAAAATGTTATTTTTAGCTTGCCAAATATTAAAGATTTGAATAATAACTAGCAAATCAATTAATATAAGTGCAGAAAATAAAGAGAGCAGGGGATAAAAGATACCACACAATGATTTTTATACTGGTTCACCCACCAATTTCCTTCGGCTACATCTAGTGCCTATTTTAGTAGGATTTTCCACTAATCAAGCTTGAATACTAGGTATTCTTTTCCCACGGCCTGATCAGGCTTAACAACAGTATTCTTTCTAAAGCCTCTTCAGAATCCTTACAATAAGTATTCTTTCTTCGAGGCCTCCTTACACTTCTCAAAGCAAGTATTCTTTCTTACATGCCTCTTCATTTGAGAGTCCTCCTAGCTGTTGGAGCAGTTTGAATTTTGGTCAGATGTGAACAGTCACTTTTAGTGATATGTCACATTTAAGTTATGGCCTTTTTTCTCTCATAATTAATGCTCCTTTGACCCGGTTTGAAAAGCTTTTTTGTCCTGTCATGAAATCTTCCTTCTACATGTGTGAAAAACATCCAACTTGATAACAAGAATAAGCTTCTAAAAATAATTTGTGGTGTTTTCCATCTTTTGAAAAAAAAAACAGATGTTTCTAGCGCGAAAATTCTGTTTTCTACTTCTGAAGCCTTAAGGCTTAATAATTTTTATATCTGCTTTGTTTGCATTATTTATCTAATAGTTGTAACATGGATCTCAAGGTTATTTCATGTAATATTCTTCTTGCACTATATGAATTTTGTAACTTAAGCCTTGTTTTGTGCAACATATCCCTTTTGATAGTTTTGTCATGTTTAAGGCTTGACATATAGTTCTACAACATTTCATTATGCTTCTACAAGCTTCTTGAGTCCTTCAACATGGAATATTGAACGATAATAGCTTGAAGAGTGTGGGGACTTCTTTAGTGCTTCTAAAGATACTTTGAGCATATTTATAACTTTAAATTCAAATTTGATACTTCAAGAGAGTGATAACTTTATTGCAGAAATGGTCGGTTTGCTTATATATGAAGTCAAAGCTGTGTTTCTAATGATATATATTGACCTTCTACAACTTTTCTTTGTTTGCATCAGTAAAACTTGGAATGCAGATGCTTGAACTGCTTAAGTGATCTTTTGCATTCAATCAAGAGGTGTCATATTTTATGAAAAGCTCCTTTTTCATATTTCCGGTGGTTTTGAATGATCCTTCTAAACCGTTATTTTTGCTTCTGAAGCTTGATACAAGCCCGTGTAATGTTCATGGGATCTTAGATGAACTATCCTAACCTTCTTGAAGCTAAGAAACTACTTCTTGAACTTATTGCATCACTTTTGAAATTATTCTATGTAATATGCTTACGGAAACGTATTCTTTCAAGAATTCTTAAGTACAAACTTTAGTATTATAACATTCAGAACACTTAGAATATTGTTGTGAAATTTTTTTTTCATTAAAACCTTCATATAAGAGGGTCTCAAACTTTACAATAATTAACAATGCCTTTTTTATCTGAGTTTTTATTTTATTTTAATCATATTTTATACTTAAAGAAGGAAAAGAAATAAATGGTTGAAAAGAAAGTAATAAAATGATTAAAAAATTAAAATATTTTTTAACCTGTGCAATATTTGCTAATAAATTAAAAATGAAAGATTCTTATTAAAAATTACTAAAATACCGTTATTAACTTTATAAACTCTCTTTTTTATTTAACGTGAATACGTTAATGAGTAGTAATTTATTAATATGGTGCATAATTTTTCAAATTTCTTTTCTCATAAAAGTGGGAGGGGGAAATGGAAAACTAATATTAATGCCCAACCTAGGAGAATGACTTATGAAAAGGAAAATTTCTCCTAAAACGACTAATATTATATATATTGAAGTTGAGGGAGTAACTGTTAATGACATTAATTCATGGAAAGACTCAAAACATAACTTCACCTTCAATCTTCCTTCCATTTGAACATCGATTTCTTCTCAAACAATTGATGTCCAAACTTCATATTATCTTCTCAAATTGAATCACTAATTATCAATGCCGTGGAATATTTCTTCATTTTTAATAGTACCTGTGATATTTGATTTTGAGGCTCTTGGAATATTTAATGAGGTTTTTTGTTCTTACATTTAGGATTTTTTTTTTTATCTTTCTAAACTTGATAATTGACCCATGGCATTATGTCTCATTTTCAATCTCCATTTGAATCCAGATTTCCACACACATACAATATTTTAAAATTTTTCTAGCAAAACATATATATAGAATCGATGGTTGTGATTAATTGTAAAATTAAATATGCATTTCGTTGCTTTAATTCGTACCTATGTGAAACCAAAGAAATAACACGATACTTATATATATATATATAGTACCTGTTGTAATATAAATATATAATCTTTATAACTTTTATCAAAACATGTAAAACAGTAGTAATACACTACATTTCAGATTTAAATCATAAGCCAAGTAGGCTTTCATTACATTATTCTCCCTAATCACTTCTCTCATTTCCACAATTAGTTGTCTTGCTTTCCTTTCTAAGATGATGAAATTCACAAACCAAGCTGCACTCAAAAAATTTAAATCTCCTATATATACTCACATTGCACATCATTTAGTATATATATGGAAATATACAAAACCCAGTTGGAAAAACATCATACTCTAACTTCCATGTTTTTCCAAATCCCATCACGAGGGGAACACATGCATGTATGTTCACAATACAAGAGGCGTAAATTAATTCGGTGCCACGAGGGGATGGTGGTTAATTGCTTGCTTATTGTGTAATGGAAATTTTTATCTCTTCTTTCTTTTCTTTGTTTTTTTTTTCAATAAAAAAAGAGTCTTTCCGTTAGAAACCTTAGCGAGCAGTACTCGTGCTTGAGGAACAATACAAGCCTATGAGACCTAATGTAGCTAGGGTTAGGGTTCAAATGGAAGGAACTCCCACCAAACATAACACATCAACCTTTACGAGTGCTTCATTTCGAGGCGACACGAGCACTTTCCCGGCGTTTCCTCCCATCTCTTGGAAATTCTCAAAACTTTTCTTTGGATCCTCGTGACCTCCTTTTTCCCAAAACACCCTCCATCCCTCCACGAAATTACAAAACTGTCCTCCTTCCTTCAAACCTTTGAATGTGAAAGGACACGAAGGGCATTATCGTAATTCACAATGAGGGAATGGTCACACCGTGGTCAAAGTTGTTTTCATATTCGTGTTTTTTAGCGCAACATGCCAACCGGATAATTGGCCATTCTAGTTGCAAACTTTGAAAGCGAAAGGCCAAAAGGGAACCAAACGGACACGTGTCAATCACATTCCTTCCTAAAATGGTGTGACAATGCGGTTGACTGTTAATGGCCGGTGACGAATCAAACGCAATACAATACGCACCCTTTCATTTCATCTATTCTGTTCTTAACTCCTTCCTTAATTTCCCACATTTTCCAAGAAAGCATAATGTGAGAGAGAAACAGATTCTTCTTGCTGTTTTTTTATTCCTTGTTTAATTTTAATTTTCACTTCCTGTGTATTTCTCCTGTTTTTGAAAGATATATAAGTTCAGGTATATAGAGACAAAAAAGTTAATTTACTGTGTAGAAGAAGTTCTACTACTATTTACTACTACTTGTCTAGTTTAATTTTGGAGAGAGATAGAAAAAGTTGA
The DNA here is from genome assembly GCA_026901365.1 of Sesbania bispinosa. Taxonomy (NCBI): domain Eukaryota; kingdom Viridiplantae; phylum Streptophyta; class Magnoliopsida; order Fabales; family Fabaceae; genus Sesbania; species Sesbania bispinosa. The sequence goes on along the minus strand of QLOH01000663.1, from coordinate 355,505 downwards.
AAGGTGGAATCGAATTAAGCGAGAGACGTGGGGTTTTGCTCCCTTATTGTGGTGCACTTTGGTCAAATTAGGCTTTTGTTTATGTGCAAGAATTTGGCGGGAAACGTGCGTCATCAACAATGGCAGGTATTTGCAATTCTTTATTTACTGCCTCTGCCAGTTGCCACTGATCATTTCACTTTTTTTTTTAATTTTTTATTTTATGAATTAGTAATTTGTCACAACAGTCTAACTGATGAGTTAACTTGTTTAGTTAGTTTGGCTCTAACGCGTGTAATGACTAATAAATATGTGTGGACTGCTCAGTTTTCTTTGATTTCTTTATGAATGATTCACTGGTAAAAGTTTTATAATTAGAAAATTGCATGTTAAGCTGACAAAATATATATATTCAGATGGAATCATCGGTCTGATTTCTTTCTTTTTGTCTTCTCAGTGAAACATTTTTATAATTCGGATGCCCATGCATGACATAAATGTGATCTTTCTCTTGAGAGCGTGAGATTCCCAAGCTATGTTTTTTCTTCTTTATAGTAACTGGGTGTCTTTATTTATAGAAGATTTGAACAACTGCCTAATTAAGTAGTAGTAATTCAGAGTATTAATTAATAGATTTATTAATTCTATTGATCTTTAATTTCAACCTGTTTATAGTTACACATGTTTTTGCTTCCTAAATTCATAAATAATAAAAAACTATATTGAAAAAAGTCTTTATATATGTCAGTTATGGAGCTGAGTAACAAGTCTTTTCTTAATAGTTGTTAATTTTATTAATGAGAAAATGAATCTTAAAATTCTTATTAAATTTGAGGTAATTAATCTATAATTTTCTTTGTTGCTAACAATGAGGAATTTTTTATTATATAATAGAGAGTATATACAACGTGAGACACATGCACTCTAGATCATGAAAAGAAAGAATTACGCAATTTTTTGTGTTTAGGTTGTTTTGTAACATCTTGATCTTATTCTTTGTGTTAATTCGCATTGTAGGCATTGTAATATATACACATTAGGGTGTACTTATATATTTACAACAAAGCTATTATATTGATGAAATTAAAGATATATATTGTGTACCTTACTTACATATTTAGATGTAGTGTATTTGAGCTGCATTTGCGGTATATATGCATGTTACGGGATCCAAGCCTAGCTAGCTTGAAACTTTGTCCCACTAGACATCTACTAGTTGAACATTCCATAAATTATTAAGCAATAGCTTAATAAACCAATCTTAGACATTCCATAAAATATGAGTTTCGTCTCTTCGTGCCCATGTTCTTGTAATCATTTCATATATATTCGGACAATAGATGAAGATATATGTATTTGGTCAGAGAAGTGCTTAAAACGGGCAAATTAAGTCACTGCCATGTTATGTTTTTATTAACAAACAAGATCTTGATTTAAATTAGTGTATATATTCTAGATATGGTCCTCATAGGATGAACCTTTCTACCAAATCAGAAGAAGAATACAACCTTCTAGTTCTAACATGGGTTTGGCCGTGTGAGACATGAACCTGACGAGTCAATTTTTTTAATATTTTTAATTTTTAATTAAACTTAATTATAATTTTGATTCAAGCCAAGCTGGTGGCCCTTTTGACTGGTCCAGAAACCGAGTAGGTGGTCAACAGATTTCTACTTGGGGGAACAAACGAAATCCTTCAAATTAATATTTGTTAATTACCATTCAATTGAATCACGTTAATTAATTAATATTAAGATGGAACACAGCTTGGTGATATTTTGAACAAGAGTAATTCTTACTCTTCCTTTTAGTACTTTTAATATTTAATATGTCGGATTTTCTAATATAATATTGCATGTCCGTACACATGCATCTTTAACACATGCAGCACTCGGGGATCCACAAATTGGGTTCCCCTTTACCAAAATGTATATATGTATAAATATCTTCTCAACCTAGTAAACTATCCTCTAGCTAATCTTTCACTGTTATTTGTATTATTTTCCTTTTTTTTTATCCTATAGATCTTAATTTAATTATATACTATAGTTTTATTAATTAATTAAACTTTGTTGGTAGAATAGAGAGAGAAATGAGGGTCGGTAGTCTAACTTTACGTAGAGTCGTCGATCAGAGTGTGGGAATGCTGGGCTTTCGGTAGTCATTAATTTCACAGAACGAGGACGAGAGTTCCAATAAACCAAGTGGGTAGTGAGAGAAAGAGAAAGAGAAAGAGAGAGAAGGATACAAGGGTTGGATTGATCTTTTTCAAAAATTATTCTAATTGATGCAACCTTAGATCGGATAATAAATTTTTATTAAAATTTATAGTTATCATAAACGTTTAATAATATTAAATATTATATTTTAAAAAAAACTATTCAATTCTAATTTACTACTCCGGATTTGAATATAAGCAAAAATAACTAAATTCACACGTATTAAGAAAGTTAGTTAAATTCATTAAATTTTCTTGATATCATATAAAAAGTATTTACATTCACTAAATTACCCTTCATTCAATTTTATTGAAATTTATTTCGAGTGTATATACTTTTTTTCTATTGACACATGATTCATTAAATAAAGTGGTTAGAAAGTAAAATCTGAATTAAATAAAAGGGTATTTTGGGTTTATCTCATAAAATAGGGTAAAATTAGTTAAGATTTGTTTATATTTTAGTCCAATAAATATGAGTTTTTTTTTATATTCAAGTAAGGATGGAGTATTATTCTATTTTATTATTACCATATTATATAAATTAGAAAAATCTTTTTTCAATTGGAATGGTGGGTTTGTCTCAGTACAAAGACTGTGTGTAAGAGTTGAATTCGTAGTTTAGTGCAACACTCGTGTCCACTATAATATCTTATGCAGATAATATTATTTAATAATCATTGTAGGCAGATTATAACTTTGTTTTCTTGTGTTAGAAAAGGGTCAGGGTCTACAAAAACCACCTTCACAAAAGGGGTGAGACACACACAGCTAGCTCATTTTATAATCTCTTTTTTTATTATTATAAGAGTGAGTTTGTAGGAAGAGAAGACAATATGGTAGTGCACTTTAAATATTATGTGCCTTCCTCAAAAATTTTTCTTTTTCAGCCCCTCTTCCTCCTTACCCCTTTATCTTAAGCTAGAAAGTTGAAAGGATTAATTGGAAGAGAGAGAGATAGCAACAGTTCTTTAAACCCTAGTCAATCCCTTGGGTAAACCTATAACTATTACTCTTTTCATCACTTCTTCTTCCATTTCCCTTCCCAAAAAAAGTTTCTTACTTCTTCATATCTACTATCTCTTCTTCTTCTTCTCATTCTTTGTTTTAGATATATGCAGGTGTTGTTTAATTTGTTGAAGGAACAAAACAAAGCAAAAGCAAAAGATTAATAATATGGGCTCAATGAACTCAAACAACTGGCTTTCTTTCCCCCTTTCTCCAACTCATTCTTCTTTACCAGCTCATCTCCAAGCAACTCAATCTCATCAGTTTTCTCTTGGGACATTAGTCAATGAGAACATGGAAAGCCCTTTCCAAAATCATGGTATTTATATATATAAATCTCTTGCTTCTTCTCTATTAACTAACCATGGCATCTATATATATTATTCTCTCTATAACTAACCTATGTTTGTTGGTTGGTTGGTTATTATTTTAATTGAAACAGATTGGAATCTGATTAATACTCACAGCAGCAACGAAGTTCCTAAGGTTGCAGATTTTCTTGGTGTGAGCAAGTCTGAGAATCAGTCAGATCTTGCAGCTTTTAATGAAATTCAATCCAATGATTCAGATTACCTCTTCACCAACAACAGTAGCCTCATGCCGATGCAAAACTCAGTGGTGGCTACTAATTCTAGCAGTACTTATGAGTATCAAGAAAACAGTGCTAACAATAACCTTCAGTCATTGACATTATCCATGGGAAGTGGTAAGGATTCAACATGTGAAACTAGTGGTGATAATAATAGTACTAATACTGTTGAAGCTGCACCTAGAAGAACTTTGGATACCTTTGGCCAGAGAACATCAATATACCGTGGTGTAACAAGGTGAAGCTAGCACACTATATGTTTGATTGATTCAATTTATTTATTTTCATATGTGTAGTACTGAAATAATGATAATAATAATGTGTTGATTTATTTTCTGCCCTTGTTTTGAAAAAAAAAAACTATATATAGACATAGATGGACTGGAAGGTATGAAGCTCACCTTTGGGATAATAGCTGTAGAAGGGAAGGACAATCAAGAAAAGGTCGCCAAGGTAAGAAGTTATAACTATTAGGGTTTCAAATTAATTCCTTATTCTTCTTTCTCTTAAGAACCATTTGTAATTTTGACTGACACATTTTTTTTTTCTTTTTTTTTTTCATTTTGGTTTGTTTCTTTTTTTTGTTAATCAGTCTATTTGGGTAAGTCTCTTTCTCTTTTGAACTATTTCCATTATTCCCTTTTTTTCTTTTTTGGTAATACAATCAACAATATATATCTCATTTCATTTTAATTATCTCAGGTGGGTATGACAAAGAAGAGAAAGCAGCAAGGGCCTATGATTTAGCTGCACTCAAATACTGGGGGACATCTACCACTACCAACTTTCCCGTAAGTTCATGTGCTTAATTATTACTTTTTGTTCAAGATTGCTATATTCAGGTGGGTTCAACTTCATGTATCTTATGTTATGTTGTCTTCTTGCAGATCAGTAACTATGAAAAGGAATTGGAAGACATGAAGCACATGACTAGACAAGAATTTGTGGCCGCCATAAGAAGGTAATTAATTAATTAAAAAAGACTAATCTATATTGTGTTATGTCATTCAATTCATTTTTGTAAATTAATTATCTAGAACTTAACAAATTGCAGGAAGAGCAGTGGATTCTCAAGAGGTGCATCAATGTATCGTGGAGTCACAAGGTACACCAAATAAGACTCCTAAGTCCTAATTAACCATTTTTCTTCTAGCTCACCAAATATTTGATCCTTTTCATATTTTTCTTTAGTAGTTATTAGAATATTGTTTATCATTATTTTAGGCATCACCAACATGGAAGATGGCAAGCAAGGATTGGCAGGGTTGCAGGAAACAAAGATCTATATTTAGGAACTTTCAGTAAGTTCCATGCATATATAACACAACACATACACACGTATATACCAATAATACAAATCACTGACCATTTCACAGGTACTGAAGAAGAAGCTGCAGAAGCATACGACATTGCTGCAATAAAGTTCAGAGGACTCAATGCAGTTACAAATTTCGACATGAGTCGTTACGATGTGAAAGCCATACTTGAAAGTAACACTCTCCCAATAGGAGGAGGAGCTGCCAAACGCCTGAAAGAGGCTCAAGCATTGGAATCTTCTAGAAAAAGAGAAGAGATGATAGCACTTGGATCAAGTTTTCAATATGGAAGCTCAAGCTCAAGTAGGCTACAAGGTTACCCTCTAATGCAGCATCAGTTTGACCAACCTCAACCATTGCTAACACTCCAAAACCAGGACATGTCACAGTATAGCACTACTCATCATGATCACTTTCATCAGAGTTACATACAAACACAGCTTCAGTTGCACCATCACCAGCAGAGTGGATCATACATGCAGCAATCAAATAATAATAGTAACAGTAACAATGGACAGTTTTATAACAGTTATCTTCAGAACCACCCGGCTTTGCTTCAGGGGTTGATGTCTTCGATGGAAGGTGGAGGGTCAAGTGGGAGTTATAGTGGAGGGTATATGGGGAATAATCATAATAATGGACTTGGAATGGCTTCGAGTTCTTCAAATAATGCAACAGCATCAGCGGAGGAACTTGCACTTGTTAAGGTTGATTACGACATGCCTTCCGGAGGTTATGGCGGCTGGTCGGCGGCGGACTCCATGCAAGCCTCGAATGGAGCTGGTGTTTTCACAATGTGGAATGAATGAGTTGAGTTGTCTCTTTTCTCTAACAAGAGGGTAGAAGAGAGGGGAGTGGAATGGAGGGGAGGGGACCTCTAGCTAAGCTAACTAGTGTGGCACAACTAGTTGCCATACAATTTTCTTGTTTTTTGTTCATTGTTTTTTTTTTGAATTATGGTATTATTATCACAAGTGAGGAAAATAGGAGTTGACTAGTTTTCTATGGAATGTGGTCTACTCTAATCAAGCTCATATATTCTATTTTGTGTACTTAGCTGAATGATGCTATTTTGCTTGATTTAGGTCAATTATTATTGAAAGTCCTGACTCCTGATGACTAATATATTCCGACTCTATGCGGTTGGTTGGTTAAATATGGGGTTGGTCTTGCAATATATGGGTGTGTGCAACTATAAGTGTACACAAATTTTGTATGCACACGGTTCGGTTTTCTAGTTTTAAATGGAAGTCTTTTATTATATCTATTAAGGGAAAAAAATTTATACTCCAAATGAGAAATGTAGACAAAAGAGAGATTAAAAAGAAAAAAAAAATGGAGTATGAAACAAGGTGTGAAAGCATTAGGGTGAGAAAAAAAATCATAGTTGATAACTTGATATTTTTTGAGAAATGAAATTCATACACCATACAACATTACAACCAAGAAAGAGAAATAGAGAAAAGAAAAAGAAGAGAGAGAAATGTGAGATGTGATAGGTGATATGATGGAGAGATATAGAGAGAAAAAGTGTGATGTATGAATTATTGTATGTTTTGGTTGTATGAATTTATTATCTCATATTTTTTTATAATAACTGGCCAAAAGCCAAAGGCTCTAGTTGATAACTTGATATTAACTAGTATATTAATTGGACAAATATGTGGATAATTTTAAAATTAAATTTATAATAAATGAATAATTTTAAAACTAAATATTAAGAATTAGAATGACTCTAAACAATTATTTAATTTTAAATTATAATTGTAAATTATTTTTTACTATTGAAATCTAAGTTATTTATGTCATTGTTTGATATTAAGTTATTAATAAACAAATTAAAATCATAATAATAAAAATAAAAATTTATAATAAAACTAAGGATTAGAATAGAATATGATAGGATAAAATTTTGAATTTTAATAAATTTTAAAATTAAAAATTAATATTTATCCATATTTAAAAATTAGCTTTTAAAAACTTAAATAGTAAGAAAGAGAATGTTAGTATTAAAGATTGAAAGAGATAATCTCCGTCACAACTAACAAGTTGGATTGTATATTGAGTTTACCATGAAATGGGGGTGAGAGAGAAGGTCAAAAGTTAGAGAGGGAATGTGTAACATCCCGCTAATTAATGGTCATAACTAATAAGAGGTTATAGGATAATGATTTTCAGTATGTTAATCAAGAACTAAGGTGAGGACTCGGTAAGAAAAGTACTAAAGGCCCTGAGCAAGAAAATCAAGTTACAGCATTCTCGCTCAAGTGAGGATAGGCTCACTTGAGCGAATTATGCAGCAAAAATAAAGGATTGGGATTCTACATATCTCGCTTGAGCGAGAAGGGTCTCGCTCAAGCGAGAAACAGGGGAATGCAGAGGGCTCTCTGGACGTTTTTCGCTTGAGCGAGATGGTTCTATCTCGCCGCGAGAATCTTCCAAAGGGGTCATTTCCTGGTCCATTCTCGCTCAAGCGAGAATGAGAAGAGGAACTTGATCCCGAGCTTCTCGCTCAAGCGAGAACAGCTCGCTTGAGCGAGAGCCCACTTACGGCTTTAAAAGCCTTAATTATGGCTCGTCTTCATTTATTATTATTCTTCCTTTCTGTTATCTTAGAGAGAGGGGGGATTCTAGTGAGAGGAAGCTCCATTGAAGCTCAAGGAAGGTCCTCAACCATCAAGATCAAGCTCTCCTTTGGTTCTCCTCATCCCCAACATTCCCTCTTCTCAATCTCTTCATCCATTTCAAGGTGAGTGTGACCACACACTCACTCTCATGCTAGGGAGCTTTCCATGAATGATCCCACTCCTTTTATTCCCTTTCTTTTAATTAATTATTGATGCTTGTATGATGGGTTGTGTGAATGTTTGATTATGGTATGCTAGCTTAGAAATTATATGTGCCCTAGGCATAGTTAGGGTTTATGGCATAGGCTTTGTATGACTTGCCCTCATGTTTATCCCCGTTATTCACATGATTATTGATGATATTTCATGTTCCTAACCCTAATCATGATCAAGGAAAGGTTTTTGGGTCTTAGGACCTCACGAAAGTATTTTGGGTCTAATGGCCTCATGTAATCAGTTGGGTCTTTGACCTCATGTTAATAATTCAAGATTTGGTCCAGGGACTCATGTTTTAAGACTTTGTCTTGGTTCATGGACTCATGATAAAAATCAAGAAAATCATGTTTGAATCTATCATGTTTAATTGGGTAAGGTCTTATGGCCTTCAAGGACGACGGTCCCTGTTAGTCTGAGCTCAGTCTAGCCTCATGTAAAGTGAAAAGAACCCTTGGGTGTTGGGTAAAACACTTCAGGACTAACATTGTGTCTATGATCGTTATGTACGTTTCATGAGAATTGAATGGTTGTATGTTGTGGCATATTATCATTGTTTTCCCTTGCATATGCACGTTTTGTAACCTCACTGGGACGTTAGTCTCATCCCACGATGTGGGAATTTAGTTTTAGATGTGCAGGGAACTCATCAGGGCAGTGGAGGCCAGTAGAAGTTGGTTTGGGCCTAGCGATGGCCTTATCTTTTGACTATATTTTGATGTATCTAAAACCCTTTTGTATAGGCATGGGTTGAATCTTTTTGATAGGATAGAGTTGTACATGTGGGCCTCTGTGCTGTATTGTGTAATCAGGACATATGTATGGCTATATCCTGTTATGCCTATTGACTGTGATGTATTGGAGCCCATGTGGTAATGGTGTAGTGTTACTCAGATTATTCATGTGATGATGTTTTCTTTGCTTTTGTAAAGTGTTGGATTACTTAAGCGGTTAAATCATGTGTATGTCGACACTATATAAATGAACGAAATAATTTCATGAATTTGGAAATAGTGCTCCCAACAGGCATTATTTCTGAGTTTAGAAATTACGACGTTACAAGGAGTATAAGATTAGTAAGTGCCAAACTTTCAATGTGAGACAAGACAGAGGACATTTAGCAGCGACTTTTTGCCAGCGACAACAGGATTGCTGGGAAATGTTCCTATTTGGCAGCGACTTTTACAAGTTGATGTGACAGGAGGTTTCTTTTAGCAGCGTTGGTGATGTCGCTGGGATATATAGATTTATTCCAGCGACTCTCTAAGTCGCTGGGAATACCGTAACCATTTGCCATCAAGTCCATAAAGTCGCTGCCAGAAAGTATATTTGTGCCATCTACCCCTCAAGTTGACGCGATAAATATATGCCTATCCCGCCAATTTTAAAAAGTGTTTTTTTTATGGATAGGTCATACCTATGCCAACGACTTTTTGCGTTGTTGAGAAAAGATAGTATTTATCCCAGCGACTCTCTACGTCGCTGGGAATACTGTAAGTATTTACCATCGATCAAGTCCATAATGTCGCTGCCAAAAAGTATATTTATGCCAACCCCTTTTTAGGTTGATACGATAAATATATGCATACCCTATCCATCGAGCTGGTGAAGTTATTGATAGGTCATACCTATCCCAACAACTTTTTTGTGTTGTTGAGAAAAGATAGTATTTATCCCAGCGACTCCCTAAGTCGTTGGGAACAGCGTAAGTATTTGCCATCAAGTCCATAATGTCGCTGCCAAAAAGTATATTTGTGTCGACCACTATTTAAATTTATACGATAAATATATGCATACCCCATCAATCTTGAAAATTCGTTTTAGGTGATGGATAGGTCATACCTATCCCAATGAATTTTTTGTGTTGTTGAGAAAAAATAGTATTCACTAACAATATCTAAATTGTCGCTGGGAATAGTGGTGATTGCTATCCGCCCATTGTTAGGATGTTTGTTACGATAAGTGATAAACATAAGAGAAAGAATAACCGTAAAGCTAAAGCTTTCTTAATTTTATTTGTTTTTAAATTTAATGGCTATGATAATTTTTTAAAATATTCATTATTATCTAACTAATAAATATTTCGTGGATTGCATGATATTTTTTAAAATTAAAATAATAAAAAAGTTCCAAAGATAAAATATTTAAAATTATAAAAAGAACATGTGTGAACACCCTATTTTGACTAGATTATTTAATTGTGTTATAAAAATACAAAAAATATAAAAAATGGAAAAATACAATGTAATTCAAATAAAAGGGAGATGAGAATAATGTCTAAAAGATCAAGATGAAAGAATGGAAGGATAAAAAAGATATATAAAAATAAAGTTTAAATTAAATTAAAAAAAATGTGTATAAAAGATTAAGAGCATAAAATGAGACGATATGGATAGAGATCGGAAAAAGGATAAAAGAGGATAAGAAAAATGGATGAGAGAAAAAGAGATAAGAAATATTGAAAGAACTAGGACCAGAAAATTAGATGAGGAAAAAATTAGATTGGAAGATAGGAAGAGATCATGGATTTGAAAGAGGATAAGAACAGAGATAATAGATCTGAATAAGGATAAAAAGAATAAGGATTGAAGAAGATAAGGAATGTGGGTTGAAAGAGATAAGAAAAGGATATGAAAGGGATAAGATTTAGGTTAAGAGAAGGGTTATAAATACCCATTAGGAGACTAAGAAGAGGCATCAAGCAATCTCAGAGATCAAGGAATCGCATAGAGAAAAGTAATTCGAGAGAGAAAGTTCTGAGAAATTTGGATATAAGGAGATAGGATTTATGCTTTCTGATAGTGACATTGTTGGCCATCTTTCTAGAGGCGCTCACTATTGAGAAGTGAAAAACTAGCAATAAGAGACTTCAAATCTTGTGCGACCAAAGACTTTTTGTAGGTTCTGTATTTTTCACAAGGATTCTAGTCATTTTTAACTCTTTGAATTAATTCTTTTTTGTTTTGGTGTGTACATGTTTCTTATACTGTGATTTCTTTGAGTGTTCAATAGTAATTCTCTGTATGACATCTCATAAATGAAATAAATGGATATTATCTTTAACAGTAATGGTGTTTGAATGGGGTATATTGCTTTCTTGAATCAACCTTGTACATCTTTTGCCTATCACAAATTTTAAAAACAAAATTAGAAAAATGATCTAAACAAAATAGCAAGATTCAAAACCAAAGAAAAATAAAGATCATATGTGTGTAGAGATCTCTTTTTGTGTTATATTTTTTAAAATAATAATAAAAATAATAAGTTGAGAAAATAAAATTTCTTAATTTTGAAAAATAATCGTGAAAAAAAAAAACTCTCAAATTATAAATATATAGTTAGCGTTAGTTATAAATTTAATTTGAATGAATATTATTTGATAATTAGTTTGAATTAAGGATTTGTTTTACTTCTAGATATTAGATCATTTTATTTTGAATTTGAAATATATGATGATATTAAAAGACAAGTTATAACTGTAAAAAAAAGATAAGTTATAACTTGAATTTGAATGAATTTGAAAAATAAAAATAATGATAAAAATAGTAGGTATTTCAATTTGAAATAGATATGGTGATAATAAAGTAAAAGATAAAGTTTTGTGAAGAATAAAACCTATCTTTAATAACTTATTGACTTAGTTTAATTTTTGTATTTTGTAAATTTATATTTGTTCTATTATATTTCTTTGCATGATATAAATACTTGCATAATTTTAAGTCTAGCTATTTGCTTATTATTTTTAATAATTCTCTAGATTATTTTTTCATATTTGAAATTTTAAATCACATATTCATTTTAAAATTACAGGAATTGCAATAATGGATAAGCAGAAGAAAAGATGGATGAAACTTAAAGATAGAAGTTTGCCAGAGTATTTGAAAGGAATTGATGACTTTTTAGATTTTGCTTTTTCTGGGCCTAAACCTAAAAATACAATTAGGTGCCCATGTTGCAAGTGCAATAACTTCTACTATAAGACAAGAGACAATGTGATGCATGATTTACTAAAGCGGGGATTTGAACCAAGCTACAAACACTGGGAATATCATGGGGAAAGTTCAGGTGATTCATTATCTGACAATGATAGTAACTCTAAAGATGAAGATGATGACTTTGGTGTTAATCTTGAAGGGAACGATGATGCTCAAACCTACTCCATGCTTCATGACATGCATCAATCACTTAATGTGGATAGAGGTAATGTGTTTGATCATCCTATGCCTAGTAATGTCAATGAGGAGCCAAATGCGGAAGCTAGAAGGTTTTATGGATTGTTAAGAGATGCCGAACAAAAACTATATCTTGATTGTCAGAAATTCTCCAAATTATCTTTTATTATGCGTCTTTTCCAACTGAAATGTCTTTATGGATGGAGCAACACTTCATTTGATTCACTACTAAAGCTATTGATTGAAACTTTACCTGAAGGAAATGTGCTTCCTGACTCAATGTATGAGGTCCGAAAGATTATTAAGGATCTTGGTCTAGATTATGTCAAGATAGATGCATGTGCTAATGATTGCATTTTGTATAGAGGAAGAGATTATGACAATCTTAATGAATGTCCTGTTTGTGGGAAAAGTAGATGGCAAGCAAATAAGAAGAGGAATAATGCCCCCAATAAGATAGTTCGCTACTTTCCTATAAAACCAAGACTAGAAAGATTATTTATGTCTAAACAAATTGCAGAAGATATGACATGGCATAAAAATAAAAGAATTGATGATGGAGTTTTGAGGCACCCAGCTGACTCGTTGACTTGGAAAACATTTGATGATCAACACAAAATTTTCTCTTCAGATGCACGTAATGTTAGACTTGGCTTAGCGTCAGATGGTTTTAACCCTTTTGGTATGATGAGCACGAGTTATAGTATGTGGCCCGTGGTTTTAATTCCTTAAAACTTACCTCCTTGGTTATGTATGAAGCAGCCAAATTTTATGTTACCATTGCTTATTTCTGGTCCAAAAAGTCCTGGGAATGATATTGATGTTTATCTTCAGCCACTAATTGACGACTTAAAAGAGTTATGGGATGCGGCTATTGAAACTTATGATGCTTCATCAAGACAAAATTTTCGGTTACATGCAGCCTTATTGTGGACCATTAATGATTTTCCAGCATATGGCATGCTATCTGGCTGGAGCACCAAAGGAGCATTAGCATGCCCTTGTTGTAATGTTGAAACTAGCTCTTATCGTTTGAAATTTAGTTGCAAACAATGTTACATGGGTCATCGTAGATTTTTACCTATTGATCACCAATGGCGTAAAAGTAAGAGCTCATTCGATAATACAAAGGAAGTAAGGCATGGACCACAACCATTGACCGAAGATGATGTGATAGCTCAACTTGAAAATCTACAGCCAGAGATATTTAGAAAAACTACAAGAAAGAGAAAGCGAAATGAAGGGGTAAATCATAATTGGAAGAAGAAAAGTATATTTTTTGAATTACCTTATTGGAGGACAATATTATTAAGGCATAATCTAGATGTGATGCGCATAGAGAAAAATATTTGTGAAAGTGTTATTGGGACATTGTTGAATATTGAAGGCAAAACAAAAGATACGTTAACGTCTCGATTAGATTTGCAACATATGGGACTGAAAAAGCCACTTCATCCTATTAAGAATGGGGATAAGTATATAATTCCTCCTGCACGCTACACAATGTCCAAAAATGAAAAGACTAAGTTTTGCCAAGTCTTGAAGGATGTGAGATTTCCTGATGCTTATGCCTCAAATATAGGTCGTTGCATAAATGTAAAAGAATTCAAGATTTTAGGGCTTAAAAGTCATGATTATCATATTTTATTTGAAAGTATTATTCCACTTGCCGTAAAAGGGTTACTTCCAAAGGATGCTTGTGATCCATTGATTGAGATGTCTTTGTTCTTTGGTGAATTATGTTCAAAAGAGTTAAAAATGGATGAGTTAGATCGCTTGGAAAAAATATAGCAATAACTCTTTGTAAGTAGGAGTGTATTTTTCCACCATCATTTTTTGATGTTATGGTTCATCTATCAATTCACTTGGCAAATAAAGCAAAACTTAGAGGCCCAGTTCAATATCGATGGATGTTTCCTATTGAAAGGTTAGTTTATATAATATTTTAATATATAAAATTTAAATATTTAACTTCTTAATATTTATATATAATTATTTTTCATTGTTAGATTTTTACGGGTACTAAAGAGTTATGTGCGAAACAAGGCACGACTAGAAGGCTCCATAGCAGAAGGTTATGTGGCTGAAGAGTGTATGGTATTTTGTGCTAGATATTTGATCGACATGGATTCTAGATTGAATCGACCAGATAGATATATGGATTGTGTAAGTGATGGTATCACTGGTTTGTCAGTGTTTAACATTAATGGGCGGTCAATTGGAGGAGGTTCATGGGAAAATATGAGTTTATCTGAAATTCAACAAGCTCATTTTTACATATTACAAAATTGTGAAGAAGTCAGACCATGGATTGAGTAAGTATCTTTACTATACTTTTTATTAAATAGGTATTATAATTTATATACATATTTGACTATTTTATATTTTTTTAACAATTTGTAGGGAGCACATGGATAAAATAAGAAACGAAAATGATAGGAATGTAGAAAGGAGGCATAAGGAGCAATTCCACAAATGGTTTGAAGATGAGGTAATATATAAATCTGGCGTTGAACTTATATTTAGAGTTGTGGATTTAAGTTATATTTCCCCCTTATATAAATTGAGTCATAATATTAATTTATTTAATTAATTCTTATTGATTAATGTTGTTTAAACAATATTTATATGTAGGTTATTCGATTACAAAAATTACATGATAGGAGGATTAGCAACCAGCTAGTAGCAGTATCAAGAGGACCAGATTGTCGAGTATTCAATCATAATGGATACATTCTCAATGGTTTCAAGTTTCGTACAAAAGATGCTGAGAAACGCTTAAAAACCCAAAATAGTGGTGTGATAGTAAAAGGGGATGAGCTAACAGGACATGTTGATTATTATGGGGTAATTAGAAAAATCATTGAGATAAGATATTTAGATAGTAACTTCGTTATACTGTTTAAATGTGATTGGTTTGAGGCTTCTTTTAATTCTCGAAACCAAGGGAAGGGATATAAGAAAGATGAGTATGGATTTATTAGTGTAGATATCACGAAGTTATATTACACAAATGATCCATTTATCTTAGGTTCTCAAGCTAGGTTGGTTTATTATGTAAAACACAGTGATAAGGAAAATTGGTATATTGTGGTTAAAGTTAAGCCAAGAAACATTTTTGACTTGCCAGACGAAGACGACTCTGAACCTTATCAACACAATGAGTTGGGTGGAACATGTGGAGAATTAGAAGCACCACCAGTGAATCAAGATGGGGAGATTTTAAACAGGGATGATATTAATGGACTATGCTTGGATGGATATATTGTTAACCAAGAAGATGAATCAGACAATACAAGTGATGTTGATACTGATAATGATCAAGAAGAATCTCACATAGATGAAAGTGATGAATACTCTCAGAATGAAGACTGGCCTATAGTAAAAGACAATTTTAGGGATTATTTTTAATTGTAATTTTTAGGTGATGTGTATTTTGTTAATTTTTTAAGAAACACATGCTAGTCTAATAAGAGAAAGAAAGAGAATGTAAAAAATCATTACAACGGAAAGTGGGGTGAGTGAGTACCCCTTTCTCTAAGTTGAGATTTCAAAACTATAATATAGAGAATTGATTTTAAATTATTATTAAGATAAAATTTAAAATTAATTTCTTAATAGATATTTTTAATAATCAATAATATAAATTGTTTTTTTTTCACATCTACTATATGATATTGGCGCTACTTCTGGGCGCTAAAAATTTTCAGCTTTGGCTCCGAAACTCTTTTCCTTACTTTTGAACCTCCCACGATTTGCTTTTTCCCTACACTACCGCACTGCCTTTTTCAGTCCTGCTCACCTACACAATGTGCTTTCTCGCTGGATGGTTTCTCGCTAAAGCTCAAGCTCGTTGATCTCTTTGTCCCTCCCACAGTTTACTTCTCCCAAGTTTTATGCCCATAACATTTGGTTTCATTCATTTGTGTTTTTCTCAAAATCTCTCACTCTAACTCTCTAACTACTGCATTTCCCATTTTTTCTCTAGGAAGGACAGAGCAAGGAATGTTGAGTCTCAAAGATATCATAAGTAAATTATGATGTTTCAAGACAATATAATTTCCAAGTTTTAATGACTAACAAATTTGGGTTAAAATAATTTATCATAGATACACATATGTTTTTAATGATTTATCTATGATTTCAGCAAGCCACCATGATCCTACAAAAAGACTTTGAAGTATTTCAACTTGTCTGAGGGATCAAGCCTTCTGAAGGTTCAACCCGTCTGAAGTGTTGAAGCCGTCTGAAGTGCCCAACCCGTCTGAAGTGTTGAAGTTGTCTGAAGTCTCAATAATGACGTGACACCTTTGCTGAAGCTTTGTGAAGACGTTTTCTGAGTCTCTGCTGCACGTACCCTTTCAAGCATGTTTATGGCAAGGAACACAAAGGTCTTTCCTGGTGTTTTTGAAATTCATACACCACTGAGGAAATTCCTGCAACACAGCCTCTACAGCAGCATTTGAAGCAGCTTTTTGGCAGATGCAACCTTGTTCTGTGTCAGAAAGGTCAGGACTCTCAGAAGCATGTCTCACAATGGATTAAATAGCATTTAATGCTATCTCTAAACGGTGGTTTTTCAACGGACTGAAGTCTGGGTATAAATACCCCTCATGAAGACCATCAGAAGGAAGAAGTAGTGAGCAAAGTGAGAAGGATTTTATATTCAAAGAGAAACAAATCGCTGCTAGTTTTTACTCTATAAAAACTCTCTGATAATATTCTTTGTACACACATTTGTATATTCTGAGTATACCTCAGTTATCTTTGTACATTGTATTTGTTTGAGCTTAAAACTGGTTTAGTTTAAAAGCTTAAACTTATCTTTCTCTGTAAAAATTGTTCTTGAGCCTGGAGAGGCTTGTTGTCTAAAGAATACTTGGTTGTTGAGCCTGAAGAGGCTTGTTGTCTAAAGAATACTTGGTTGTAGATCCTGAAGAGGCTTGACTGTAAAAGAATACTTGTAATCTTTGTGAAAGATTAAGAGATAATCCAAGTGCTAGTTGGCATTGGGACTGGACGTAGCTCACAGTGGTAGTGAGTGAACCAGGATAAATTCCTTGGCTAAGTTTTCTATCCCTTAACTCTTGTCAATTCGTTTATTCTAATTTAAGGGTGTTCAAAAGCAATTCTAAATATTTTAAAAGCTAAGAAACCTTTTAAATACATTTTCAGAAGCTGTCTTAAAAACTTCAGACAGTCCTCAAAAACCTGTCTGAAATAGTTTTATACTTGTTGTTTTGAAAAAGCTTTCAAAAATATTAAGAAACACTATTCAACCCCTCTTCTAGTGTTTCCCTGTGTTTCTACAAGGAAGCCCCAAATTTGAGCAAGCAAGCAACAAAGCAAAAAAACCCTAAAAAGTTCAAGTACGCCTCTCTCCCTCTCTGTTTCTATAATTTATGGGATTTTATTGTTATTGTGTAATACATTGATGAAATTAGGAAAAGTAGCCTATTGTAGTCGATTAGTTTCTACTGGCTTTTGTGATTGTGTTTTAAGTTTAGTTTGGATTTTTTTAAGGTGGAGATGATTAATTTTGTACCAAAAAAGGACAGTGTCCTTTGATCTGCCTAGTTCCTTCCTAGTTCTCTGTTTGTTAGTCCCTTGAGTCTTCTAGATTATATTAGTCTGATTATCAGTGTGATTATCAGTTTCATGTGTTGTTGAAGAATATATTTTAAAAGTGAAGATCATAGGGGATAAGCGGTCTTGGCTCTTAAAGAAGAGGATGATCATTGTTAAATTGTTGTATATGAAAGTAAATAAGCTGCTAAATTATGTTTTGTTCTGTCATGAGATATCATTACCTTTTTCACTTCTATTGACTGTTACTTTTGGTGCCTTCACAAATCAATAATGAAATGGTCCAAATCCTAAGTCTTCAAATAGATTCTTAACATGGGATTTGTGGGAAATACAAACTTCAATAGGATTCAATCATGACAGACATATCTCTCAAGGGTCCTGAAATTCGAATATAGCCCGAATAGAAATTTTAGGAGTAACTTTACTACTTAATCCTTCTAGTTAGATTAGCTATAGTGTGATTTCAGCTGCTTTATTGAATACTCTAGCTTCCTGCAGAAAGGCATACCAATCTTTAAAGTCCAACCAGAAGATACATTAGTATAAAACTATAAATATTGTTAGATAAGTGTTTCTGGATGTTTCAAATGATCTTTCAAGTGTTCCACAAGGAGATGAGTCATCATGGCTCACTTTCCTCTGCTTTTCAAAATCTGACTTCCTTGAGGACACTTGATCTTTCAAAGTTGACAGTTTGTATCTTGCCACAACTCGGGTTTGTGGTTGCAATTTCAGTTATTGCCAATGACATGGGAAGATACCTAACCCTTGCCTTTGTTGATGTTATCCTTCTAACTGAATTTGTAGCTTTATGTTCATGTGGCCATCCATCCTTTGGCTGCATAGAAAAGGAGAGGTAAGCTCTTCTTCAGCTCAAAGATAGCTTTTTAGATCTATCATTTAGCATTTCCTCTTGATGAGGATATGATTGTTGCCAATGGAAAGGTATAGGTTGCAGCAACATTACAGGACATGTTGTCAAGCTTGACCTCAGGAATCCTTGCTACCCACCTAGGAGCCAATGAGATTTTCAATCAAACTGTTCCTTCTCCAAATATAATCTTGAAGCTCAACATATCCAGCCTTCTTTGTTGCAGTTCAAATATCTCAGTTATTTGGACTTGAGTGGAAACAATTTTAATGCTAGTCCTATACCAATATTCATCCATTCTATGAAGTAGTTGCAATTCCTTTCTCTCTCTAATGCCCATTTTAGTGGCAGGATCTCCACGGTCTTGGAAACATTACAATCGTTTGAATGGATCTATTTCGGACTCTCTTGGACAATTGAAAAATCTAAGTTAATTGGATATTTCTAACAATCAGTTGGTTGGTGATCTTCCTTGTAGTATAACAAAACTTGTCAATCTAAACTATTTGCTTCTTAACAATAATAATTTGATGGGCTCTCTTCCTAATTGTATTGGACAACTTGTCAATCTAAACACCTTGCTTCTTTCTTCAAATCATTTTTATGGTGGTATTCCTGGGAGTGTTGAGCAACTAGTAAACCTAGAAAACCTTGATATATCATAAAACCATGTTTACGGATGAACCTACTTTGGAAATGCACATATAATTATTTTATTATTGTATATGTATATAAACCCTGTTTACGGGATTCATTGCTACCCGTAAACAAGGAGTTATATATATATATATATATATATATAATTTATTCTCTTTTATTGTTATTTTTTACACAATATTTATGGTATTAACTCTCAATTTTTTTTTTTTGTGATTTATGTTACATAATATGTTCAAACTTTTATTTGCTTTTAGTAATGACTCCTCCAAGTCAGATTTCAAATTTAAGACATCAAAACTCTTCAAATGGTAATATGTCCCAACAACAAGAAGGTATTTATACTCTGTTCCTTTTAGTTTAATTTACTATTTTATTGGTAATAAAATGCAAAAGATTGTACAAATACAAAAAAAGTTGGAAGAGGAACAACCACTGACTTAGGTGTCTCAAAAAAGAAAAAGAAAAGTGCTACAAGTAAATTAAAGGTTTATATTCCAACCGATAAGATGGTAGCTGTTGGACCGGGAGCTTCAGATTTTATTACTGAAATATCTATTGTTGTCCAAAATCTTGCTCCTTTAAATGTTGAGAAGTGGGAAGAATATCTGATGGTGCAAAAGAGAAGATAATAACAAAAGTGCTGGTAAAGGTTAATCTTATGCATATTTTATTTTATTTTTTATATAGAATATTTACTTTAGTTTTCATTTTAATTTTCAAGTGCAGGATACTTTTGAAATTGAACTTACGGATCATAATAAAGACGTTATACTTGAAGCAGCATAAAGACTCTATCGTGGTCATGGGACAAGACTTCGTCAACACTTTCAAATATATGAAACAAATGAGCAAGCTTTAGAGAATAAACCCGATGAAGTAAGTGAAGAAGATTGGGTTTACCTGGTGAATTATTTTTCAACCCCTAAATTTAAGGTATGTTGGGATTGTACCTTTTATAAATATAGATACATTAATTATAAAAAGTAAAATCAAATTACTAATATATTGTTTGTATTATTTTCAGGCGATGAGTGAAAGGAATAAAAAAATAAAGCAAAACGGGTTATCAATCATATATGTGGAAGAAAATTGTTTCAAGCTGTTAGTTATGATGCGGTAAGATATCAAAATTATGAGACTATTTTATTATAAATTGTCCATTTAATGAGTAATTTATTTGTATTATGTTTTAACTATAAATTTATTCTTAGAGAGATCCTGAAACTCAAAAGGAGCCTAATTTCCAAAGATTATGGCGAATCACTCACATGAAGAACAATGGAGCATGGGTTGATGAAGCTTCTAGAGAAGTTGATGTATGCCTACTTATATGATTTATAAATTATAAGTATGATTAGTTTATTTTTTTAGTTGTAAATAATTATTATTTTTATTCATTAATAGATAAGAGTTCAAGAAGTTGCTACTGAAATGTTACAAGACGTAGATAAGGAGGCGGACAAAGACCCCATAGTAAATGCGGCTTTCAAATCAGTTGTAGGGGAGCGATCTGGATATAGTCGCGGTCTTGGAGCTGGGATCAAACCAACAAAGGGAAAATCTGCTATTGGTTTGCAACAAGAATTAGCAAATGAGCGTGAAAAGCGACAAAATATAGAGATGAAATTGAAAGAGGTCGAGGCTCAACTTGAAGAAGAACGTAATATCCGGAAAGAAATGGAAGCACGCATCGAAGAGAGCCAAAGGCAATTTGAAGAAAGAATGGACAAGCAACTTGAGGAAAGGCTGGCAGTTGTATTTGCTAGAATGCAAACTTTTTTCTTGGTAAGTATAAATAGAAATTATTTTAATTATATAGTAATTGACTAAATTAGTTACTTTATATTTTAAAATTTTATTTGTTTATTATCTTTGATCTTTATTTCTTGTTGTTATAAACATTTAGGTTGAACAATCTTCTAGTGCAATGAACATGGCGTCTGATCTTGATCATAGAGATGAAACTACTAATACATTGATTGCACGCAAGTAAGTTGTGAAGTTTTTTTTTTCTGAGTGTGCATTTGTCTTATATACATTTTTTGTTGGAGGTGGGATGTTTAATTATATTAATAAAGTCTTCCATTGTTTTGCTGTCAAATTTTGGTGGACATAACACTTAGAAAGGTTCTGATTATGGACTTGATCAAATTATGGTCTTAGAAATGGCTTAAAGCAAAAGATTCTGATTTCACATATCATTTTTACTCTTGGGTTAACTATCCTCACTCCTGTTTAAACTTCATGGGGTGTTAAATGTGTATGTTCTTTGCTGGCTATGCTAGTGGCCATTATAGGTTGCTAATTTTGTTCTGATGTTGGATGTTTTCTTGTTGTGATGCGCCTGTTTGATTGGGATTGTCATCCATGTTGTTGTTCGTTGTTGTGTAATACCGTTTTTATGGGGTGTTTGTGTCTGTTCTATGCTGGCTATGCTACTGGCCATTACAGGTTGTTGTTTGCTGCTGTGCAATATCGATATTGTGTCGTTTCTCTTGGTGATGCAACCACTCACATTTTATAATTTGTTCTACTGGGTGCCTCTTCAAAAAATTTCATTTGTCTTTTAATTGTCATTGATTTGATGTGTTCTATCGGGGTATTTTCTTGAAAATGTTCCTTTGTGCTTTCTCAAGTCTAGCTACATGGAATTGGCTTGGACAAATAAAGTGGAATCCTTTCTTTGGTGCAGTTTCCTATTTTATGGTGTGTGGTTTTGGTTTGAGAGTGTGGCTTGTCTTGCTCTTTGTTACATCAATATTTTCTCTAATTGGGTTTGCACTTTGGTTTTCTTTTTGCTCATTTTGGTGTCTATCTAGGTTAGTTTGTTTTTTCTTGGTTAATTATTTATTTCTCATTATGTTGTTAAGACCTCTTGTATGGGTTGGAGTACCCATTGTACTCCCTGTTATTCAATTCGTTTTGCTTATAAAAAAATAGTAGCACCTAGAAAGGTGTATTGTGATAACATAGCAACCTAATCCAATTAGATTTTTTTTTTGCTGTATGATTATATGTTAACTTTTTTTTTTTTAATTTTGTACTCAAGTTTATTTTATTTTTTTAACTAAACTAGTAAATTTTGGTTATGTTAAAATTGCAGGCCATCTGCTAGTGTTTCAGCTACTTCGCGAGGAGGTGTTCAAAGCAAAGTTCGACCTAGGAACGTGATGTAGTCAAATCCTTCATTTACTCAACACACATGTTTGCAAGTTTCTTTTATGGAAACAATAACTTTCATGACCTATTACATTAACTAAACATCTTATGTTATTTATATTATTAATGTTTGTTATTTATATCGTGTTTATGTTTTGTTTATATTTTTTGTATTAGTAACATTATGATTTGTGTTTTATTAAGTATATATTTCAATTTATTTTAATATAATTAAATTTTTAATAATAATAATTGACTAAATAAATGTGATTAATATTAAATTTAAAATATAAAATAAAAAGTAATATTGATTTGTACTAAAATAAATTGAGATTTATAAAGAATTTTATATATAAATTATAATAGTCAATGCAAGATGATAATTTATGGAGAAAGATATATGTAGAGAAATCATGTTATTGCAACGACTTTTGTTGTTGAGAAAGATAAATATATTGCAACAGAGAGTGTTGTTGAGAGTATATACTTTATTGCAACGACCTTTTTCGTTGTTAAAGATAAAGATATTGCAGCAACAAATATGGCTGTGAAAACAACACTTACACCAGCGACAAAATATTGTTGTTAAAACTCTACTTACAGCAGCGACCTCAATTGTCGTTGCGGAACTTTTCGCAACAGAACCTATTGCAGCGATGTGCAGCGACTTTTTTTTTTCGCTGGGACATGTCCTTTTTCCAGTGACTTGATATCTTTCCCAGCGATAAATGTCGTTGCGAAAAACCTTTTATCTTGTAGTGAGGTTTCAAATTTGTAATATAAACTTACAAACACTTGATAATGACATTTTTAGTGGAACTTTCCTTTTAATTTATTATTTTTTGTATAAGGACTTGCAAATGAAGGACTTGGAAAGGGACATATAGATGGAATGGTGTTATTGAACATGCTGAAGAGCATAATAGTGATGATAGTGTGTAGGGTGTCCATTTTTATGATAGTGAGGAGGGGAGGACCTTGAGGTCATATGATGGATTTATTATTGGGGGAACCAATCAGGTTGGGACAAAAGTAGGTGAGAGAAGAATGAGGATGAGGAATGTTGCTATTAAAAGATCACCAATATTGTAGAAGAAATTTAGGAAGAAGTTGGTGTTTAATTATGAGAAAGGCCCATACTCATATTGTGATAGGTGAAAGAAGCATAGGAAATGAACCTGTTCAGGAGGATGAAAATGTGGTTGATGAAGGAAGGAGGGAAAAAAGAATTCATGCAGGATGGTGATATTGTGACTAGGGAAGGCAACAGAAAGAATGAACATGTGAGTAGTGAATGCCGCAAGGAGGATGAACCTTTTGTTCCCCCTAACAGTGACCACTTGCATGAGTTGGAAGAAGATTATGAGTGAAGAGCATATGAGTGGTGATCCTGAACTTGACTCAAATGGTGGAGAAATTAAGGAATAGGTTTCCTAAGCTTCGTAAAGAAGAACCAAGAAAATAGTTTACATTTAAATTAGGTATGGAGTTTGCTTCATTAAAATAATTCAAGGAGGCAATTCTAGAGCATGTTTTACTGAATGGGAGGGAATTGAAATCTTTTAAAGAATGATACTTTTAGATGTAGGGTGAGGTGCAAGGAATATTGTGAATTCAAGATGCTTTGTTAGCAAAGTGGGTAAGTAGAATGCTTTCAGAGTAAACTCTATTTTACAGGCAATAATAGAGTAAACTCTATTTTACATGTGGGAGGGTCTTTACAAATGAAAATGCTAAGTCAAAGTAGATATCTTAGTTGGCGGTGGATAAGATGAAGTCTGGCAACAATATGAAGATCAATCATATTATTGATGATGTCAGAAGAATATACTCGACTGGAATCACTATTTCCTGTGCTTGAAAGGCTAAGCGAATAACCCATGACATAATTTACGGAGATGCTGCAAAAAAAGATACATTGTTGTGGAGTTACAATGAGGAGTTAAGGCGGGCTTGTGGAAGGGACATATGGAGATGTTGTCAAACAATATACATTGCTTGATCATCTTTTATTTTGTTAGATTTTGATGTCTGTGTTTGATGAGATATTGGAAGCGATGGAGCCCTGTTTGTGCCTAAGCCACATTTATACAAACTTCAAGAAAAAAATTGTTGGTGGGAACTTGATGAGGGACCTCATGATGAGTGCAACAAAGGACACTTATGTAGAGGCATTCCAAGAGAAAATGGAGGAATTAAAGATAATTGATGTGAGAGCGCTTATGAATGGCTAGTTTCTACCCCTACCAAGGTTTGGTGCAAACATGTTTTCTCATTTTATCCATGTTGTGATGTACTAATGAACAACTTACCTGAAGCATCTAATAGTATAATTTTGGTTTCTAGAGGTAAACTCATCATAGCAATGTTAGAATGGATTAAAAGATACTTGATGAGTAGGTTTGCTAGTTGTACTAAAAAATAAGCAAAGTTTAATGGAAATGTCATCCCTAAGCCTCTGAAAAGGTTGGATAAAGAAATTCAACTAAGTGGAAAGTGGCTTCCTACATGGTCTAGGGAAATGAAGTTTGAGGTGTAACACACTTTTTAGTCACACAGGTTTATTGTTGATTTAGATAGGCATACATGTACTTGCAATTTTTTAAAACTAGTTGATATCCCATGTAGGCATGTCGTGATTTCCTTTTATTACAAGGGTGGGAACCCACAAAATTGTGTACATGTCTTCTATAGAAGAGAGATTTCGTGATTTCCATTTATTACAAGTGATCAAAGACAAATAAATGTTACTTATTGTTTTACATTTCATTTTTTTAGTTTGAGTTTGTATGTTTTTTTTATATATTTAGGCCTAGTTATAACTAACATCTTTAATTCCAATGTTTATGCTTTTTCCTATGTGTTTAGAGAAAGAGAACACAACCTAAAAAATGAGATGTTCCAACAAAAGGTTCCACCAGTGGTGCTCAGTCTGTTGTACAATCTCAACTTGCTAGGAAACTATTCTACTTGCACAATCTCAACCTGCCAGAGGATATGTTCTATCTGCCTAGTCAGATGCCTAATCACAACCAGTTGGTCTAGTGACTAGAGTAAGCTCATTTTTACTCTAAGTTGGTATAAATATTTCCCTAACACTAATTATGTCATGAAATTTATGCAAATAAGGGGAATGACAACTCAATTTGCAATAACTCAAGTAGCAACAAATAATGTCACTCATACTACAGCTCAACCAGCAAGGCACTAGATCACATGTTAGAAACCATTCTTTGATGTCTTATATAACATGATTATGTACAATGGACTCGTGGGGATTTTATTACCCAAAATAGGAAAAATCCAACATTTTTTGTTCCATTCTCTTAGCCTCTCTTGCAGAACCATTTCTTTAACTTCTTAGTGTATAGGGTTATATTATTGAGGATTAAGTTCCTAGGAAGTGTTAGTTTGTCATGCCTCTTGACTATGTATGTGTTCATGTCCTAATTCTTTTGCTTAAAGATTGTAGAGTTACTTACATATCCCTGTCTAAAAGTTGAGAAAACAAATTTCTCCAATGGTTTTGATCCATGTTTAGCCGTTGCGCAATTCCCATCAAGTAAAGGATATTGTCCAAATCCATTGCTTAATCTGGGCTTGCAACTAGTTCTAGAGCATAGTATAAACTAACAGTTAACACCAAGTGTGATTTTAAAAATACACCTTTCATCCAGTTGAATTTCTTTCTAGTAAGGCGACGAGTAACGCGATACCGCAGTGTTAAGGTTGACAATGGGGCCTCGTAGTGGGAATAGAGGTGTGAGCGGTGGCTCGCGTTTGCAAGGACGAATACGTGACGAACGATGGATATAAAGTTGTCAAAACGGGTTACCCGGCCTTACCTGGTCTGACTCGGATCGGGCTACTATAACCCGCAAAAATTTGGTCCTATGAAATTAGAGCCCGAGTCCGGCTATATGTGGGTAGCAAGCTTGTGCGGCCCGACCCAATTAAAACCCAATTTATTAAAAAATGTTGCTCATTAAAAGTTGTAAAGAATTACACTTTTACAAAACTAAAAAAATTACAATATAGTTATAAAAATCATTAAAATTCATCGACCCTAATAAAATACATTCTAAAACACATCGAAACACACTCGTCCATCAATCGTATTAACTTAAAACACTTTAGCTATGCAAAAGAAGCTTCACGTTCTAGCTCCATCAACTAAAATTATTATAATGGAAAATTTATAACACCTTGTCCTCATCTTATCATAAACATGTGCTCACGTATTAAACTGAGAATGACTGAATGAGCACTAGTATGGCCTGTATCGCATGGGTCTTCTATGCCTTGGAAACCTTCTACATGTCAAAATGAATTGATAATAGTAAGACACTAAAGACTGGGCCATGAAGAAATAATATTTTATCAAATCACAAAATGACAAACCAAAGCAATCGAAACTCATTTTTAATCCACTGCCAGTCAATTTTTTACACCATCATCAAATCAGTCTAGGCCCAACAATAGTTACCCTATTTTTAAAAATTAATTCGGGCTGGCCGTTAGCCCGCCTGCCCGGGCAGCCCGACCCGAACCCATTTTAGTCCGGGTTTTTTCTTCCAGGCTAAAAAACCCGAAAAAATATGGTCCTCTAATTTAAGAGCCCAAGCCCTCCCATTTTGCGGGTTCAGGCGGGCTGGCCCATTTTGTCGGATCTACTTTGACACCTCTAATTGAGATGGGATAAACCAAGGAAGTTTTATGCAGATGAATTGAACCCTGGGTGTAGCTTTCAAAAGTCGTTGGTTTGAGTCCAAAAAGAGTTTTATAGCCCATGTTATGGTCCAATCTTTGAGCGTTGTTCAGGTTCTCATGACTATTCTGACTTCCAAGCCCATTTTTGCCCACTAGACACTGATGGGTTTCCTGGCAAGTTTACCAGTAGTCCAGTAGTTTTAGAGTAAGTAAGATACCGTATCCACATGGAGCGGTTGTAATTTATATATTGATAGTGATTGTACTTCCAATACACATGGTTTTCAAAAGAGTTTGATTATAAGCAATAAAATAATAGAATAAAATAAAACAAAGATAACGTGAGGAGAATAATGGTTTGGACTAGGATTTGACTTCGTTTCATCTCCCCCCTTGTGTACGTGAATCCTTTCCCTTATTTACGATCGTACTTATAATAACCTTAGCATTGTTTATTTACAATAATTATAAGGCATGCCTGGTAATTATCGCACCCACAAATTCCCCTATAACATCATAAATAAACGCCAAAAGCTATTCTCTACAGGCATTCAAAGTGGCATTTGGCGACCCCGAACATTCCCCGTATTCTGCAATCAGCGCTATCGATTTAGCCATACTTTCATATAAGGCAGCTATGGAGGGGTGTGTCACTCACTGAACCTCCAATCGTTAGAATACAATCCTTATACTACGATATGACTAAACCGAGTATCTTTAGCAATCCGAGAATAAGCTTCATGAACAGCTCCATGCTCACCTACCTCTAATACTAGCCGGAGTTCCACTTTTTGTATCCAGAGCACTAGCCTACCACCCCAGCGCACGTGCGGAGGTGATGCATTACAAACAACATAAAGATACCAATAAATTATAAGCATAGAATCATAAATAAAAGGAAGATAATTCTTATACACAAGGGGATTGAATCTACTACATCAAATCCTACTGGAGAGTTTAGCTACAAATAGTAGCCATTACAAACCACTGAGAAATCTGTCACCTTTCTCAATCCTATACTACTCTCTCTCTATGTGTATCAATGTTGGGTCCCGAGGACCTCTGCCAAGGGCTCTATTTATAGACTTGGAAAACCTTCAAGGGATCAGGTTGTGATGTCACTGGTGAGTGTTTAATCCAATCAGAGGCTGCCTTTTCATTAATTGACGTCACTGTTGTGAAGCTTGACCAATCAGGAGCTTCCCCTTCATTAAATGACGTCACATGCGCGCGGCTTCATTAATCAGGACACGCGCTTCGTGTGCGCTTAGCGCACATGAAGCCTGGCCACTCTGTTCATGCGCTCCACGAGCGCTAGGCGCATGTGGAGCGTGTGACACGCTGCAGCTTTCCTTGATTCGTGGATCTAACCTCTTGATTCATTTCTGATCTTATCTGGTTTTCCTTTATCCCTTTATCTGAATTATTATTGTATTTATCTGCTTGTATTTGAATTTGAAAAGATTCTTTGCAGGATTCTCTGATTTTCTTTTATTTATTTAATTTCTGAATCTGCAATATCCTCCCTTCTGATGCTTTTTCGGTTTTTCCACTCTTGTCCCAAATCAGCTATAATTCTGCATAAAATAGCAAATTTCTATTTAAAATATCATCATATTCAAATTTGTATCAAATAAATACAATTATTATAAATATTAACAAAAAGGGATATTTCGGGGCATAAATTACTATTTAATCCTTGATAAGTGTAATAAAAACTATATGAAATTAACACTAAATTTACACTTATCAAATACCCCCCAACTTAATTTCTTGCTTGTCCTCAAGCAAGACACACTTGCAGTCAAAATTTCAAAACACCCTTGATAAAAATTCAAAAACAACTACAAGAAAAAATTTTTGTTATCTCTTTATTAGCCAGAAGTCACTTTTCATTTTAGGAAAAATCAAGACCAAGTGATATTACTATGGCTCAACCAGAATTAGAATACAAACATCAATTTGAATTTTCTCAGGAGTAGTAATTAAAGCAATAAACAAATACTAAGGAACTTCACTCATGCTCACGGCTACTGTTTCCCTCAATATTTTCACCACTGCTAAACAACTAATATTGATAATCGTTTCTAGTTCCTAAGCTTGTTTATGATTGATATGGGTCAAAAGGTCTTTTCAAGGTTGTAATGAGGCTGGGTTATCAAGAATTTATGGTTTTTCTTGGATAAACAATAAACATCTAGAATAGAGAGCATCTTTGGATGTTGCTTTTGATTTTCTCTCCTTCCACCATTTTTTTCTTGATTTATTTCTTTTCTTTGCAGGCCTCTTTCCTTGATTGAAGATGCACTCCCCCCAACTTATTCAATTTATTCACTTTTTCTTTTTTATTTTAGGGGGAGTGCACTTCTTTGTCTTTTTGTTTTTCTATACCTGCTCCTTGGAATTTCAACCTTTTCTTCCCACTCTTTTTCTACTTGCCACCTTGCTCTCTATCCCAAATGTGAGAGGGACAGGATATGTATTTCTTTTGGCTTGGGTGAACAAGAATAAACAATTTAGGCTCAAAATGGGTATTTAAAAATTGGAAAAATTGTATCAAGGTTGGCTTTTTTGCTCTGGGCAGATATATTAAAAACAAATTTTTGCCTTTCTCATTTCCATATTTACCAAAAATAGCAAAAGATCTAAAAACTCAACCAATAAAAATTGACAGACAGCGGTGAAAAACTCTCAATTTACTGTTTGGGCTCTCAACTCACCGGTTACTTGGCTAAATTCCTTGATAAAATATTTATTGGTTTTAATTAACTACCCTGATTGATTCTCATGTGAAGTATCCTAATCCTAATTGATTATGGGATTAATCACACGACCTTTTTCCTTCCTAATCTGATTAGTTAAAGTGCCTAATTACAGAGATCTTTTATTTCCTAAATCCTAAATCCTAAAAATTTTAAATATGGGAATGTACTGCTGCATGAATATGTCAGTGTAAATATATACAGTACATGCCAAAATAAAAGAAAGGAAAAAAATAAAAAAATAAAAACAAAAGGAAAATAAAAAGAAAAGAAAAGCGAAAAGAAAGAAAAGCACCGAATAAAAAAAATAATCAGGTCCTAGTCCTGGTGGTCCTGTTCCATGTGATCATCATCATCAACTGCTCCACCCCCCTCTGGAGGAATAGGGCTGTCCCCAAGCCACTAAAGATACTCTCCGAACTGTGCCGGTAGCATGCCTGGGTAGGGGTCAGGTCTAATGGAGTACAAATACTCCTGCAGGTGAACCAGGCCCCTATGGACGGAAGTCAGCTGGGCAAAGATATGTTGATGATGCTGATGGAGTAATGGGTCTGCTGCTGCTGGTGGTGTTGGTGGTGGATCCTGATGCTGCTCCTCCTCAACCTCCTCATAAGGTGTACAATAGGTCTCAATATATGTCCTAGTCATAGGGCGGTGGATGCGAATCGTGGGGTTCACATCCACACCCCTAGATCTGCAGAGGGCAGTGATGAGTGCAGGGAAACCTAAACTGATCCTGGTAGCAGGTGTGCGGCGTGTGATAGTAGATATGAAGTCAGATATCTTCTGGGTGATGACCCTGGAGATATCCACAGCACCGCCTGTGAGGATGGTCTGGATGAGGTGTGCCACTAGCATCTGAATGTCAGAAACATGATCAGTGGGTGTGACATTAGCAAGGATTAGCACAGTCCACATCCTTGCTAATGCTGTCATGTGCCGTCTGAGGATGTGAGAAGCTTGCCCTGAAGAATTCTTCTCGAAGGAATATCCCGGTAAGCACAAAGTCTGGGCAATAGCCAAATCCATTACGTCATGGGCAGCAAGTCCGACCTCTCTCATCCGTAGCTGGTACTGGCACACCATCTGATCTCTGTCAATGGGTGCTGGGTATTGGAGTTGTAACATCCCGCTTATTAGGCTAATGTAACTTGTGAGATTAAAAGGTTAATCCATGCGTGTTTCATTAAGAATTAAAAGTAACAAGTAGTAGAGGGTAAAAATCTAAGTTTTGGAGTCCTAATAGAACAAAATCTAGGAGTTTAAGTCCCTGGTAATCGATTACCAAGAGTTAGTAATCGATTACCAGGGAGTCAGGTCCCTGGTAATCGATTACCTAGAGTTAAGTAATCGATTACCAGAGAGTTAGATTTATAGTAATCGATTACGAGGTTTAAGTTATCGATTACCAGAAGTCTGGATTCTCAGTAATCGATTACCATGAGTGGTAATCGATTACCAGGTTCCAAGAAGGGGTTCGTAAGTGTATTTTAGCTGTGAGTAATCGATTACCATATGTTGGTAATCGATTACTGAGCGGAAAATATATATACCAGGAACGTTTTTAAAATAAGAATTTTGGAGAAAACCTAACCTAGAGAGAGAAAGGGAGGACTTCTAGAGAGAGAAAGTGACGAATCGACGTGGGAACGAAGGATTGAAGCTTGCATTCATCTCTTCTCCACTTCCTTGCTTGAATTTCTAGTTTAGGTGAGTAATCCTCACTTGATTGAGTAGGATAGAATTGGTCTCAAAGCATGCTCCCTACTTCTCCCTCTCCCATTCTCTGATTATACTGGATATTGATTGATTGTTTGTGTTTGTGTTTGATTTTTGAACATATTGTGATGATTCTATTCGGATTGATTGAATTGATTTTCGACGTTCTTTGGTTTCGAAACTTTCGAAACTATCGAAAGTTTTGAAACTATCGAAATGTCGAAACGCTTCCTTTTCTTCGATAAGAATTGTTCCGGATTGGAAAATAAAGATCGATAACTGATTTTGATATGGGAATTGATAAATATATGTTATGGTTTTAATCGAGCGTCGAATCTCTTTGGTTTCGAAAGGTTCGAAACTATCGAAATTGTCAAAACTATCGAGAACGCTCATTTTATCAATTCTAATTATCTAATCGGTTATTCGATTATGTTTTAAAGATTAAGGACTTCGGTCAATTATGGACTTCGGTCAAAGGAAGAGAGGGTGGGATTCGTCCCCTGGGGAGATATCCCCTGTAGTCTGAGCTCGGGTCTAACTCTATAACGTGATGTGAACATGGCCTTTGGGCAAAGCATATAGTGTATCATGATGCATATGGATTATTGTATGTGAGAAGTAAGGATTAAGTATAATTTGATATAATTGTCATAGATATTTGTTCCCTGCATCCATGCATTGAGTTTTATTCACTGAGATTTTTATCTCCACACGCGATATGTGGTTTAATTTTAGATGTTCAGGTTCCTCCCCCTCAGAATTCTAAGCCTCGGGAGTGATTAGTTTAGATGCAGGAGCTTTTGATTTTGATTGTATATTGACTTATGCATATGTGTTTATATTTCTAAGTTATGTTTAGAAACTCATGTATTATGTTGTATTTGGAATTTATATGTATCCAGGACTTTGTAATATAGACTTTTGGGTAGTTAAGCTTGTTGAGTTGAAAGTTTATTTTTATAATGTTTGATTAAATTATCAGTATATGTTGGAAATTTTGATAATTTACAGAACAGGTCGATATTTAAAATGAAAGATCCTAAATTCTAAGTCTTGAATTTGGTTTCCAACGGATCAAATTCTGACTTATGAAATTTAGAGTGTTACAGGAGTAGTGCATTGATTGCGTCGCAATCAAACCTCACCTCAATGCCCCTCACAAGTGATATTCTGTCTGGTCCATGGGCATTGGCATAGAACTCCCTCACCACAGTAGGATCAAAATGACTATCTGGGCTGCTGAGGCGCACCCAGTTCCTCCCATGAATCACTGATCTGAACTCCTCAAGTCTAACAGGTCTTTCCTTAATGAAGTTACAGTTTTGAATGTCACTGTAAGCTTCTGCAGCTTTTTGGTCCCGGAACTTGCGAGGATCAAAATCAGCATCCTCCTGTGGTGGTTGGCGTGGTCTCTTGCCTTGTTGGGCACCACTCCTAGAAGTACCTGTTCTACTGACAATCTTTGTTCGTGCCATCTGCAATATTTGATACCAAAAATTATTTATGCAACAAAAAATAGATTATTCAAAATTAATTGATTAAATGGCCAATTTAAATCAATAATTAAAATAATCCTTAAATATTTGCATAAATTTTTTTTTTAAATTTTACCTCTTTATTAATTAATTAATTTATTAACAACATGCAAAAATGATCAGTTAAAGCAAGCCCTAATTAATTATTTAATAACAAAGAGTAGGTAACAAATATTAATGCTGAAAAACCATGTTTTTAAGAAACATGCATGAAAACACAATTATTTAAATATTGGTCATGCAAAAATATTATTTATTTTATTTAAGCAGGCATGCACCAAAGTTAAATGATTTGCAATAATTCATTGAGCATTTTAAAAGAACTACCACCTAGTATCCTAAATACATTCCTAGCAGCATGCATACTTAAGGTTTTCCTAACAAATATTTCTATCCTAAAGTGTCCTAAAAGCCTTAGTCTCTACCCTAATATTTCTAAAAAATTAAGGACTCAAATAAAAAATCTGATCGGTGCAAAACTTTTAAAACACTAAAAACATACCTGGTGTAGCTTCAGAAATGGTAAAAGCAAGGGTATGCGAGCAAAAACAGCAAAAATGGTAGTTAGAATCTCAGAGAATCAGGGAAGGATTTTGAAATTTGAAAAATTTCTTAATCCCTCCGTTAAAATAGGCCTAGCGCGTATGTGCGCTGCAATATGCGCTTGGCGTATATGCAGCGCGTGTCTTCAGTTGGAACTGAAGCGTTGCACATACGCTGCACTGTGCGCTTGGCGCATATGCAGCGCGCGTGCGCTTTATTACACGCTTAGCGTATATAAAGCGCACATGCCAGTTTTCTTTCCGTCCTTTTTGCTGTTTTCATCCACTTTACCCTTTACCATACCTATTCCTAATCCACACAGGTAAAGACTTAGTAAAAAAAACAAAATAACTAAATAAATTAAAAATAAATAAAAACAAATGCTGGGTTGCCTCCCAGGAAGCGCTTGTTTAACGTCTCTTAGCTCGACGCCTGATTCTTTTTGTGTTTTTATGGTGGCCTCAATTGGAGGATGATGGCAGATTTTGTGCCACTCCTTGCTGTGAAATCCCATCCTCCAATCCATTTGTTCCATGTTTCTGATTCTCTGCCTTCTTCTTCAGTAGCTGAGATTGTTCTTTTTCTTTTCTTGAACCCCCAAAGTTTGTCTGGCTGCTTCACCCTCATTCTTGGTTTCGTCAGAAATTTGGAAACCTTCTTTTTCTTTTTCATTTCTTGATCTTCAATCAAGATTCCTTTCTTTTTTTCCTTCTGCAGCCTTGCTTGGAATTGATAGATCCTATTAGGAGGATCTTTTTCAATCTGTTGTGGAGGTTGAAGGATCTTGGGGCTTCCTTTATCAATATGAAAGATGATCCTTTCATCCTTTGAATTCACTTGGTACTCCCCTTTATCTGTATCAACAATCAGCTTGGCAGACTTCATAAAAGGTCTTCCCAATATGAGGGGGACATCAGTGTCCACTTCTTCTGTCTTTGCTATGATGAAGTCTACTAAGTACACAAACTTATCTACTCGAACAGACAAACCTTCTATAATCCCATAAGGGCGTTGAGTGGATTTGTTTGCGAACTGTAGTTCTACATCAACAAGCTTGACCTTCACATCACTCAACTTGTTAAAATACGTAAGCGGCATCAAATTGATGCTCGCTCCCAGATCTAGTAAAGCATGAGTGGTAGGTAAATTTTTAATTTTTACTGGGATAGTGAACTTACCTGGATCAAGAGCTTTTTCTGTGATAACTACCTCATTGGGTGCCTTTTCTTTTTCTTCAACTTCTGTTACTGTCTCTTGACTTTCTTCTTTCTCACTTGGTTCGTGTACTTTTTCTTCTTGGTATGACTGTTCCTCTAGGATAAGTTCCTCATCTTCCTCACTATCTTCTGACCGATTGCCATCCGTAGCAATCAAATGACATTGTTCCTTGGGGTTGGTAAGAGTATGCGTTGAGAAGTGGCTCTTCTTGAATTCTCCCATGTCTTGTGCTAACTGGCCCACTTGATGTTCCAACGCCTTGAGTGATGCATCATGATTCTTCTTGTACCCTTCAAAGCCTGATATGAATGCATCAATCTTTTCCTCCAACCTTGAAATCTTGTCATTTACTGAAGGTTGTTGCTGCTGGTAAGGAACCTGCCTATTATCACCATTCTGACCCCATCAGGAATTGGATTGGTTGTTCCTCCATCCTTGAGAATAGTAGTTATTGTTGTTGTTGGAGAAACTTCCTTGCCCTCTTTGATTTCCCATGAAATTGACTTGTTCTGTTTGTGTCTCTTGAATAGAACATTGACCATTTGCATGATCTCCTCCACAGAAGTCACAGTTCATTGGTTGGGTCTGAATTGGTTGAGCATGGATGGCCTTTAGTTGCTGAGGGAGTGCTTCTAAAGATTTTGTAAGTGCCTCTAGTTGTCTCTTGAGCAATTTCTGTTCATCTAGGAGGGCATCATTGGAATTGAGCTCTAGCATTCCCTTTGCTTGCATCTGTACTGGTTGCCTTCTATGTTGATCCTGTTGGTCATTATGAGCCATGTTTTCAATGATCATCACAGCTTTTTCTGGTTCCACGGACAAGATAGTCCCTCCTGCTGAGGCGTCAATGAAGGATTTGGAATCTAGTTTGAGTCCTTTGCAAAACATATTCAGTTGAGCAATATCTTCGTAACCATGATTCGGGCATTTCCTCAGCAGGGTCTTGTATCTTTCCCAGGCTTCATAGAGTGACTCATCTGTTCCTTTCATAAAAGAGGATATTTCTGCTTTTGCTTGGATGTGCTTTCCTGCTGGAAAGAATCTATTCAAGAACTTTTCTTTCACAATATCCCAATTATGCAGGCTTTGATTTGGATGAGACTTCAACCATTCTTTTGCTTTACCTATCAAAGAGAAAGGAAAAAGACGTAAATATACAAATTCTAAGTTTCCTTCTTCAAATCTCATAGTGCCTGTCAATTCATAAAAATTAGAAAGATGATTATGTGGATCGCTTCATGATCCAATCCTGCGAATTGATTTGCGGTTATGAGGTTGAGATGAGCAGCTTTCAACTTTAAGGTCCTTGCAGTTGTGGGCATCACAATGCTGGAATGATAGCGAGGGCCTCGATTTCTGACATAGTCCCCTAAAGTTCTTCTGGGCTCTGCCATATCTTCTATTATCCTCCTTCTTCTTTGACTCCTTTTCTTCCTGGTTGTCCTCTCGATCTCTGGATCGAAAACTAGTTGCTTTGGAGATACCTGGCTTCTTAAAAGCATAAACAGAGAAGCTAAAAGAAAGATTAGATAACAGATAAATATTTTTTTAATTAATTCGAAAATAAAATAAAAATAAAAGAAAAATTAAAAAAAATGAAAACAAAATTTAAAAATTTAAAAACAAAATTTTTAAATATTTTTTTTTTGAAAATTTTCTTGAAACAATTGGAAATATAATCAACTAAAATTATATAAATTGAGACACCGCTCCCCGGCAACGGCACCAAAAACTTGATGGGTTTCCTGGCAAGTTTACCAGTAGTCCAGTAGTTTTAGAGTAAGTAAGATATCGTATCCACAGGGAGCGGTTGTAATTTATATATTGATAGTGATTGTACTTCCAATACACACGATTTTCAAAAGAGTTTGATTGTAAGCAATAAAATAATAGAATAAAATAAAACAAAGATAACGTGAGGAGAATAGTGGTTTGGACTAGGATTTGACTTCGTTTCATCTCCCCCATTGTGTACGTGAATCCGTTCCCTTATTTACGATCATACTTATAATAACCTTAGCATTGTTTATTTACAATAATTATAAGGCATGCCTGGTAATTATCGTACCCGCAAATTCCCCTATAACATCATAAATAAACGCCAAAAGCTATTCTCTACAGGCATTCAAAGTGGCATTTGGCAACCCCGAACATTCCCCGTATTTTGCAATCAGCGCTATCGATTTAGCCATACTTTCATATAAGGCACCTATGGAGGGGTGTGTCACTCACTGAACCTCCAATCGTTAGAATACAATCCTTATACTACGATATGACTAAACTGAGTATCTTTAGCAATCCGAGAATAGCTTCATGAACAGCTCCATGCTCACCTACCTCGATACTAGCCGGAGTTTCACTTTTTGTATCCAGAGCACTAGCCTACCACCCCGGCGCACGCGCGGAGGTGATGCATTACAAACAGCATAAAGATACCGATAAATTACAAGCATAGAATCATAAATAAAAGGAAAAGAATTTTTATACACAAGGGGATTGAATCTACTACATCAAATCCTACTGGAGAGTTTAGCTACAAATAGTAGGCATTACAAACCACTGAGAAATATGTCACCTTTCTCAATCCTATACTACTCTCTCTCTATGTGTATCAGTGTTGGGTCCCGAGGACCTCTGCTAAGGGCTCTATTTATAGACTTGGAAAACCTTCAAGGGATCAGGTTGTGATGTCACTGGTGAGTGTTTAATCCAATCAGAGGCTGCTTTTTCATTAATTGACGTCACTGTTGTGAAGCTTGATCAATCAGGAGCTTCCCCTTCATTAAATGACGTCACATGCGCGCGGCTTCATTAATCAGGACACACGCTTCGTGTGCGCTTAGCGCACATGATGCCTGGCCACTCTGTTCATCCGCTCCACACACGCCAGGCGCATGTGGAGCGTGTGACACGCTGCAGCTTTCCTTGATTCGTGGATCTAACCTCTTGATTCCTTTCTGATCTTATCTGGTTTTCCTTTATCCCTTTATCCGAATTATTATTGTATTTATCTGCTTGTATTTGAATTTGAAAAGATTCTTTGCAGGATTCTCTGATTTTCTTTTATTTATTTAATTTCTGAATCTGCAATATCCTCCATTCTGATGCTTTTTCCACTCTTGTCCCAAATCTGCTATAATTCTGCATAAAATAGCAAATTTCTATTTAAAATAGCATCATATTCAAATTTGTATCAAATAAATACAATTATTATAAATATTAACAAAAAGGGATATTTTTGGGCATAAATTACTATTTAATCCTTGATAAGTGTAATAAAAATTATATGAAATTAACGCTAATTTTACACTTATCAGACATTCAACCTTTGGGTTCAACAACAAAGTTATAGGGCTTTTTTCGAATTTCCTATAATATAAATTTTATAATTTTTAGATGTCTAGAACTCATGTTATGCTTGAAATACCAAAACAATGTAATTTTTCAATTATGCTTAAAAATTCAACCAAGTCAAATATGAACATGTATTAGCAAAATATTTTTATGACTTGTTAATTAAGCATAAATGAAGTATTAAAAGGTTTATATTTGAGGGATGATAATGTGTAAGAATTTTATTTATCAGATGACAATCGAAACCAAACTCAATGGTATCCGCAGATATTACCCACAATGGGTAGGGTAATTACCCGCAAAATTGGTTCGGGTAATTACCTGCATTTTTTAATTGGTGCTAGTGCGGGTACGAGCATTATATATGGTACCCAAACCTATCCATATCCGCACTTATATTATATGTATAAATATAAATAATTTAATTTTTATATTTGTTTATATTATTAATTAATATTTTTTCTAAAAAACTTAATTAATGTTAATATATAATATAGCCATAAAATTCATGTACATTACTGATTCAATTAATTTAAATGTTATAATTTTGTAAGCTTAAACACTAAAATAGCAAAACATTTGAATTCATAGTTGTGAAATTTTATTGCAACATTTATCTAATGTTTAAACATTACATTGTACATTTTGTTTAAGAACTTTACTGTGTTGTACTTTAATTTAGTTAATAGTTATGTTTTATGGTTAAATTTGGATTATCTATGAATTATTTTTTAATTAATTATCATTTTCTAATTGATTTATTATTTTAATAATTAATGAAAGTGTGGGTATTAGGTGCGGGTACGAGTACTTAAGTACCTAGCGAGTAAGGGAATGAATATTAGAATTGCTACCTACGCGTTTATGCATTCGGTCACATGTATATTTTTAAAACGTGGGTACGAGGACAGGTACTATAGTACCCTACCCAAACCCTACCCATTGCCATCCCTAGTGGAGACAAGACGGTGGTGAAGGAGACACAGTGGTGTGAATATTTCAGAGGAGAATTCCCATTTTGGTTTATTATTTGATGGTGTCCAGGTTATTTTGATGCAGGCATAGGGATGGATGACACAAAGGAAGAGGGCGTAGCTGAAGGTGTATGTTGCTACGGTTCTTGGAGGTTTTAAGAGAAAGTGTGCGTGCGAGATCACATTTGTGGGGGTTGTCACTTTTCTTCAATTTGTGTGTGCGAGATCATTTTTCTTCAATTTGATCAAACATTCTAAGAAGTGTCAATTATTGATGAGTGTGTTGTATTGATAGTGCCAAAAGGATGTACAATGTATTGAAGTGGAACAAAATAATGGTAACATAGCACAAATCATTACCATTGATTAATTGCGTATAATGGCTATGTTTTTTATGCTAGTACAAAATTAAGATTCTATAACTGGATTTTACATCGGTTGTTAAATAACCGGTGTAAAAAAAGGAGCGGTGGAATTTTTAAAATTAATTGAATATTTTCTACATCGGTTATGTATGGAACCGATGTAGAAAGGTATATGAAATTTAAAAATGATTAGTTGGGATTGTTCATTTTGTTTGGGTCTCTTTGGTTTTTCTTCTCCAGGTGTTCTCTCCTCCCCGTCTCATCTCTGTCGCCGCTGCCCCTCTCTCTTTGCCGTGCTTCAGCCTTCTCCTCCTCTAGTTTCCGTCGTGTGAAACAACTTCATTGTGCTTCAACATGAGACCTCTGTTTCTGTCTTGTGTAACCGTCTCAGTTGTTTCTGTCTCTGCACCTCTCAATTTTCTGATGCATGTCTCCGCTATGACCTCCATTTTGAGTTTGATCTATGTTGTGACCTGAACCATTATGTGCTCGCAATATTGAGGTAGGCTTGCACCTTTTGTCCCATATGTTGTAATCATAAGACAAGTTGAGTAACTTATTTATGAGCATCACTATAGTATTGTTGATGGCTTTGATTTCTCTAATAACATTCAAAATAACATTAAGGTTAGTGAATCCTTATAAAAATTTTACCATTAAATTGATGGTTGATTTTAGATGATGTTTTAGTCAAAGGCTCTGCCTCTGGCCTTTGAAGTTATTGTCAAGAAAATTTAAAAAAACTATGGAGGAGACCTTTCGGAATGATATCTTGGAATCTGTTAAGGAAGATCAGCCTAACTATGACCTAATTTTTCAACTCATGGGAGAGGTTAGAGGTGAACTTTGTGAGATGGCTTCAGGAAGCTGGTAGGAGGATATTATTGCAACCATTGATTTAGATATTCTTTCTCAAGTATCACTTATGTTCTCTACCTTTCTTCATGCACCCTGTGGCTGTGATGGCGAATAGAGTATCACTTTCAAGTTTATTCAAAATCGAATTCATTGCTAAAATGATAGAATGCTAACTGCTTATATTGATTAGTTATAGGACAGAATGCTAGCTGTTGTGTTTGAATGAATTAAGCTGGTAGGAGGAAAAAATGCTTATATATGCCCTCCCCTATAGAGGTGAGCAAGAAAAGGAATTAAGTTGCTAGTTGTTTTTATACAAAATAAATTATTATTATAATGCAAACTCAATTATAGACTATATTTTAAATCTCTGAAAAATAGTATTATGTTACATAGTTCATTAATAAAGGGTGGTCTAAGTTGATCGACTTATGCAATTAGACTCACGAAGGTGCAACTCTTATTTATATATATATATATATATATATATATATATATATATATCAACTAAATGTTTAATGACATAGGAAGTGAAAGTAAATATAAAAAACTTGTTCGTAAGTGTCTTGTAAATTGTCATATATTTTCCTTTTAATTATCATGATTTTTATTTATTATAATTTTTTCTTTATGTAATAATTATATAGATCACCAAGTTTTCAACACTCAGCAATTGGACGCTTTAATTGGTTTTAATATCGTGTAGTAGGCTATGCCTAACAACTCATGATGCATCATGCAAAGAGTTATTCTATCACATAAGGTATTTTTACCCAGAGCTTCTTAATACTTTTGCACTCAGGATGAAAAATGCTTAGTTTTATGTATTTTTGTAGCAAAGTGCAAATTTGACAAGTCCAATGTCTACATCTAATGCTTAGTTTTATGTATTTATATATTTTTGAACTTACTATATATGTACTCTACCTCCTCTATGGTTTGGATAACAATAGATTTTAATATTGGTATTGAAAAATCTATAAAGTGTTTTCGTTTTAGCTTTTACCAGTCCTTTGTCTTGCACTGGCACTTTAGCTTAATTATTTTTCGTTTGCAATTAAAAGTGCTCTGAGCAGTTGATTTTGTTTCTGAAATTGTTGAATATGGATATTATTTACTCCTGGGGCTTTTCATTTAGTTTGATTATTTTTAACTTATGGATAATTTTAAGCTTTTTAATGCAATTGTACTTTCTATCTTACTATGGTGAAATTTTAAAATTTTTGGATCTTTATACTAACGCTAGTTTTAATTTGAAGTTGGCCTAAGTTCTACTAGGAATAAATGTTAGTAGTCTGAGAAATTTAGAGATTGAAAATTTTCGTCTCTAATAAATCACTTTCTACATCGGTTGTTACCCAAAACGGATGTAAAATGTGTGACTTTTTACATCGGTTCCAAAACCGATGTAGAATCATTCGACATTCTACATTTGCGGGATCTACAAATATTCAAAAACCGATGTAAAACGTAATTTTTAACCAATGTTAAAAGCATTTTTTTCCACTAGTGTGCAATTCGGTATTCTTCCCCCCAGTCCTCTATTTCTTCCTAGTATACTTATCGTTCTTTGATAACTTTGTGATTTTTTTCTCTTTTTTCTGCCTTCCAATGGATCAAGATTCAAGTGTTAAGTCCCAGTTTCGTAATCTGCCCTCACTTTTGTATCTTACTCCAGTTATACTCATGACTATCTTCCACGTCATTAAAATTATTGTCTCCTTCACTCTCATCATCATCACTAATTGAAGGGCTTTTGGTAGAAGGATTTTGATTTGCACCAGAGACAGTAGTGTCTCCAAAAATGACACACCATTTATCATAATGCATGCAACCTTTCTTCTTAAATTGCTTTGCAAACTTATACTTCTGAAAAAACATAAATCACACCATTAATTTATTGTAAAATATTATTCTAATAATGTACTTTAGTAATAGAATATCAAATTGAAACATACCCCACATAGTTTCTTCCATTGATCATTTGTAGCGCTAAGTTGTCCGGTTGTTAAATTATACCATATTCCAGTCTCCATTTTCAACAAAGTGGTAAAATCTTTCCATCTTCCTCTCAATTGATTGAATTTGTTCTTCAATTGGTCAGGTGTGTATTCCATTTCAAATTTTCTTTTCAACTCTGTCTTAATATGCTTCCATGCACCCTTTGTATGAGTTGTTGTTTGTCTATTACCTTTTTTAACTTCGTCATCCACTAAACATATAAAATAGGATTCAATATCATCGGGCCATATTTCTTCTTTAGATACTGTAATTTCAATCACCTCATCTCCAACAACTTCATTAGCATTCTCATTTGTCATCTAATAAAGCACTCATTAATAAAGGAACTGCTTCGAAGGTAAATGATACAATGATATTTAATATAGTAAAACAATACAATGATAAATTAATACATGCATCAGAAGCAATAAAGTAAAATACTATAATATAATAAAGTTTTTTCAATTTTTGGCCATAAATTAATTTTTTTATACAACTAATAAATTAA
Organism: Sesbania bispinosa; assembly: GCA_026901365.1. Lineage (NCBI taxonomy): Eukaryota > Viridiplantae > Streptophyta > Magnoliopsida > Fabales > Fabaceae > Sesbania > Sesbania bispinosa. The sequence continues at coordinate 312,554 of QLOH01000663.1, read as the reverse complement.
CATAAGTGTTATATATATAAGCACTCGGGTTAATATATATTGCAAAGCTAGTAAACAAAATAATATCTCATAAGGGAAAATTAAAAAACTACGGAGGAGGCCTTTTGGGATAATATCTTAGAATCTGTTATGGAAGATCAACCCAACTATGACCTAATTTTTCAACTCATGGGAAAGGTTAAAGATGAACTTTGTGAGATGGCTTCAGAAAGCTGGTAGGAGGATATTATTACAACCATTGATTTAGATATTCTTTCTCAAGAAGCAATTATATATATTCTCTACCTCTCTTCATGCAACATGTGGCTTTGATGGCTAATAGAGGATCATTTTAAGTTTATTCAAAATCGAATTCATTGCTAAAATGGTAGAAAGCTAACTGCTTATATTGATTAGTTATTGGACAGAATGTTGGTTGTTGTGTTTGAATAAATTAAGCTGGTAGAAGGACAAAATGCTTATATATAGCCTCCCCTATAGAGGTGAACAAGAGAAGGAATTAAGTTGCTAGTTGTTTTTATACAAAATAAATGCTTATTATAATGCGAACTCAATTATGGACTATATTTTAAATCTCTAAAAATAGTATTATGTTACGTGGTTCATTAATAAAGGGTGGTCTAAGTTGATCGACTTATGCAATTAGACTCACGAAGGTGCAACTCTTTTATTTATATATATATATATATATATATCAACTAAATGTTTAATGACATAGGAAGTGAAAGTAAATATAAAAAACTTGATCGTAAGTGTCTTGTAAATTGTCATATATTTCCCTTTTAATTATAATGATTTTTATTTATTATAATTTGATCTTTATGTAATAATTATATAGATCACCAGGTTTTTAACATGCAGCAATTGGACGCTTTAATTGGTTTTAATACCGTGTAGCAGGCTATGCCTAACAACTCACGATGAATCATGCGGAGAGCTACTCTATCACATAAGGTATTTTTACCCAGAGCTTCTTAATAATTTTGCACTCAGGATGTAAAATGCTTAGTTTTATGTATTTTTGTAGCATGGTGCAAATTTGACAAGTCCAATGTCTACATCTAATGCTTAGTTTTATGTATTTATGTACTTTTGGACTTACTATATATGTAATCTACCTCCTCTATGGTTTGGATAACGATAAATTTTAATATTGGTATTTGGAAAATCTATAAAGTGTTTTTATTTTAGCTTTTTACTGGTCCTCTGTCTTGCACTAGCACTTTTGCTTAATTATTCTCCGTTTGCAATTAAAAGTGCTCTGAGTAGTTGATTTGTTTCAAAAATTGTTGAATATAGATAATATTTACTTCTAGGGCTTTTCATTTCGTTTGATTATCTTTTAACTTATGGAAATTTTAAATTTTTTAATGCAATTGTCCTTTCTATCTTACTATGGTGAAATTTTAAAATTTTTGGATCTTTATACTAACGCTAGTTTTAATTTGAAGTTTACCTAAGTTCTGCTAGGAATAAATGTTAGTAGTCTGATGTCTAGATCAGAGACAAAATTTAGAGACTGGAAATTTTCCTCTCTAATAAATCACTTCCTACATCGGTTGTTTCCCAAAACCGATGTAAAATGTGGGACTTTTTACATCGGTTCCATAACTGATGTAGAATCATTTGACATTCTACATTGACGGAATCTATCTCTTTGAAACCCGATGTAAAAAGTCATTTTTAACCAATGTTAAAAACCTTTTTTTTTACTAGTGTGCAATTCGGTATTCTTCCCCCAGTCCTCTGTTTCTTCCTAGTGTATTTATCGTTCTTTGATAACTTTGTGATTTTTCTCTTTTTTTGCCTTTCAATGGATCAGGATTCAAGTGTTAAGTCCCAGTTTCGTAATCTGGCCTCACTTCTTACTCCGGTTATACTCACAACTCCCTATATTTTTAGAGATGCACTCTTCTCAATTTCTATTTCAATCCCCCTTTTATACACATGAGATTATAACCTTTCTACCATTTTTGTTTCAGCAAGTTATTCAAAGGCAATGCCCGCTAAACAAAAGGACATCTCTTTACTATGCAAAACTCATTTTGTCAAATAATCAAAAAGCCCCTTTTTGGGCTAATTTTGGACTTTTTTTGGCTTAAACTGATTACAGGGCTCTCTCGCCTTTTTCTTTTTCAATTTTGGGCCTTTTAGTCTAACATCACTATAGGCTTTTTTTTAACACACATTTTTTTAGGGGCTCTTCAGGCCAAAAATGAACTACCTAATTAATTAACCAATGACTGGCTAAATGATTAATCAATTTTTTTGACTCTCTAATTAAATAATTGAATAACCATTGTATAACTATTGAATCAATTTTCTGGGTAACAATAAAATATAGATTGTATTTGAAGACTGAAACAAAAGATGCACTTAGTTCCGAACAAAATTGGATGCTGACAACCAATTCACATTTGTCTTTCCCATTAAAACATATAAAGCATACTTCCTTAAAAACATTAACCCTAACCAAAGGATTAAATCATAGACCATATCACATGATGAAGTTGCATTATCTCAGGCTTTGTGACTACCAAATCCACATTAGACCGTGATTTTGAATTGCATTCATAGTATTGGTCTACATTAGTCCACATCGCACCAAACGCGTCAGCGACCGCTACCACGATCATAAGCACAATTTAAAAACTTAGTTCTAACAATGCCATATCAATCCCTATTATATATCCATGCAAACAATTAACCAAAAGTCAAGCTTTTATTTGATCCAACCAATCAAAAAGCTAGAGATCCATTGGTTCAAAGTAGACACATGGTAGTCTATGTATACATATAACCGCCACCATGGATGTCTTTCAAGTCAAACCCAAATTCAACCAGAAGTATATGGTCTACTGGAGAAAATCAAATGATAAAGCAATCTTCAATAGAAGCATTTTCAAAAGTGCACTTAAAATCCTTCAAAAGAACATAATTATGTTATAGATACTTTAAGATTTTCACAAAAAGTGAACCCTACAAATATATATTTCAATAATATATATTGAGGTTATATTATAATTACATAATAAATAATTAATTTTCAAGAACAAATTCCTAGTTGTAAAAATAAAATATATAGATAAGCAAACAAGAATTAAAACTTAGACTTAAGTATAATCACTAAAACACATATTGATTAAAAACAATAACATTTATCTCTATTATAGCTTTAACTTCATAAACTCACTTTCAACCAATGCATACACCACTAACACAACTAACTAACATGTTAAAAAATATTTTCATAGTTCTTAAACATGTTTGAGTTTTGCACATAGTTCGTCAAATAAAAATAGATTTATAATTTCATTAGACAATTCGTTGTATCACAAGAATCTAAATAATATCTTAAGCATTAAAAGGGTCTCGAGTTCACCCCATTTTTTCCTAGTGTAACTTTTTCAACCCAAGATTCAATAAACATTCCATCTATAACCTTGATTAGTCTACTCATAAACATTGCAATCCATCTCAAAGCCAAAATCAACCAAAATAAATTCATATTGCAAACAAACTTGTCTTGCTCCTCCAAGCCAAAAGCCAAAAGATCTTCCCCCATCCAAAACACACACATGCGGGGAGAATAGAGGGATTTGAGAATTGGGGCTTTTATATTTTTATAGATTATTTTCTTGGTATCCTAAAATGTTAACAAGAAATTTATAAACTAGCATCATATCAACTTTAGCATTACTAAAGCCTAAGGTTTAAGGTTGAGTTTAAGATATGTCCCATATAAATAATTATAGTAATGGAGAGTTCTTGAAGTTGTAATAGTAGTTTTAGGCTATAAGTGACATATTTCTTCCCCCTACATAGAAGAAATAGTATTTACACTGCATTGTATGTGCACAAGTAAAATAAGGTAAGAAACTTAGTCATCAACCAAATAACTGGGAAGCAAAAATCCATTGATTTTTAATCCTTAATTTCTTCCAAACCCTAAAATCAAAAGCATTGAGAGTTAGAGACGTGCACACACACAATCACAGATTCAAAGAGAAACATAGAGATAAAGAAAGAGAAAGATAAATAAACCTTGAATGAAATGAACATCATCTTGAAGGAAATGGTATAGAGGTGATGGTTATGGGATGGTGATGAAAGGTGAATGACAGGGGAATGGAATAGGATCAGAGATGGGTGGAAAAGGAGAGAAATGATGAAGGGGAGATAGATAGTTATGGGGAAAAGAAAGAGCATTGCTATTGTTTATGAAGAAAACACGTTCGAGTAGGAAATATACGAAAGGAAGTGTGACAATCAAAATTCACTAAAACATAGAAAGGTTATTAATAATAAAAAATATATGAACCAATCAAATTACAACAGGTAAGAAATCCTGAATGAAGCCATTTGTGATTTTTTGGTATTAATTAAATGCCAAATTAAATATAGGGTGGTTGATAGATTAAATGACTAGTGATTTAGGTATTGATAAATCTTACGCTGCTTTACCAATGATTATGGCTTTGATAATTTGAAATCCTAAAGAAATGAAATAACCATTAACATCTCTAATTATCGTCAACTTGGATATCAACAGTTGAGTTAATAAAAAAATTCCAATGTTATCACGAATTACTAATGATCAACAATCAATAAGTTCTTTTATTACCAACAGTGTCATGGTCGTCAAAAATTCATATTTGCTTATTGCTAAAATGTGTCTATGTGTACGAGGCATATCAAGTGAGAATGAATGATTTATGTGAGAATGAGAAGAATAAGAGCTTGTTTGATAACTCTTTTCAAAAACAGTTTTTAGTTTTTTAAATTTTAAAAACTAAAAAACTTGTTTGATTATCAATTTTTAAAAATTGTTTTGAAAACAGTTTTATAAAATCAGTTTTTAAAAACTAAAAAATGAAAACAGATAAAAGATGTTTTGCTTTTCAAAAACAGATTTTAGTTTTAAAAAATAAAAAGACACGGAGAACTGATTTAGAAAATGGTGTTTTCAGTAATGGCATTTGTGTAATTTTAGTGAACTTTTTATTAGGATTGTAAAGCACACGATGTGGTACCAAATCCCTGCTAGCCTTCACTTCTTCTTCTCCGAGCTTCGCTTCTTCTTCCTGGGAGCGCCACTGCCACTTCGTCCTTCAGCTCCACCGTACCGGAATCACAGCGACGACATTGGAATCACTCTCCCTCAACCTCTCGTCCTCAATCTCAGGTTCTGTTTTCATTTTCTTTTTAAAATGCATCTTATGCTCTTGATTTCATTTTAGGGTTTGGTCATGGATTCACTGGGTTGTTTTCTTTTTCTGATAAAAATGGCCCCCATATTTGAGTAGAAGCTTAAGCTTGTTTCAATAATTGTTATGGATTGAATTTTTTGAAAATGAAATTGGGGGTAGATTAGATTAGGCATGGAGAGGACATTTTTTGGTCGAAGGAGAGGGGAGGGGAAATATGTGAAAGGATATAGATTAACTAAGAATTTGATGAATGGTAACAGGAGTTTGGCTGGTATAAAAACTCTTGTTGCTGGTGCTTTGGCTGTTGCGGTTACAACTCCACTTGATGTGGTTAAAACTCAATTGCAATGGTTAGCTACATTGATCAAGCATCATAATACTCTTGTTTACTTGCCTTAGTTTTTAGTCTAGAACTCTCCCTGATGCAACAAGAATCAATAAGATAGGATTGTATTTTGTATCTATGGCTTCTTCTTGGTGTTCAGCTAATTGCTGTTTCAAAGCAGTCACTATTTCAAATATGCATATAGTTTTGTTGGCTGCTCTTAATTTATGATTTTTCTGGTTCTCTGCCATATTTTATTTTTCGGTTTTAAATGACATCTTATCCTCCTTATAGATGTATTTTACCTCTTTGTTTTCTAATGATTTTATTTACTATTTAAAACAAAATACTTATGACAACTTTGTATGAGTGCCATTGCAATCTGGTGACTAACTTCACTTCCCAAATGTTCAACAATGCTCAATGGTGAACACGAGTTACCTTCATTGGCAGCCACTTTAGGCAGGTATGTGGCACTTCGCCTTGTGAGTCTTCAAGTTTGTGTCCTGCAACTGACTCACTCTCTGATTCCCACATACTGGAGAAACCAGATTCACAGAATACACTACTCTAGATTTTTCTTAGTAAAGTAAGTAGCTTTAACTCAGAGTCACAAAAGAAAAGAAAAGAAAGAGCAGAGTGAGACAGTTCAGTGAAAAGAGGAGGAACCCACATGGGATGGTTGGATTTATGAGCAATATTTTTTACATCTTAGTGGTACCACACATTAGGGGATAGGTGCATCATGTTTCTATGTTTATTAGGTAAATGCAAAGTACCACACATTATGATCTTGTCACTAGCTTACATAATCTATCCTTGGTGCTGCATATTGTGAAGTTTTATCAATATTGAATTGATGCTGCATATTGTGAAGCATGCACTATATATATACTCTGTTGCCATAAATAAGCTAGCTAGGAAGCATAGATATTATATAATTGGAATGGAAACCCAACCTCTTATTGTTTTGTTTAATCTAAGCTAGATTAATCCTGGTACGTAGTAGAATAATAGTGTGATTCTAATAGATGGCTGAAACTCTAGTTTGGATTACTTGCACTCCGAATAATAGTGTGATTTAAAGCCTTCTAACATCCTTTTAGATAGACACTGGGAAGCTCATGTCAGTGATTTTGGGACAGCTAGAATACTTGGTCTTCATCTGCAAGATGGTAGTACCCTTTCCTCATCAGCAGCTTTGCAAGGCACAGTTGGCTATTTGGCACCGGGTATAACCCTTTATTATATTACTAATCTCTTATACTGTACAATATATTTTCATCACATTTATGTTCATAGTGGAGTTACAACCTAAATACATAATTTAGTTCTCAGATTTGTATAGTGAGTAAATCATGCACATTAGATTTGTATAGGCAGCAGTGCTGGGAAAGTAGGCACTCTAGCAGTTGACAAAGCTGTAGATGACAGTAAGTAACCATTCTTCTTGCCCTGTCCATTCCTGTCCAGACTGTTGAACACATTCCAATCCAACACCAACCCTCCATTGCCGCACTTGTCCACGATTCTCACTATTGTCGAAACTTCATTTGTTGTATTCGTCACCTAATTAGTTAACCAATTAACTCGATCAGTAATCACTAATCAATCAACAATTTAATTAAAATTAAGATTGAGATACACATATATGATATATATACCCTGAGGCACTTGCCACAAACAGCTCTGCCCTGAGGGCCGACGGGTCCACAGAAGGCAGTCCAGCCATATTGCTTACGCCAAGCCAAAGGCTTGTTAGCATCCCATGTAGAACAGAACACTCTTGCAGCCTTCATGTCCCAATTGATGTTCTGAGGGTTGAAATAATGACATGCAGCCTTCATGCCTCCATCAAATTTCCAAAAGATGGAGAAGCTCAAATTTCCAATTCATGCCTCCATCAAATTCTAACCTTTCTTTCAGCACAATACCTCATTTTCAGAGACTTTTTAAGTCCTGAAATTAACTATATATAGGGGATCTTTCAGGATCTAAAAACATTCAGACATATGATGGACACTTTGGATAGTCTGGGTTCTGGCATTAAGTTACCATCCACTTACATATACTTTTTTGCCCGTTTGAATGCTTGCATACTATATTGATAGTCTGCAAGTTTGTATTATTTATAAAACTTGTCAGTCTTCTGAAGCTTTATTCAACAAGGAGCATCTGTAATCATTTAATTTAATTTTAAGGGACACAAAACTACCTATATATGGGTTTTATATGCAGTATTGGCTACGGATGAGAAATACAATGAAGCTATTTTTAGCACTGCTAAACGGCTAGTTGCTGCCATTGAAGGGCCTCCAGATCCTATGACCGGGACTGTTTTGTTGATTGCAGACAATATTGTAGAATAGAAATTCTGTTGTCACAGCTAGTTGTTTGTCACAAGAAAATAGATTTATATTAGTTGTTGCTAAGGGTTTGTCTTGCTCTAATGTTCCTTCACTGCAGTAGCGATTCAAGTTGTGTCATGTGAGGCCTATTTCACAGTTGTTGAATGCTTCCTATTACCATTTCCTTTTCGATTTTAATGTTGCAAATTATCTTTATAAATGGAGATAGACCTACTAGTTAATTGAATTTATATTTTAATTCCTAACATGATAATTTATAAATGTGGCCATGTGTTATTTGATAGGTTATCTGCAATGCATTTGTGGTGAGGTATAATCAGATTTTATTTGTATATAGTCTTCTATAGTTTGGTTCAAATGGAAGGACCATTCCTCTTTTCCTCCTGTGGCTGGACTCAACAAAAGCTTCTGGCCTCACTGATGCAGACCTGGACTCAACAAACTGCAGGATGAAATTTCAAGCCCAATTAGTGCAAGAATTTTTGTACTCTGTGACCCTGAATTGTTCCCGGAGTCTCTGCAGAATTCTGAGGTTACCTCCAGCTCAAATTGTTTCCATGAAGAGAACTCTTCCTATGCAACAAATATATCTCCAACTTTAGATGTAGATAATAAGATCAATAGCAATAGCAATATAGTTACCACTCCATCTAGTACCACTACAACCAGCACCACCATTTGTAATCTGCAAACCCCACTTTAACCAGATTAAATTCCCTGCTCCTTTTGTTTTTTATATTGTTCTTCTCTTTTTCCTAATCCAGTTTTACTCCATGTTGTACATTATTAAACTATGCATCCAACTTGCAGTAGGATTTTCTGGTTCAATTTTCTCTTAAAACTACTGTTGTTTTACTTTCCAGTAGTCATGTTAGTAAATAGCTTGAACTTTTTATAAGATTAAATTTAGAACTAATAAAATTAATATGCTTAAAAATTGCAGGTTGCCTTTAGGACTAATGTATTTCACCCAAACATTAACAGTAATGGCAGTATATGTCTCGACATTCTTAAAGAACAATGTAGCCCAGCACTAACCATTTCCCAGGTTTGGTTTTACTTTGCTTGTTTACCTTGATATGTAATAATTTGCATGAGGTTTATGTTTGTATGCCACTTGCTGATCAGTGTTTTTCTATGTTCGCTATTAATGGAAAGAGTTTGGTCATAACTGATGGATTAAGATAAAGGAAGTTTCATTTGAATCATGCACAATCTTGCTTTCTATTTTTTTCTTTCTATTTGGCCTCATGAGAGCTATTGGAGTCAGCAACTTCTTTGTCAAGAAGCTTCAGAACCTGCTTTCTGTTGTATTTTTGGGTTAGAACATATGTGATTGATAATCATACAAACTATTTATATATATAAATTATAATATTAATAGCTACGGATTAGCTAGAAAAATGTCGTAGCTATGAAACTTCAGAAAATTAAAAAATTACAATATAATTTTAATCCCTAAAATTACAATATTAATGCTACCATTGATTTTATAACTAATTTATAGTTATTTTGGAGCTACATATCTTTACTTGGAATTGCCTGTAAATTAGCTACAATTTTCATTGTAGCAGTAGCACATCTCAAGGTTTTTTGTGGTGCAATGTCATTAGACACAAAAAACAATTTTTAAAAAATACGATTTCAAATCATTTTTTTTTAAATGTAAGTACTAAATAAGTTTTTAGATAAATTAAAAAATAAGTTTAATGTAAAAAATATAAATTCTTCAATAAATTAAAAAAAAACATAAAAAATCTTCAATTGATATTTTTGGGCACCAAAAATAATTTTTTTTTATAAAATATAGTTCCAAACAAGTTTTTTTATTTTTTAGTTTTTAAAAACAATTTTCAAAAACAACATTACCAAGCAAGTTTTTTTGTTTTCTTATTTTAAAAACAATTTTCAAAACAAAAGTGCCAAACGGATTTTTTTTAGTTTTCTTCTCAAAAACAGTTTTCAAAATGCATTTACAAAACTGTTTTTAAAAACTAAAAACAAAAGTCTTTCAAACAAGCCCTAAGTTTCTCTTTTTTGAAATCACAAAATTAGTTCTTTTCAAGTGTATTTTGAGTCTCTAACATTTCTTATCATATGTGCTTTTAGTCCCTAGTGAAAGGGTGATAAGGACTAATTTGGGGTGATTAAAAAAAACACTCAAAACATGAGTTTTAAATTATGAGGATTAAACCTAAATTCGCTTAACTTTACGGGACTAAAAATATATTTTAGCCATAATGTAACTATTTAGGGATGGCACCCGCGTAGGGCGAAGTTGGGGAGTACCGCGTCACTCCCTACCCGCACCTATTAATTATCTCCCCAGCCCCAACCCACCTTCAATCCCTGCCTTCACATAATATTTTCCCCATACTCATTTCTCATATCCCTACAGGTCCCCACGATGATTCCCACTGATTAAGTATATTATGAAAAAAATATAAATTAGGTTTTTAGATTAAAAATGGAGATGATACTGAATAATAATTAATGATGGAGAAAATTATTTGAAGTTTTATTTTTTTAATATATTTAATTATTAATCATTAAAAAAAAGATTAAAAGTCAATTATATATGTATATATTAAATATGATTTTGTTATTTTGTTTAATTAGAGATCTTGAGAGACAAGGAGTATGACTCCCAACCCATCCCTAAATATATTTAGAGTGTTCAACCCCTCCAAACTCAATGTAATAAATATGAGTATTAATTATTTTTATGTGTTAAAGACCTCACGAGACGAGAAATGATCCTCATCCCTATCCCCAAATTTATTTACACTCTTTTGGTAGAGTAGAAATTAGGGGGAGGAGAGAAGAAATAGAGAAGAGAGAAGTATAATATGTGTTTGATATAATAGAAATGAGGGTAGAAAGAAATTATATTTGTGGGTCTCATAGCTTTTTATTTTCTACACTAAACAACGAAGAAATTCTGACAGGGCGAAGAAAGTTGGTTTTTAATTGTTGTGCCCTCTTCATTTCTCTAACGCTTCACTGCTTCATAGTGCACACATTGTGCTTAGTTTTAATTTTTTTCTCTAACCCATCCTATATGTATTATTATAGATTCCCTTTTATTCTATTTTGATTTTTTTATGCTAAAAATTCTTTTCTTTTTAAATATAGTTTAAATTTTATATTTTAGGATTTTAGATAAATTAGTTATACATATTATTTATTATTCATAAAATTAAATATTTTAAATTTTGACTTAAATATCATTTTGGTCCCTACATTTTTTCGTGTTTTTGTTTTAGTCCCTACCAATTTTTTTAAAAAAATTTAGTCCCCACTTTTTCAAACGTATGTTATTTTAGTCTCTGCCGTTAAAAGGGTTAACGGTATTGATAACGTGGCAAACGTTTAGTCCTGCTCGGATGGTATCCTTCTCTCTTACCAGCGTTGACATTAATTCCTGTTTTTTCCTGCTCGGATGGTATCCTTCCCGGATGATATCCTTCTTGGATGGATTGAGCTCAGATTGTAACCTGCTCGAATGGAACTCTCTTTACCCTGGTCGGATCATTCTAAGTTTCATTCGAGCAGGATACCGCCCGAATAGGATACCATCTGAGCTCAATACCATTTGAGCATGATACAATCTGAGCTCAACAACATCCGAGCAGGATACCATTCCGGTTCAATACCATCCGAACAGGACTAAACGTTTGTCACGCCATCAATCTTGTTAACCCTTTTAACGACAGAGACTAAAATAATATACGTTTGAAAAAGTGGGGAATAAATTTTAAAAAAAAAGTTGGCAGGGACTAAAACAAAAAACAAAAAAGTTGGCAGGGTTAAAAACACGAAAAGTTTGCAGGGACTAAAACCAAAAGTGTTAGGGACTAAAATAATGTACATTTGAAAAAGTGGGGAATTAATTTAAAAAAAGAAGTTGGCAGGGACTAAAACCAAAAACACGAAAAGTTGGCAAGGACTAAAACAAAAAGTGTCTGGGACTAAAATAACATACATTTGATAAAGTGGGGACTAAGTTTTAAAAAAAAGTTGGCAGGAACTAAAACAAAAAACACGAAAAAAATATAGGGACCAAAATGATATTTAAGCCTTAAATTTTTATAAATTTTACTTAAGAATATTTATTGAGGGGCATTTTAGTCTTTATAAATTACAATTTAATTTCTTTCTATCATATTTCTCACTTACCAAACAACCTATATTTTTTCTTTATTTCTCACTTATTTCTCTCCATTCATTTCTCTTTTCTTTGTTTTTCTTTTCTCTATTTCTTTTCACCCAACAAAACAAAGCCTTAAGGAGATTTATATCATCATTCCAATCCGAGAAGAAAAATTCCTCAATCTCAATTCCAAAATGTGACCTTTCTTATAAGGATCCCCAGACACAATTAGATATTATTGCCTCCGTTTATTTTTAAGTATCGTTTTAGAGTCTAAAATTTGTTTATAAATAAGTGTCGTTTTCACATACCAAGACAATAATAAAGGTTAATTTTTCAACTTTATCTTCTTCCAAATTTATTAAATGGTGGAGTATTTATTGCATATTACTAGAAATGGTGGAGAGTTTTAAATACTTTAATAAGAGAGGGAAGGGGTATATTTGTAAACAGTGGAGCAAAAAGGATACACTTATTACATTTCTTAATCTATGTGTAAAAACCTTAAACAACACTTAATAAGAAACGGAGGGAATAACATTTCTATAACTATTGTCTGCACCCTAAGGGCATGTTTGGTTTACATTTTCATTTCCTATTTCCATTTTCTGTTTTTATTCTGTTTCCTGTTTTCTGGAATTTTACAAAGGAAAAACTAGAAATGTTGGAAACAACAAATTTTTGTTTCCAGCATTTCCAATTTTTCCTTTGTAAAATTCCAGAAAACAGGAAACAGAAAAATAAAAACGGGAAATGAAAATGCAAACCAAACATGCCTAAGTTTTCCTCGGACCAAAATAATTTCTTAGAACTAGTCAACATTGGGTTTGAGGGTCTTTTTTTCCGTACAGATATTGGGTCTTACTTTCTGCCAATATCGGAAATTGACCAAAATTAATATGAAAATAATTGAGTTGCTCTAATAAAAAAATATACTCCCTCCTTTTCACAATGACAGTCGTTTTAAGAAGAATTTTTTTTTTCAATATGATTGACGTTTTGGAATCTCAATGTGATATTAAAACTATTTTTCCATGTTTACCCTTTATTTATGGGTGTTGGGAAATACAGTTGGAAACTGAATACCCTTTATTTACTGCCACCGTCCTTCAAATTTCTCGTGCACCGTCCATCAACTTCACATTTCCTCGTGCACTGTAACGTCCTAATTTCTAAATTCAGAAATAATGCCTGTTGGGAGCACTATTTCCAAATTCATAAAATTAATTCATCAATTTCGCGTATCAAAATAAAACATAATCGCTTGTGTAATCCACCCATTACCAAAGCTCCACTTTACATAGTTAAAACATAGAAAATCCAACAAAGTTGCCGTCAAGGCTCCAATACAATGCATCAAAATTAACATAGTAATTTCCTAGGAAACAACAAAACAAAAGACTACGGTAGTCCTAAGCAAATCAACAACGGTAATAAGAAATAAAGGTATAATCTATGGTACTTCATGTATCCTCTACTTCTCGTCCTGATCCTGAAACTCATCCTGCACAACTGAAATATAATTCCCATATCGTGGGATGAGACTACGTCCCAGTGAGCGTAACAAGTGTGTGCGGTGTGGGGAAAACAATCAAGAATCATCACAATTACACATATCTATCTAGAGCATCATGAATAAATGAATTATACATAATATATCATCATTGAAATAATGTTTACGATGCAATGCATGCCTGTGAGGTGTTGTTACCCGACACCCGGGGTCTTTACACTGTAACGTGACTGTGATGAGCGCTCGGCCTGAGAATCCAAGGACCGTCGTCCAGGGAAACCTGAGATTAAGTCTTATTTGAACATGAATGACACATTACTTGATTATTTTTAATAATTGAGGATCCCCCATCTTCCCCTTGGCCGAGGGTTAGATGAGATCACCTCGTCTTTCTTAAACATGATTGCCCGAAGGCCTGTGACGGTCAATGACCCTATGATAGCCCGGAGGCTCTGTGATGGCTATAAGCCCTGTGATATCTTAATTCATAATTGATGACTGTGATGGCCAAAGGCCCATGATTTCATAATAAAATATTCAAGGTTCCTAATACATCATCATTATCTCAAATCATCTACCCTATGGTTTTGCAATTCTAGACATCTAATCATCAATACATTCATAATTCATAAACTTATCTCATACATACATCATTATTCCATGGAAGAAAGGGAAAAAGAATGGGGAACATGTTGTGAGAACAATCAAGACAAACAAGTGAGAGTCACACCCACCTCAATAGAAGCCCTAAGAGAAGGGAAGAAGGTTGGGGAGGACTAGGGTTGGAGAGCCTTAGCTTTAATCATCTTCCTCCAAGTTCCCAAGGCGTTCCTCTCTCTACAAACCGCTCTTTCTCTCTCTAAAATGAAGAAGAAACGGAAAGAATTCAAGAAAGAAACCGTAACTTATGTTTTTAAAGTGCAGAAATCGGGCCTGCGCTCAAGCGCAAGTTCTCGCTCAGGCTACGCTTGAGCTCAGCTCGAGCTGAATTTCTCAAATTGCTCTCTGTTTTCCGCGCCCAGGCTGCGCTCGAGCTCAGCTCGAGCGAGAAAACCAGATTGTAATTTTCCCTTCTTGCTGATATCCTCGCTCAGGCTGCGCTTGAGCGAAAATGAGTCTGTTTGAAGGTGCAGTTTTCATCCAAACCCTATCATATAACCTATCAAACTGAAGCCCCGAAAATAAGCTTTCTAATGAGAGTGGAATCACCTCAATCGGACATCTACAACTCTAGATATTTGCGAATTAGTACACCAAGGTCATTAGGCCTAATTCCCAGAATTAAGCAGCAACCTTAGCTTTTTGCCTCTTAAGCTTTTCCTCATCCATCTACATTCAAATTCGAATTCGAATCTTATATTTAAACATTATCCTAAACTTGATATTACTCTCTTATCTCTATTTCTTGTGATGTTATCATTGCTATTTTGAAATATGATCTTTAAATTAAAATGCTAAAGCATATCTCTTTCCTGAGGATATCCCAATCGGTTCTGATATTATTATATTAATATTAATAATATAATAACTACTACATTTATAACAATTAAAGTTAATTGAAACATTAATAATATAATTTATCTTCTAATAATTTTATTATTATCTTGTTATATTAATAACAATTATTATATCTTCTAATATCAAATTCTATATCTCTCTTTTAGTATTCATATTATCGTGCCATTATTATATCATTAATATTATAATATTATTTTATTAATAGTTATTGTTATTATTATAAAGATTCTCTTTTCATCACCAATATTATCGAAATACAATTATAAGTATTTTAATTTTATTATGATTATTATTTTTGTTATAATTTTATATTTCTAAATTTTTGGGATGTTACAATTCTACCCCCCTTAAATAAATTTTGTCCTCAAAATTTGTCTTATTATTCTCTTAAACTTAAGTCTATGACACTGCATATTGGTAACCTATAGCTTCGGGTTGGATATCATGTCTCCATTAATAATAATTGTGACTAACTATTCGAAGTCTAGAATAAATTATATTCCTAAACCAAATCCATTGAATCATTCACCACATTTACCATAACTTAAAAGTTCGAGTTTCCTTCCTAAACTTAAGCTCTATGTCTTCAACTGTAATTTCTGAATATTTTTCTTATGATCAAAAACCTATGTAACTATTAAATAATTAATTTCGACACTTTCAAAGATCATGGCCTAAATAACGATAAATGTGTGAGCCATTGACTCATGATCATATCCTAATTATAAAACTATCTAAACTGTAAAATGTCCTTATCGAGATCCTCCTAGATCCAATGATGAAATCAATAATTCTTAACCATATATACATAATTACTCAATTTCAAACAAGCTCAAGATTAGATCTTTATCTCTAAACCTTTTAACTATAAACATAAAATTATCATATCCCTATCACCCAAAACCATCAAAATAAAGAAACCTCTATCTCTAAAAAGATTAAATCTCTACCTCTTAAATCATACAATACCAAATCTTTATTCTTAAAACTATTAATTATTAGTCAAATCTCCACATCTAACCTACAAAAACAAGCTTCACAGTTTTCCTCAAATAAACGATCACTTAAACTTTGTGCAAAACGTTATCCATCTTCCTAGGTTCTAATAATTTATCATCACCCTAGAAAGATTTTTATATTCGAAAGTAATTTTATCTCTTATATAATATTTTCCTCATATCCTTCATCAATTGAAAACAACTCCAAACCTTTATAATCTTATCCTAAGATCTAAAGATCCATTTACAGTTCTCCTTTCACCTATTTCCCAGTTTTTAATTAGATGTGAAGGTTTGTACACTTAAACTGTTTTCATTTCTATGGGTTTCTTTCTTTTATTTTATTATTATTATTTTTTTTATACTCATTCTAATACTTTCAGAAAACTAATCTCAACCAAATATATATAGTTTTTAATCTAAATTTAGATAATGTTATCATTTCAAATAAGTTTAATTAATAAAGGGATTATGATAGTAAATTCCTATTATTTAATTATATGACTTTATAAAATTTATCCTTAATATTTTTTTTTGTTTCATATTTTCATTATTCTTACTTTTTAACAATATTTATTTATCTTTACAATATTTGATGGGGTAAGATATATTTTAAAATACTATGACATCTCTCTGATAATTATCTACCCTGTGTTATTCTGAAATTCCTATTTTCTGCTAACAATTCCTAAAATTATATATGAAATAATAGATACTATTTCCTTCCCGACTTTACCTACTTCCAACAAACCTTATCGTATTTTTCAAACATTTTTATTTATCCTACAACATCTATTTCATCTGAATCCTCTAGTGTTATAAAGTAGCTTATTAGTTGCTATTATCACTACCTTTATTGGAATCTTAGTTATGCTTCATAAATTTCTAGCTACCTCTAAAAATTAAACTCATAAGATAATCTACTCTCAAAATCCTCCAATTTACATCTAATTTGATCCTAACAATTTTGTTTTATATCTATCTATCTATCTATCTATCTATCTATCTATCTATCTATCTATCTATCTATCTATACATATATAACAAATCCTATCCTTGAAAACATTTTATTTCAAATGGAAATAAGACCTTATCTGGGAATCTGAATTATCCTAATTTAGATAAATTCTAAATCCAAGAAACTCAAATTCAATCAAGTAAATCAAACATTCCATCCTACTCAAGTAAATTACGTCACCAAGGTGCAACTACCGATAACCATCAACATCAGGGTCAACCTACACTAACAGGGATTTAAAGAAAGGGAGCAAGAATATGGTATAAATGTACTATAATTACATCTAATGACCCATTAGGGATTCTAGGAGTACTAGTTTAATACTTTAAGGAACAAAGGATTACACTTGCTTCTTTCATATTAAAACCAAATTACTGATCATAAGGCTTAAATAATCTAATCACCATCAAATTAAAATCACTGACCGCCAAATTAGATATCTAATTTGATCCATATAATGACTAGGCAACTAAGAATGACATTAGAATCGAAATAGCAACTCAACACCAACACACACCAGTAGGGAAAAAAAGGAAAGAAGGAAAGAATATGAGATTAAAGACCCTAATTCAATTCCTCGAATTATCTTTAAGATTATACCTACTCGACGGTAAACGCTTAACCAAGAGCTAGTGTTACTCCCCCTTCACTAATAGTATTAGGTTCCTCTAACCTCCCATGAGTCCCACACTTCTCTTCTAACCTCTACCTGTCATGGAAAAACTCCAATCCTAGAAATTTACCATCATCTCCACATGCAAGACATTCAAACAACGCAAACAAACAGACATATCAGTCAATTATTCAAGCAAAACTAGCATCATGATTAATCAAACAAGTCACACACTCAAGGTGTAACCACAAGAAACCAACATTATCCTCCCTTCATCTAACAAATGGGTGGCTCTAACCTCGTTAGGGAAGTGCCCCAATTCCATTAACGAGGTATCCTATTCATGTCACTAACCATAATCCCGTGTACAACGCACCCAGTAGAGGGGTGATCAGTCCCTATACTAGTTACGAGGTACAGTGGGATAATAGTGAGTCACAGGCAACTAACTTAACCACAGTCCAATTGGATTGAACTGCTCTGATACCAAAATGTAACGTCCTAATTTCTAAATTCAGAAATAATGCCTGTTGGGAGCACTATTTCCAAATTCATAAAATTAATTCGTCAATTTCGCGTATCAAAATAAAACATAATCGCTTGTGTAATCCAACCATTACCAAAGCTCCACTTTACATAGTTAAAACATAGAAAATCAAACAAAGTTGCCGTCAAGGCTCCAATACAATGCATCAAAATTAACATAGTAATTTCCTAGGAAACAACAAAACAAAAGACTACGGTAGTCCTAAGCAAATCAACAACGGTAATAAGAAATAAAGGTCTAATCTATGGTACTTCATGTATCCCCTACTTCTCGTCCTGATCCTGAAACTCATCCTGCACAACTGAAATATAATTCCCATATCGTGGGATGAGACTACGTCCCAGTGAGCGTAACAAGTGTGTGCGGTGTGGGGAAAACAATCAAGAATCATCACAATTACACATATCTATCTAGAGCATCATGAATAAATGAATTATACATAATATATCATCATTGAAATAATGTTTACGATGCAATGCATGCCTGTGAGGTGTTGTTACCCGACACCCGGGGTCTTTACACTGTAACGTGACTGTGATGAGCGCTCGGCCTGAGAATCCAAGGACCGTCGTCCAGGGAAACCTGAGATTAAGTCTTATTTGAACATGAATGACACATTAATTGATTATTTTTAATAATTGAGGATCCCCCATCTTCCCCTTGGCCGAGGGTTAGATGAGATCACCTCGTCTTTCTTAAACATGATTGCCCGAAGGCCTGTGACGGTCAATGACCCTATGATAGCCCGGAGGCTCTGTGATGGCTATAAGCCCTGTGATATCTTAATTCATAATTGATGACTGTGATGGCCAAAGGCCCATGATTTCATAATAAAATATTCAAGGTTCCTAATACATCATCATTATCTCAAATCATCTACCCTATGATTTTGCAATTCTAGACATCTAATCATCAATACATTCATAATTCATAAACTTATCTCATACATACATCATTATTCCATGGAAGAAGGGGAAAAAGAATGGGGAACATGCTGTGAGAACAATCAAGACAAACAAGTGAGAGTCACACCCACCTCAATAGAAGCCCTAAGAGAAGGGAAGAAGGTTGGGGAGGACTAGGGTTGGAGAGCCTTAGCTTTAATCCTCTTCCTCCAAGTTCCCAAGGCGTTCCTCTCTCTAGAAACCGCTCTTTCTCTCTCTAAAATGGAGAAGAAACGGAAAGAATTCAAGAAAGAAACCGAAACTTATGTTTTTAAAGTGCAGAAATCGGGCCTGCGCTCAAGCGCAAGTTCTCGCTCAGGCTGCGCTTGAGCTCAGCTCGAGTTGAATTTCTCAAATTGCTCTCTGTTTTCCGCGCTCAGGCTGCGCTCGAGCTCAGCTCGAGCGAGAAAACCAGATTGTAATTTTCCCTTTTTGCTGATATCCTCGCTCAGGCTGCGCTTGAGAGAAAATGAGTCTGTTTGAAGGTGCAGTTTTCATCCAAACCCTATCATATAACCTATCAAACTGAAGCCCCGAAAATAAGCTTTCTAATGAGAGTGGAATCACCTCAATCGGACATCTACAACTCTAGATATTTGCGAATTAGTACACCAAGGTCATTAGGCCTAATTCCCAAAATTAAGCAGCAACCTTAGCTTTTTGCCTCTTAAGCTTTTCCTTATCCATCTACATTCAAATTCGAATTCGAATCTTATATTTAAACATTATCCTAAACTTGATATTACTCTCTTATCTCTATTTCTTGTGATGTTATCATTGCTATTTTGAAATATGATCTTTAAATTAAAATGCTAAAGCATATCTCTTTCCTGAGGATATCCCAATCGGTTCTGATATTATTATATTAATATTAATAATATAATAACTACTACATTTATAACAATTAAAGTTAATTGAAACATTAATAATATAATTTATCTTCTAATAATTTTATTATTATCTTGTTATATTAATAACAATTATTATATCTTCTAATATCAAATTCTATATCTCTCTTTTAGTATTCATATTATCGTGCCATTATTATATCATTAATATTATAATATTCTTTTATTAATAGTTATTGTTATTATTATAAAGATTCTCTTTTAATCACCAATATTATCGAAATACAATTATAAGTATTTTAATTTTATTATGATTATTATTTTTGTTTTAATTTTATATTTCTAAATTTTTGGGATGTTACATGCACCGTATTGGCACCTAATTGACACTATAGTGTATGCAGCAGACCGTATCAAGCTTAATTTCACATTTTCTCTCGTGCACCAATGCTTCAAATTTCCTCGTGCACCGTAATTCAAATACCAACGCTACAATAACTCATTACTAGTAGTATTCAAAATAGGATGATAAAATTAATAAGGGTAATTTAGTAAAATCAGTATGTCTTTTCACTCAATTATTATTGTTCTTAATCTGTGTGAAAAAACCTTAAACGACTGTCATTGTGAAAAGGAGGGAGTACTATAAAATCTAAAATAGAAAATTATACTCCCTCCTTTTCACAATGACAGTCATTTAAGGTTTTTTCACACATATTAAGAATAATAATAATTGAGTGAAAAGACATACTGATTTTACTAAATTACCCTTATTAATTTTACCATCCTGTTTTGAATACTACTAATAATGAGTTATCGTAGCGTTGGTATTTGAATTACGGTGCACGAGAAAATTTGAAGCATTGGTGCACAAGAGGAAATGTGATATTAAGCTTGATACGGTCTGCTGCATACACTATAGTGTCAATTAGATGCCAATACGGTGCACGAGGAAATGTGAAGTTGATGGACGGTGCACGAGAAATTTGAAGGACGGTGGCAGTAAATAAAGGGTATTCAGTTTCCAACTGTATTTCCCAACACCCATAAATAAAGGGTAAACATGGAAAAATAGTTTTAATATCACATTGAGATTCCAAAACGTCAATCATATTAAAAAAAAAAATTCTTCTTAAAACGACTGTCATTGTGAAAAGGAGGGAGTACCAGTTAATTATACAATTAAATTCTTATAAAATATATACATTTATTACAAAATAAAAAGTTGTTAAACTTTATTAAATTAATTTTTCAATCAACGAACACTAAAATCCATGGGTTTTGGTTATCAAGTCCAACATGAAATCTGAGCTAAGATAGACAATAGAAAGTAGGAGCGTATTCTCTCATATTAGGGCCAGCTTCATACTGTGCGCTATTGTTGCGGCCTCTTTGACATCTTCACTTTCACACTCGGTACGCTCTCATTCCTTAATCCTTATCTTTGTATCTATCGATTCTGCGAATTCCATTTCTCTTGTTGCTTTTTTCTGTGCATCTCTAAGATCTACCTCTCCATAGGTTATAATCTTGGACTGGGCTGGAGATTTCAATTTTTAGATTGTTAATTTAATTAATTTCTCTTCTATTTTCTTCGGAATCGAACAACTTTGATTTCATATCTGCATTATTCATGTGAAATTCCCCTTCAGAAGTCAATTAGAATTTCAGTGGGTTGATTGAATTGCTGTCGGTTTCTTGGGAATTGAGTTAAGAAATAGCACTGTAGTGATAGCATATAGACAGGAACACATGGGAAGGGTGACCTCTGCATCACGGCTCAAGTTTGCTGATGCAGAGAACAAGCGTGTATTATCCCCATTTTTGTCATTGGCTTGTTGCTCATTGCTATTTTGTTCTGAATGAACTTCATCTGAAATGTTGTTTAGTTTGAAACCTATAAGTAAGTGTCAGTTTGATTTACAGTTGAGCAGAATTGATTCTAGAAATCAATGGTTGAGATGAGTGATGCACGTTTTACGAAACATGTTAGACGGAAGTGATTTAAATTCAATTTTGTGAAACCATAGTTTTGCACTGTAGCAATGCCTAAAACAAACGGGCACTAAGCCTTTAGGGCTGGTACTTTTGCTTTATTTATGCTTTTCTCAATTTAACAGTTAACACTAGCATTTCTTTTAATTTGCTTGTTCTTCACCTCCACTCTTTTGGTAGGATACTCATTTGGATTAGCTAGGTTTCCAGATATAGTTCCATGCTTGAAGATCAATCAGAATTTCAGTGTATTGATTGATTGCTGTTGGTTTTTTGGGAATTGAGTTAAGAAATTAGGACTATGGTGAAAGCTTATAGACAAGAACACATCTACAAGCACCCATGGGAAAGGGTGACCTCTGCATCATGGCGCAAGTTTGCTGATGCAGAGAACAAACGTGTATTATCCCATATTCTACAAGTTGACACATTGAACCAAAGCCTTGACCCTTCATCTGGGAAGCTTTACACAACTCGTGCTATCACTGTCCATTGTCCTGGACCATGGTTTGTGCGCAGGATTGTTGGTGAGGATATTTGTCATTGTTTGGAATCAAGTGTTGTGGATGCCAAGTCACGATCAATGCAACTAACCTCCCGCAATATCAGCCTCCAGAAGTTCATAGAGGTGGAAGAGAAGACCCGGTATGATCCCCATCCGGATAACCCCACTGGATGGACAATTTGTCAGCAGGAGACTCGGATCCGGATCAAGCCATTGTCAGCGTTGGCATCCATGGCTGAGAAGGTGGAGCAGCGATGTGCTGACAGGTTCCTTCAGAATAGTGTCAAGAGTAGGGAGGTTATGGAGAGGATTTGTAAATATCTCGAAGCTGAGTCTAGTAGTACCCTTGGCTTGTGATGGAGTCTAGTAAGTAACCTTTGCCTTGTGATTCTGCTTTCTCATGAAATTTTGGGTTGCTAAATCTTCATCAGGCCTTGGGATATGACTCTGTTGTTCATGCTTGTCACCTTTCCCTATCTTCTAAAGAATGCGATTACAAGTCTTCTTTTTTATATTTGTAGCTGGAGGTAATAATGATTTATCCATGATGGCTTATCAGATGGGCATGATTGTGTTATATGACATGGGAGGTTTGTTTTCCATGTCAACACATAACGTTGACATAGTGAAAATAAAGTGGTAATTAATTACTAAGCAATCCTGTTGGTAAAGATTTTGATTGTATCATTTACCCTATTGGATTTTGTGAGGTTTTAATGGTGAAATGCTTTGGTTTGGTAGAATTAGTTGGCCATAGACTATAATGCTTAGTGTTTTATGCCAATGGTAATTTGAATGAACAGAATAAAATACAACCAATAGGTAACCTATATTCACTGTGACAATCACTGCTGCATTTTAATTCTGCTTCTTTGCCTCACTTCAGCAATTGCATGAAAATTAACTGTATCCAAACTCCAACGTGGCACCCTTCTGAGCGATCCTCCCATGCTCTAGAGAGTACCAGTGTAAAGGTAAATTTCTACCCTACTAACAGTCATCTTAAGAAAAATTCTACATGTCATAGTTGTGTCTCTCCAATTTCAGACAGGAACAACACTGAAATAAACCATTTTAAGACCTCCTTAAGAGTTAAGATTATAAAGCTTCGCAAATCCACTCGGCTATTATAATATCCCAGCATCATCAAGAACAGGCAACTAGATAATGGTAGATATACCATAATCTCAATCAACTCTGAAGTCTGAACACTCAACACACCCTCTTCGC
This sequence comes from Sesbania bispinosa, assembly GCA_026901365.1. Classification (NCBI taxonomy): domain Eukaryota; kingdom Viridiplantae; phylum Streptophyta; class Magnoliopsida; order Fabales; family Fabaceae; genus Sesbania; species Sesbania bispinosa. The sequence goes on along the minus strand of QLOH01000663.1, from coordinate 288,768 downwards.
TCATTTGAGGGGCATGTTTGTACTTCTCAAATATCCAAAATCCAAATTGCCCACCATTATCTTCTCTACTTAGAGATATTTTGATGACCTTTGACTCTGTTATGCCACATCAAAACCTGTGGATTCTGTTCCACTTTACCATGCATCCATGTTGTTGCATTTACATTAGCAAAAAGTATTTTGTCTTGTGTTGAGTTGCAGTGTGAGTCAAGACTTGTCTTGCAATCTTGAATCTGAAGAAAATTGAATATATTTATTGATGAAGCGTACCACAAATGCTATCTCCTCCAATAATAAGGTGATAGTACCTTTCCAGAACAATCAACATACCTTAGATTGAAATGAAGAGAGATATACCTTAGATTTAAGTGGCTGGCACATGGTGTAGGGATTACAGTAGACTCAAACTTAAAGGGTTATAATTTAATGAGCCACCTTTTAAATTTATTTTTTTTATAGTAATTCAAGTGTAGGGACTACAGTAGACCCGAACTTAAAGGGTTATGATTTAATGAGCCACCCTTTTAACTTGACTTAATGTCTCCTTTTGAGACGAGTCCAACGCTGCTAAAACTACCTTGAACATTGTTCCGACGCGTTGGCACGCGCGCACGCTATCATCGCTGGCACGTTACCTTGCTGCCAGTCACTGTTTGCAGCGCGTGGCGGCGTGGCCAGCCACCTTTCTGGCAGATTCACCACCTATGAACTCGTCTCGCCGTCCTCTATCACGATCTGGGCATTTTCTGGCATCGTTTGTGTGGTTCATGTATGGTACTTGGGATTTTTCTGTTTTGGTTGCATTTTCTCTCTCCTTTTTGTTGTTATCCATGATGTTTCAAAACCTAAAAATGTATCTTGAGGCTATCTAGAGCAATCTACCTGAACCCATGGCTATCCCGGAATAATCTACCTGACTTTGTGGCTATCCTAGAGAAATCTATCTAGCCTCGTGGTTTTCCCAGTGCAATCTACCTAGCCCCACGACTTCCTAGTGCAATTTACCTGGTTCCACGACTTTCCTAATGTACTCAATTTGGGCCTGGGATCCATTATTTTCAATTTTGTTAATATAGGTATATTTGTAATAAGTTTAAAGCTTAGTAAGTTTTAACTTGAGGGGAGTATTAGAATTAATCACATGCTATTTTAATTAATAACGACTAAGTTGTACAATTCCTAATCAATTACTAATTAGGATTAAATTTAGAAATCATAATTATTTATAATTATTTGTATTTATTGCATACATATTATAAATATAGCATTGTGTAATCTGAGTTAGACACAAAATTTTAAATTCAACACCATGTAACCACTTGCTCCTATATTTTATAAAAAAATGATTAATTAATTCTTTTTTAACGGCCGATGCCTTTGTATTCAAATAATATGGTTCTGCAGTATTTTGGCCCAAAATCCAACCCAAATTTCATAGCCCAAATCAACTATCTGACATCAATCTTTGCAGTTGTTTTGCCTCTGTAGCTGTATATAGCTACCAACTAGCTACGAATTAGCTACGAAATTTAATTGCCTAGTTATTTTATAGCTAATTTTCACCGAAGAAACGGGAGAGGATCTGGATCCGTCATCGACTCAATACTAAATTGGCTAGCCTGACCAACTAGGTTGATTGATCAACCTATATCGGTGTAAAAAACTCATATTTTTTCGCCAACAATGAGTAAGTACATAAACTCAAGACAATTAAGTTAGATCAACCTTTTTTCTATTAGATCCACACACTCACTGTTTTGTTTCTAATAATTGGGTTAAATATGTTTTTAGTCCCTCAAGTTTGACCCGAATTTGGTTTTAGTCCCTAAACTTTAAAACCGTTGGTTTGGGTCCCTCATGTTCTGAAATTAGGTGACTTTAGTTCATCCCCTTAACACTGTTAACTTTAATGCTAACGTGACAAACGAATTTTTGTGTCAGCTCGTCTAGTTAGTTTCAATGACCATGATGTGGTAATTGAATTACACATCAACTCATACACTCAGGTTTTATTTAGAGTTTTATTAAATTTAACTTCACTTTTTTCATGAACGCGGAAGGCCAACAAAACTGACTGGATGAGCTGGAGTGTAATTCAATTGTCATATCATGGTCATTGAATCTGACTAGACAAGCTGACATGCATAGAAATATTTTTCTCACGTCAACGTCAAAAGTTAACGGTGTAAAGGAGGGAGACTAAAATTACGTGATTTAAAACATGAGGGACTAAAGTTACGTGATTTCAGAACATAAGGGACTCAAACCAACGATTTTAAAGTTTAGGGACTAAAATCAAATTTAAGTAAAACTTCATGGACTAAAAACATATTTGACCCGTAATAATTTCTAAATACACATTTAATGTTAGTTATTATTATATTTATTTTGACACATTAAATGAGTTGTTTTAGAACATAAAAAAACTTTTAATTTTTTAAACCTTTCTAATTTAATTTTCTAACAATATTTTAATTAAATTTTGATAAAATTTCTCTTAAAGTTTTATGTAAAATAAGGAGAAAAACAATTATACACTTAACCTTTTTCGTTTACAAAATTATATTTTAATTGATATTTATTTCAAATTAGTTATTAGAGTAATTGAAGAGACAACTTTGTAAGTTTTCTCAAAGGCTAACTCCATTGGTGTCATTTTCTTGGATGACAAAATGTCATCGGTGCATCATAAGAGTTAAGTAGAATTAATTCAAATAATCCTATTCTCTCATGTCCTATTTATAAGACAATTCAGAAAAAAAAAAAACATGTTTTAACATGTTACCTATTCTATTTATAAGACAATTAAAAAACACACGTTTTAATATGTTATCAGACCGAAGCTTTTATGTTAGTCAATAAACTTATAATAAATAAATATAAAATTTTAATATATTATAATACGGTAATAAAATATGTTATTTATAATTACTTGAATTAACCTATCTATTTGACTTTAAAAGTTTTTTTCTTGGGTAGTGTAAAGCTTGCCATTTTCTACTATATATTACCTTAAAAAATTGGCTTAATTGATTTAATAATTAGACTTTACACTTAAATATATTTGATATGTTTTACCGCCCATAGAGATCCTACTCTAGCTACTCGAACAGTTGTCTCGAGGACACATTTGGTCTTAATTTATACCAAAAAATATGTTTGATCCCTAAAAATATGACATATGTTAAATTAGTTTCTATTTTAGTCCTATTGATTTTGTTTTTAAAATAAAAGAAAGTCATGTTTTTTGTACATGACTAAAACGCATTTTTTTTTAAAAATGAATATAATTTAAACATAATCTATTTAAAAATCTAACTTAAATTAAGTCAATACAAATACAAACCAAAACACATGTGATTGGGGAGCCTAACCCATTATTCACAGTAGGCTATCTAATTCAAACTACTCAAATACAAGTGAACATTTGTATTGTTCTATGTAGAATCTTGGAAAGTTGAATATGGATCTAGGTCTCACACAAGTCAGATAGAAGCTTGGATGTCAAAATGGAATTTTGGAGAAATGATGACAGGTCCTTACCAAGCAATGTGGATGTTGTACTTGTAAAAACACTTTAATGCCTCGCCCAAGTTAAAAAGAATTGTAGTAAAGTAACAACAATTAATAAATAATGCATACATAACATCTAACATCACGGGATATTTTATAGGGCATATAAGTGGTTACCAACGCGGTTGATTTAAGTGGTACATGCGTGTTTCTCCTTAAGCAATGTCTCGAGTTCGAGTCTTGTAGATGAAAAAAATCTCCGTTGAGAGAGCTAGCCCCACCATGATGTGGATGTCCCGACTCGAACAGTATTGTCTTCGGTGGAGGATACCTGTGGTTAAAAAAAAAAATAGGGCATATAAGTGGTTAGCTCACAAGTCACAAGTAAAGAGAGATGGCTATATGGGTTGCGACCCGTGAATGAGTTCTCGTGACGTGTGGTCCGTGGAGGTATGAATAAAATCTTGATCCATTTAAATTGTGGGTTTGTGTAGGTTGACATGCATAACATAAAAGGTTAAACAAGTTTGCTATGCGAGTTTGTGGCTAACTCATTTACCCCATAAAAAATAAAATAATTTTAAATTAATTTTTTTAAAAAATATATTAATAAAATATTTTTAATAATAATAAGAGTTCAACATTGGATTGGACTTGTGTTTGGGCCCAATTATTTGGGTCGAGTAGAGAACAGATGCCAACTTACAATATAAGTACTTTCTTAATCATAATTAAACAACATTACAACACAAATAAGTATTACATATCATTTTATATTTGCACAACTGCACCATCAAATTATAGTTGGATCTACCTTTTTTAATAAATTCTATGATACCTCACTAATTTAATGAGTTTGGGTATCTTGATGAAATGTTTCAATAGAAAAATGACACATGTATCGATTTATCTATATCATCATTATTTTTTATTTGCTAAAAAGCCCTCACTTTCCCTCCATATATTATTGGGTATGGTTTTGATCGCTTGATTATCTTGAAACATCTATAACTAATAACTGTTCAGATGCATCAAAAGGGTAATCAGGACTGATCCTAACATACAACGATAGGGTGGATAGTAGTAGAACTTATCCCGCATAGCTAGCATAGCCGTTTGAAGCCTGCTTGAAGGGCCCAATGCACAGCGAACAAAACAAGAAAAGAAAAAAAGGAGATCAGAAATGACCTGTCTCTTATGTCCACAGGTCCCATTCCAACCATTAAAGCATATAGACGTTGCCAACATATATTGAAAGTTTAAACCCAATTTGCATTATTAAGTGGAAAAAGTATTTGTACCAAAAAAAAAATTGATTAATTAGCTCCAAGCCAATAATGACAATAAGGTGGAGCCTATAAATTGGCGAGCATTCTTGCTATTCAACATCACAAGATAGTTGGCAATTTTCAGTCTTTCAGTTGTTTAAGCGATATATTTTCTTTTCATTGCTTCCTTATTGTTTGTGAAAAATGGCACACATTAAGAGCAGCAGCATGAGGAAGGCAATGTTGTTTGTGGTGTTCGTTGTGGGGCTTTTGTTGGCTACTGAGGCAAGGACACAGGGTGACGAGTTCGCTCCTGCTCCAGCACCCTCAATGGACGCTGGTGCTGGATTTTTGGTGACTTATTCTCCAGCTTTTGTTTGTTCCTCCTTGCTCCTCTCTCTCCTTGCCCTCCTCTCCCATTAGAGCTCTGTTCTTTCTTTTTATTTTTAAGATTCTATTCTCCTATTTGTTCATTTTAAATGAGAGGTGGTCATTGAGTGCATTTGAGGCCTGTGGCGTTGGTGACATTTTTTTTTTCTTCTGTTGATTTCCGTATGTATTACTTGTATCATCTTAATTTTTTCCCTAATTATTGGTTAGGGTGTGATTCATTCCAACATTTACTTGTGGAAAACATTATAAATTAATTAATTACATTTTTCAGATTCTTTTTTATTTTCCGTCTGATATTCCTGATGTTTTCGGTAAATTTTTACTACCCAATTTATCGTATTTTTTATTTTAATTTAAAATAAATTTTAAAACATTTTTTCTAATTTGTGCGCAATATTATATATATATATAAGATAATAAATTAAGAGTGAAAAAAGTTTTACTAAAAAATTATTTTTTTATATTATTAATATATTAAATATTGTGATAGTTACATTTTATAATAAAAAAAATATTTTTAATTTATTATCAAGTATAATATTGTATAAATTAAAAATCGATTTAAAAATAGACAAAATTAGTCATAGCTAGTTGTCAAAATTTTAATGGGGATATTACATATTCATGTAGTACTGACAAATTTTCCTTCGATACATACATGTGAGCATTACTGTTTTAATTAAGATAAGAAAGACGACGCATCGACAGTGTAGAGAACCATGATTCCATCTACTTTTCTTTTGTTCTCTGCTTTTTTCAGTTTCTCTCGGCTTCTCCTTATAACAAATTAACAACCATGTTTAATGAAATTAAATTTTCTATTTATGAAACGCAAAACAATGGCATCTTGAGTCAGGAAACAATACAAAAGACGTGCATGGTGTATCTACATATCAAATCCAATCCAATACAAACCGCATAAACCGAATCGAAAATTTGAAAATCGAATTAAATTGAAATTTAAATAAATCGAAAACCATATAAACCGATTTTTTACTAAATTAGATTATTTTCGGATCCTACATTGAAATCCGATCCAATTCAATCCAAATCGAACTTATACATACATATATTAATTACTTATAAAATAATCATATATTTATACTTGTATACATATATATTTATGAAATTACTTTTACTGTACTTTTTATTATTTTATTCACTATGCCAAAAAAGCTATTTAAGGGCGCTCTCGTGCATCAGACAAGGGCGCTTCCGTGTGTTCTAATAGAAACTGCTCTAGTTTGGTCGTTAAAAGGAAGGCGCGCCCAGAAACGCCCTGACGGAAGGCAAAGAGGGCGCTTATAAAAAACACGGAAGCGCCCTTAGCAAAGTGTCTGGAGAGGAGGGCGCTTCCCTGGAGCGCCCTCCTTATGCACAAGACGTGCATTTGAACTGCGCTCCAGGGAAGCGCCCTTGTCCAGTCCAACCAGGGCGCTCCAGGGAAGCGCCCCTCCCTCCCATTTTTTTTCTGCTCTGTATTTTAGATTAAGCTGTGAACACAGTTTTAAACACCTGCAAAACTCCATACCAGCAGCCAGAATATGCTTAACATATACAACATCCTAAACCATGACTAAGTGTAGTCATTAACCTATAAAATTTTGGCATAATTTCCTCTGTTTTAACAAGTTTTCCCAATTTATCAAACACTTGCAAAACTATATTAAGGTAGCCAAAATTTCATCCTTGAAACTAATGTCAAAAGTTTTGCATAGAATATGCTTAACATACAACATTTTAAACCATGACTAAGTCTAGTCATTAACCTATAAAAAATTTGGCAGAGTTTCCTCTGTTTTTACTAGTTTTCCCAAATTATCAAACACCTATAAAATTCCATACCAGCAGCTAGAATTCATGTCATGAAACAAATGTAAAAAATTTTGCATAGAATATGCTTAACATACAACATCCTATACCATGACTAAGTCTAGTCATTAACCTATAAAAAATTTGGCAGAGTTTCCTCTGTTTTTACAAGTTTTCCCAATTTATCAAACACCTGTAAAACTTCATACCAGCAGCTAGAATTCATGTCATGAAACAAGTGTTTGTCATTAAAGTATAACATCAAATCAAAGTATACAAAATTTACAGAACTTATCATTAATAAACATCTTTGTACAACATTTTCAGAGTAAAAGTACACGTGTTTACTCACCATCAACAAGTACAAATAAATCACATACAAGTGGTAACTACATGTTTTGCCCATTCTTCTCTAACCTCATCAAGTTGCTCCGTAGTGTAAGTCGGGCATCGGTGTTGAGTAAAGTACTATAAAACCCAAAAATTGGTTTCATTAAAAGAAGTTCTAAATGATGAGAAAAATACTTGTTATAACAATTCCAAATTACCTCTCTTGGTATAGTGAGTGCATTTTGATTGATGATCTCCTTCATGAAACGCATAACATAAAGGCCGCAATCACTGTTGTTTGTTTGCTTTGGACACTACATGTACAAAAATAATTTGTAATCAAATCAACTTACGTAATGATAAGTTACGAAGGAACACAAGAGTTCGCGCAACATTACCTGTATGTGGTACCAAATGGGGTCAGGTATAATGATAGTACATTCAAACTTGGGCCATATGCTAAAAATCTTAGTCTAGTAGAGACTAAAGTAGGATTATGGTTCATGTCATGAAAAATCCTCGACTGAAACCATGAGATAAAGCTTCGATTGTGTTCCCTTGTGATCCAATTATCTCCTCGGTTAGGATTCGAGTGCCAAAGTACCTCCTTGTGAATTTCAACATACGGCTCTACCTCATCATCATTGTGCAAGACATAAAGGTGTGCTTGAACCCATTCCTCTCTTTGAATACCTATGACTTCATTTGCCCCAATCCCTCTTGATTCCGAGCTTCTGTTGTGTCTAGAGCTCGGAAGCCCTATGGAGTTCACACCACTGAGGTATTCTGTGCAAAACTCAACAGCTTCTTCAACAATGTACCTTTCAACCATACAACCCCCAGGCCTTCTGCGACTTTTAACATACCCTTTTAATATCTTCATGTATAGCTCAACCGGGGTACATCCATCTCATGTAAGCTGGTCCACACAATTGAGTCTCACGAACCAGGTGAACTGTGAGATGAATCATTATATCAAAAAAAAGAGGGGGGGGGGGGAAATACATTTCTAGCTCACATAGTGTTACCACTATCTGTCTTTGCGCTTCATACAAAGCCATAGAGGTAGATTATATATCATCAATAACACCGGCCATGTGTTGTCGGTACTAGATTGGACACCATGCGGATTCATTCCATCTGTTGGTAAGGCAAGTCGAAGATTTCTTGATTCCTCCCCAAAAGAGGGGTACTCATCATCTATCTTCCTCCACTGCGGAGAATCAGCGGGATGCCTCAACATGCCATCCTTGACTCGTTCATTTGCATGCCATGTTAAGTTCTTTGCATCGATGACACTACGGTACATCCTTCGAAACCTTGGAATTATGAGGAAATACCAAACCACCTTTGCTGGTGAAGTCTCTTTCTTATAATGAGACTCATTGCATTTAGGACACACACTTAATGATGCATGCCCATTTCTGAACAAAATGCAATCATTGGGACAAACATGAATCTTCTCATAGGTCATCCCAATAAAACGTAACATCTTCTTTGCCTCATAAGTTCTGTTAGGCAGCACATTGTCCTCCGGCAACATCTCCTTTAGCAATGTCAGTAACTCTGTGAAACTCTTGTCAGACCATCCATTTGATGCTTTTAAATTATACAACTTCAACACAATGGACAACCTTGTGTGTTTGGTGCACCCGTTGTACAGTGGTTTTTCTGCATCACTAGCCAGGGTATCAAACATTTTTGGGCAATCTCTAAGGTCCTCTTCAACCACATTTCGAATCTCATCAATTCTGTCACAATCCTCCCATCCGGTCTCAAACCCATCATCACTATGTTCTACGTTGACATTATTCTCTCCCACACCACTATGTTCAATTCTAGTCTCACCATGAAATGTCCAACTTGTGTAACTCTGATCAATTCCGAAATAGAAAAGATGGTTCCTCAACTCCACTTCACTTAGTTGCTTAGAACAAAAACATTTTATACAAGGACACGAAATTTTTCTAGGATTTGTTGCATGGTCAACTGCAAACTTTATGAACATTTCCACTCCTTCCTCATACTCACTTGTCAAACGATTTGCAAACATCCAAGAATGATCCATATTCTATCAACAAAACATAAAATCATTTATAAATTGACTCGAAAAACAACCATAATTTATATGTAATAACAAATTAGTTTACTACATGCATAACTAATTAATTTTAAAAATTTGAGAAGCATTTCAGCTTATTTTTTTAAGTATCACAAATTTATGCAACACATTTCCAATCTTAATATCAATAACTATATCAATATGAAAATAGTGGTGCAGCCAATAATTCAGTTGCAGAAAAAGGGTGCAAATAGTGAAAAAAAGGGTGCAGTCAGTAATACAGTTGCAGAAAAAAAAACCCTAACTAGCTAACAGAAAGATGGAGGTGGAGGAGCACCTATCTCTCCTTGCTGCGGCCGAGGACGACGGAGGAGGCGGTGGAGCTGCTTCTGCTGCAACTGACGACGGAGACTTCGCGACGGAGGACGGCGCTGTTGCTCGTGGCTGGGAACGGTGGAGGTCGGCTGCTGCTCCAGGCTGGGAACGGAGGACGTCCGGCTGCTGCTCGCGACGGAGGAAGAGACGAGACGGACGGAGGGAGACGAGACAGCACGGCACGCGACGGACGGAGGAGGAAGGCAACGTGAGGTAGACAGAGGGAGGAGGAAAAGGAATTAAGAGAGAGAGTGGTTGCTACTGTGACGCGGGAGAGAGAAAAATTAAAATAAATGCCCTATCACTTATGGGGAGGGCGCTTCCTGGAGCGCCCTAATGGGAGAGCGCTTCCAGGAGCGCCCTGGTTGGCAATTTTAAAAAAAAAAATAGAATTAATGGGAGGGCGCTTCCTGGAGCGCCTGTAACATCCCGCTAATTAATACCTTAATTCACAGGAATATCATAACTTAAAGTAGAATCAAGAAATATAGGTTATGCTTGATATTGGTTCTAAGCCTAATGGCCTTGATGCACTAAATTGAAAATATCTAGAGTTGTAGATGTCCGATGGAGAGGATTCCACTCTCATTAGAAAGCTCATTTCCAGGGCTTCAGTTTGATAGGTCATACGATAGGGTTTGGATAAAAACTGCACCTTAACAAGAAGGGGAAATTTCACTCTGGTTTCCTCGCTCGAGCTGAGCTCAAGCGCAGCCTGAGCGCAGAAAAACAGAGAGCAATTCGAGGAAATTCAGCTTGAGCTGAGCTCAAGCGCAGCCTGAGCGAGAACTCGCGCTCGAGCTGCGCTCAAGCGAGGCTTGAGCGCAGGTCCGATTTCTGCATTTTAAAACACGTTTGTGGACGGTTTCTGTCCGTTCCTTCTTCAATTCTTTCGTATTTTCAGAGAGAGAGAGAGAGAGGTTCTAGTGAGAGAAAGTCCCAGCAAAGGCCAAGAACGAATTCTAATCACCAAGAACGAGTCTTGCCTCAATCTTTCTCCCTTCAAGACCCTCCGTTCTCCGTTCTTTCTCCGTTTTCTCAACTCACAGGTGGGTGGACTTTCACTTATCTGTTCTGAATGATTACCATTGTATGCTCCCTATTCTTTCTCCCCTTTCCTTCTAGGAATTAGTGATATATGTGTAGTAGGAACATAAGAATTGTGAATATACTGATTATTATATGTGTTGGATTGCCAAAACCTTAGGGTAGATGATTGGATGATTTTGTATGATGATTCTTGATTATGTTTAGTGATTCTTGATTGTGTTATTTTGGAAATTCATGGGCCTTTGGCCATCACAGTCATGAAAATTATGAATTTGAGAAATCATAGAGCCTTCAGGCTATTACAGGGTCTTTGACCATCACAGGCCTTCGGGCAAATTAATTAATAACAACGGGGTAACCACATCGAACTCATGGCCAAGAGGGAGATGGGGTCCCCAATCACAGAATTGTATTTTAATGTCATTTAAAATTTAATCATAGGTAACCTTGGACGACGGTCCTTGGTTACATGGCCGAGCGCTCATCACAGTCACGTTACAGTGTAAAGACCCCGGGTGTCGGGAATAACACCTCACAGCCATGCATTGCATCTGGATGATTGATTTCCTTTGTATTGAATTATGTATTGTTATCTCTGTTATGTCTATTAAAATTGTATGTATGCCATGATGGTTCTTGTTGCTTTCCCCCACACTGCACACACGGTTACACTCACTGGGACGTTGGTCTCACCCCATTCTATGGGAACAATATTTTCAGTGGTGCAGGATGCTGAGCAAAGTTATGATGAGTAGTAGATGGCATGTGAAGACCATTAGTCTTATTGCTTATTTTTCTTGATGATGTTCATGTTGTTAGGACCACTAGTGTTAATTGTTAAAGCTATTTTAGGAATCATTATGTTAGTTTAATATTTTCATATTTTTGTATGGGAGCCTTGATGGCGACAATATGTTATTATTTCATTGAATTATATATGTATTGTTGGAGCTTTAGTAATTGTTGGGTTACTTAAGCGATGGTATTGTATGTCGATACGCGAAATGAATGAAATAATTTCACGAATTTGGAAATAGTGCTTCCAACAGGCATTGTTTCCGAATTTAGAAATTAGGACGTTACAGCGCCCTAATGAGAGAGCGTTTCCAGGAGCGACCTAATGGGAGAGCGCTTCCAGGAGCGCCCTGGTTAGCAATTTAAAAAAAAAAAATAGAATTAATGGGAGGGCGCTCGGGAAGCGCCCTGGATACTAATTTAAAAAAATATTAATAAAATAACGCACTTTAAAGGAGGGCGCTTCCCTGGAGCGCCCTCAACATAATTTTATAAAAAAAAATTATTCTAGGGCACGTGTACGAGCGCCCTGATATAAAAAGGAACACCACGTTCAGGGCGCTCCACAGGAGCGCCCTTAACATTTCAATTTAAGGGCGCTCCCGCCCAAATTTTAAGCGCCCTGAAGGTAAAACGTTCATTTTAAACACTTAAAAACACGGGAGCGCCCTAAAGTAAGTGCTCTTATATCCTAAATTTGGCATAGTGATTATCTAATATAATGTTAATATTCCTATAAATATATCAATCTAAAATTAGTTTTAAATTAGTTTTCATGTCTTGTGTCCTTCCTTTTAATATAATTTTATATTTATTTTGATAAAAATAAGTACCAATTAATAATGTTTACTATTATTTCATAATTTTATCTAATATTTATTGTCTTTTTTAAAAAATAAAAAACCGATCCAATCCAATCCAATTTAAATTGGATCGAATTTGATCAGATTTGAAAAAATTATCAAAACCGATCAGATGATGAAATAATGAAACTGCAATAATTAGATTAGATGATTTTTACCTCAAAATCAATCCAAACTGAATTGCGAACACACCTATCAAATGATATGCTCTGTCTCAGCAAGCCCATTAGAAAAAGCTACTGCCCAATTTAATTTGTTTACAAAATTGGGTATGAAATGTTTATGAATGAAAAAAAGCAATTTTTGCAAGAATAAAGTGAAGAGAGAAGAGTGCGAGAATGAGAAAGGAGGGATGGACCTTGGTGAGATCAAGAAGAAGGAAATGTTTGCGGTCGGATATGGAAAAGACAAGAGAGGACATACGATCATCAAAAGTCTATGGGTTTGCAGGTAGGGGTGGGAATCAGGTAGGCCAGGCCGGGCTTTACATAAACATGCCAGGTCTGTTTCTAAATTTTAAAGCCTGAGTCTGGCCTTTTACCTATGATAGGCTTTAATTAGTACCTAGACTTGGTTCGTTTAAAGGCCTGTTAAGCCTACGAACCTATTTAAAAGCCTACATGTAATGAAGTTCAGTAAAAAGGCCTAAAGCATATTTATATTCTTGGCTAATAGGTTGGCAGGCCTACGAGCCTATTTAAAAGCCTATTCAAAATGGAATTACAGTTTGTTACCACTAGAAGGTTGAAATGGAATTATAGTTTGCTTTTTTTCTCCACTCAATTTTAGGATCCTGAGACTCAATCGCACTTGTCCTTTACTAGAAGAAGAACGAATAGAAAACCAGGAAATACCAATTTTGGGATATATCAAGCCAAAAGGAACAAGAGCAGAACCGAGCAAAATGGAATCGAGAGAGCAAAAACCCCAACCTAATTTTGCAGCCCCAACCTCAAACAACCCTCTAATATTTGCAACATCAGTCTCAGTCTCACTTGTGCTATTATTATCACCAACCCCTAATCTATCATCCTCCTTACCTTATGGTTTATGGAGCGCAGAACAGAACAATAAGTGCAGCAAGAAGCACATAGGCATAGCAGAAAAATACGTGCAAAAAAATGAAAGAAACATAACTAGGGGTGAGCAAAACCCGATCCGTCCCACGGACCCGTCCCAACTCAAGGTATTTGGGTCGGGTTAGACCCTGTCCCACATGAAAGATTAGGGTTTAATCAAGTCTCATTCAATAACCCGGTACCTGGTTGAATACGGGTTTGGGTTAATCTTCGGGTTAGCCAACCCGTCCCATATATGTATGTATAATATATAACATATATAATTTTATATTACTTAAAGGCTTAACATCATTTTAACTTTCTAGAAATTTTTTAATTTATCTTTTCTCTATAATAGAGGCTCTATCTACTTTGAAAACACATTTCATACATAAAGTTATATAATAATATAGTGATATTTTTCTCTTAACAATATTTAAAAGTTCATAAGAAAGTAAAATATTAGGATTTAGAGTTTATGGACGGGTTTTTTCGGATTGTGGACGGGTTCGTGTTTTAAGTTGTCTTGTACATTGTCGGGTTTCTTCGGGTTTATGGACGAGTACGAGTCTGAAAATTTGGTCTAATAAAAAGTTAGGGTCGGGTATGGGACAGACAAAACTCGTCCCAACCCGTCCCATGCTCACCCCTAAACACAACCATCTTACCTTATGGAGCGCAGAACAGAACGGACGAAGAACGCAGAACAACGACGGAGCAGAAAGTGGGCGATGGAGCAGAACGATGACGGAGGCAGGGCGACGTAGCAGAACAGTGAAGGAGCAAAACGTCGACGGAGGACGGCGCGGAGGCAGAGCGACGGAGCACGGTGGGTGGAGGCGGCGACAGAGAGACTCGAGAGAGAGAGATGAGATCTAGGGTTTTACTTTTACATTAAAAAATGGCTCAGATAGTTTGTCTTGTTGAATGTTGTCTTAGTCTCTTAGACTATTATTAAAAAAGGTTCTAAAAAATAAAATTAAAAATATATTATAATAAAATAATTTTATAAAAAATAATATATAAATATAAATATATAATTATATTAATTAAATATTATTATATTTATGCAGGTCGCCTGACAGGCTAAAAAGGCTTTTTTACCTACTTGAGCCTGACTTGTTTATATAAACAAGCTTTATAAAAAACCTAGGCCTATCTTTCTAATAAATAAGCCAGGCCAGGCCAGACTTTAATCAGGCCAGGTAACAAGCCCCTACCAGGCGGCCTACCTGACTCCCACCCCTATTTGCAGGGGATTGTCATCAGAGGCAAAGAGGTAGAAGGAATGAAGACGACACGACTTATTTTTTCACGAATTTTCCTATTCAATTTGGTGTAGAAGATTTTTGGAGAGTATTCTCGTTGTGGGGGGGGGGAAGGTCAAGGATGTGTATATCCCAAGAAAAGGAGATAAATGGGGTAGAAGATTCAGTTTTGTAAGGCTCGCGTCAAATGATCATGATGTGCAGATGGAAAGGAGGTTAAGTAAAAAATGGATTGGGACTTTTAAGCTTCGAGTTAATCCGTCCAGATTTAATAGGAGTGGTGTACATGTGGAACCATTGGTGGAGTCACAATTTATGAAGATGAAGGAAATCAATGATAATGACAATGTTAGTGGTATGGTGGGTGGTAAGTCTTATGTTGAAGCGGTACGTGGAAAGGTGAAGCAGAGGTGGCAAAAAACAAACATCCAATATTAACAGTGCACGTGAATGGAATAGGTTGGAGTTTAAGGTGAAAAAATCAGACATGGAGTGGTTGGAAAAATGTTGTGTAGGGAGATTGCATCAGGTGGATGAGATATTCTTTCTGCAAGATAAAATTATATTAGAAGGAATAGAATCAATTAAAGTAACTCCTATAGGAGATGATTTGGCACTGATTCAACCGGTGGACATGGAGGATGTAATGGAATTAATACAGGAATTGAGAGATTTGTTTGATAAGTGGTTTGTTAATATTCAACCTTGGTGCCAGGAAGACGTGGTATGTAGTCGATTTATTTGGCTAAGAATTCAAGGGGTCCCGGTGCATGCATGGTCAAAGGCGTTTTTCAGGATGGTGACCATTCCATTAGGCAGATATATGTGTATTGATCCTGCAACAAAAAGAAAGGATAGATTGGATGTGGCTCGTGTGTTGATTCATACATCATCTAAGGATCCAATTAATAGGTGGGTGAATGTGAAGATTAATGAGTTGTTGTTTTCCATAAGTATTGTTGAAGATCCTTATGTTGATCCATGGAGGATGTTACCAATTAATCATATTGTGAAGCAAACTGAGAAATCCTCGAGCTTTTGTTCTTTTAAAGACTCTGGGTCTATGGAGGATGGTTCTGTTTTTGAATTTCAAATAAAGGAGGCGATGGATAATTATTTTGCTAACGACAGAAATTTAATTTGCTATAATGGTGGAAAGACTCCCTTTGATAATGAGGATACAAATAGGGGATTTGATGGAGAGATTCACGACCAAGATTTTATGGTCACTGATCCGGTGAGTGAAGGTAATTAATTGGTATTAAATGGGGATTTTGTGCATCCTCACATGCAACAAGCTGGCGGGTTTAATCTTGAGAGTAAGGTGCTGCAACAGGCTGGTGTCATTGAGCCAGGTGTTGGGGCTGAACAAAATGCCAAATATGTTGTCGGGTGTTATCGGGCCAGGTGTTATTAGGTCGCGTGTTGAGGGGAGGTTGAAACCTGGTGTTTGGGTTGAACAAAATGCCAATATGTTGTCGGGTGTTATTGGGTCGCCTATTGAGGGGAGGCTGAAACCCGGTGTTGGGTTGGAAGTGTCATCACATGACCGTGAGCCTGATCCAATAGTGGACGCTCCATTATTGGAACCGTGCCTTCGTTTGGTTGACTCCCGTCTTGAACGATCCAACACCTATTGTGCACGTGGTAGATGATGAAATTATGAGGCTTCATAACTCAAGTGAGCTCAACCCAATTACTAGTGTTCAAATGTCTCCTTTATTTGGCGTGGAAGATCAAACTTCGGCTTCAGCTTTCCCTGACGTAGAAACTCAAGAACCTGTCTTACATTCAGTTGAAGAGGAGTTAGGAGTCCAATCACGTGAGGACCAACCAACTTTACAGGAGTTTGATGTCAACGATATACTTGACAACATTATACTGTGTGAAGTGCCTATTGGCTTGGCAAACGATTTTAAAGTTGTGGCTGCAAATCGCTTGGTGCATCAAGGCAAGACAATCAGTGGGGCAGCTCCAAAAAGAAGGAGGGGGGGGCAAAGAAAAATCTTGTAAACGCAGAGGTTAGTGATGTTCATACAATTCATAATCTTATTGATTTGGAGCCGCATGATGTAGCTAATACTGTGTGGAAGTTAGGTTTGGAATTGAGGGGGTTTTTGGGTTTGACAATGAGTCTGAAATGATTGGTAAACTGGCAGAGATGGAGAAAATGGATCGTTTAGCTGTGGGAAGGACATTGGGGTAATCTTAGAAGTGCTCTGTTGTTTGGTGTTGTGTGGTTTTCATGATTAATTGTTCTCAAAATATAAGGGGTATTGGGGGAAGGATTAAAAAAATGGAGATTCAAAATTTACTTCATGCAGAAGGGGTGGATTTTTGTGTATTTAAAAGACCAAGAAAGAGTATATTGATAATAGATTGTGTAATGCTTTGGGTGGTGGAGAAGGCTGGGGATGGGCTTACGCTCCTTCTATGGGCCTATCTGGCGGGTTATTATCTCTTTGGAAAAACTATGTCTTTGTTCTTCAGGATACTTTTGTGGATCCTAATTTCATTGGTGTTAGTGGGGGGTGAGGGTAGATAAAATCTTTTGTACCATTGTCAATGTTTATGCACCTTGTGGCAAAAGTTTTGTGGTGTAAAAAGACAATGTGGTGGTGAACTATGGTATTTAGAGGGTGATTTTAATGCTATTACAATTGTCTCTGAAAGAAAAGGTGCGAGTCGTGTGTGGAGGAGAGATGATATATCCTCTTTTGCTCATTTTATTGAAAATGTTGAACTTGTTGATCTACCGTTGATTGGGAGAAAATATACTTGGTACAAAGGAGATGGGTCATGTATGAGTAGGTTGGATAGATTTCTTGTTACTAATGAGTGGTTGGAAAAGTGGAGGAATAGATCTCAATGGGGGTTAAAAAAGGGGTGTTTCTTATCATTGTGCGGTGTTGTTAAAACGTGAGGTTATAAATTGGGGGCATAAACCTTTTAGGGTCCTGGATTGCTGGAGGCTACATGTTGGATATGCAAATTTTGTGTCTACTAAATGAAAGGAACTACATGTGGAGGGTAGGGCAGCGTTTGTGTTGAAAGAGAAATTGAAAGTAATGAAGACTATACTAAGGATCTGGAATAAAGAGTCTTTTGGCAACCTGGATAGTAAGATTATGGAAACCAAGGAGCTTATAAATTCGTTGGACATTCTTTCAGTTCGGTTTTGAATAACTCACTGATCTTCGCTTGATGTTATTTTTACTAGAGAAAAACCAAAGTTCACTAATGAGATGCCAAGCAGAATGTCCTCTTTTTCTTCTCGCTTTCCTCTTTTTATTTCTCGTTCCTACCCTTGTTCGTACATTTCCCTCCTTTGACCCTTTTCGCCTCCAATGGCTACAAAGCATGTTTTGATATGTTGCCATCTCAGAGACCCGTTTAGACGATATTCCTTTTTTTGCTAATATGTTTGAGACATTTCGTAAACCGGTGGTTAATCCACTTAAATTATGTAAAACATTTCCTGCTTTTCAGAGTCTGCAAGCCGCTTCTGCTGCCTATCTTTCACCTGTACGCCTCTGGCCTGTACTTGGTCTGCTTTTTCCTTAATTCCTTTTGTCTTTTCTTAAGATGGGCTTGGCCCATAATCCTATTTCACTATTTTCATATTATGGTTCTCAACAGACATTAATGGGGAGGTTTCTACTTTGTCTGAGGAGGAAATATTGGGGAGGAAAAACTTAGTGGCAGATCTATGTCATTTAATATTGATGAAAGATAGTCTCTTGTTTCAAAAATTGAGATTGCGGTAGTTGGAAGCGGGTGGTGCGAATTCCAGGTTTTTCCATGGCTGTGTTTAATAAGAGGAAGACCCGAAATGAAGTCAGAAGCCTCATAATTAATGATGTCAGATATTCTGATCCTATTGCAATAAAAGAAGCAGTGTAAGGGCATTTTGAATCTCATTTTCAGGAGCAATCTTGGAGGCGACCCTGTCTTGATGGTGCTGATTTTAATAGTTTATCTACATGGATGCAAACGACTTGGTTTTGCTATTTTCTGAGTTGGAGGTGAAAGAAGCAGTGTGGGATTGTGGTGGATCAAAATGCCTGGGACCAAATGTGTTTAATTTCAACTTTGTTAAGGATTTCTGGCTGGATTTGAAAGATGACGTGTTGCGCTTCATGAATAAATTTCACTCTTCTGGTAGGTTGTGTGATGGGTCGAATAGTTCTTTTATTGTGTTGGTACCTAAAACTGAAATCCCCCAAAAAGTAGAGAAATTTCACCCTATCCCTCATTGGTGTTATGTATAAGGTGGTGACCAAAGTACTTACAAATAGATTGAGGAAGGTCATTGGGAACATTGTATCGGAATGTCAGTCCGCTTTTGTGAAAGGCAGATCTATCTTCGATAGTGTTGTTGTTGTGAATGAAGCCATTGATGAAATGAAGAGGAACGCTCTTAATGAGACTATTTTACAATCTAAGCTTTACATGATGAAATATAACCGAAAAATGATAAATTATCGTGTTTCTTAAAGTTTCAATCTAAGATTTACATTATTGTTGCTCCTTGAGCATGTGAACTATGAAATATACAAGATATTACACTTGCATGGATATTTTTTCAATCCAACACATATTATTGGTCGAAAAAGACATTTTTGCTAGCCCATCAACAACTATACATTACAAGTATACATAGCATCAAGTTCACTGAATCATCATAAAAACTACATATAATGCGATAGCTTTACACAACAAGAAATTATGCCATGGAAATATGACATAAAGTAAATCCCAGAAAATTTATTGATTTAAAATTTATTGTTGTTGAGATTTTGCTTGGCATTATCTTTTAATCCCAAGAAGGCACGATATGGATTATTGGGGGCTTGGCTTTTGTTTGGCAATTGATTTAGTAGATGTTTCAATCATAGTTAAACTAGCTGAACATGTTATCAATATTTGTTTTCTTTGGATTGGGGATGTTATTGCAGGTGTTTTATTGAATTTTCATTGGAATAGACTAATTTTATTTTTTAATCTGATGTAATATTGGTTCGATTCAGGAAGGTCTTTTAGCTTTTGAAAATATTTGGTTTATTCATGTAATTTTGTACTTGTCGGTGTTCTTTGTATAGGGTTGGAATACCCTTCTACTCCCTATTAATTATATTCACTTCGGTTAGAAAAAAAATTTTAAAATTGAATTGTAAACAATTTCAAAATTGGATTTAATTACTTTTTTATGAGTGATTATGATATTTACTTGATTAAAATTAAACTTAAAATTATGTGATTTTTTAGCATGAATAAATCTTTATGTTATTGAAATTAAATCATGAACAAATTATTAAAAAGGGCTAATTTATTGTTGATTAAATATAAGACCTCATCGAGAAATTAGACATACCTCTGAACCAACCGCGCGCACTAATTAGTGATTAAATTTGAATTTGAGTTTAATATAAGAATAAAATTTCATGGGCTGCTTGGGAGGATGTATGTAGGGAAAAAAGACATGGGGGGTTGGGGCTTCGTGATTTGAAAGTGTTCATTTTAGCTCTTTTTGGAAAGTGGAGATGGTTGGTAGAAAAAGGAAGACTTTGGCATACAATTCTATCTTCCATATATGGTAGGAGCTTTGGGAGTGAGAGGGGGAGGCGGTTGAGGGGGTCTAGTTGGTGGTGTGACTTATGGTCAATTGATCATCATAGTGATATCACCATGGATTGATTTTCAAAATGTTGTATTAAGAAGGTAGGGAATGAGAGTGATACATCCTTTTGGAAAGATGGGTGTTGTGGTTGTGTGTCTTTGTGTGACCGGTATCATAGATTATTTTTATTAGCCAATAATAAGGATGTTGTTAGAACCACAGGAAACACTAGAAGGGGGGTTGAATAGTGTTTTAAAACTTTATTGAATAATTTTGGAAATCTTTGATTTAATATATCATTTAAGAAGAACAACGTTTAAAGACCAATCTTAAGATCAGAGTTTAAATGAAATATGCGGAAAATAAGAATGATAAGATTGATAATCTTTCAAAACGGTCTTAAGATTGTTTTAAAGGAAAGTTTCTCAAAGTATCTTCTGAAGATTATTACAAGGAGTATCTTTTAGAATGGTTTCTAAAATACTTCATCAGACTGAAGATCGTCTGAAGTTTAATTCTGGTTCTGAACTGAGTTCTTTAGAGACTCACTTCAGACACTTATTTCAGAACTTCTTTAAGATACATTCTCTGTAATATCTCAAACGATATGAGAGAGATTTGAGTTTTAATTATCTTTGAAAACTTGTTTGATTGAAATTGTTATGTTATGGTGATTATGAAAATACTTTTCAATCCCCAAAGTAAATGCAGAACTGAAAATAAAAAGATCAAGGGAAAGGAAACTTAGGCACAAAATTTATCCTGGTTCACCCACATCACCGTGAGTTACATCCAGTCCCAGTGACAAACCACCACTGGATTTTCCACTATCTGAAACCACAGATACAAGTATTCTTCACAGCCTCTTCAGGCCAACCAAGTATTCCTCACGGCCTCTCCAGACCGACCAAGTATTCTTCACGGCCTCTCCAGACCAACCGAGTATTCTTAAGCACACGTGGTCTATTGAGTATTCCTCACGGCCTCTCCAGACCAACCGAGTAACTCTTTGTTTTCTACTACCTCTCCAGGCAACCTATGTAGTAGTCTTTTATACCTAGCCTCTCCAAGCTCTTGACCAAGTGTACTTTCTTCCACCAAGCCTCTCCAGGCTCTCAGACACTTATTCAAGTGTAGAGTATTACTACTCAATCTAAATTAGATGTTCGCTAGAACCTCTCAACTCAGATTCTTCTCGTACATAGAGATTACTGAGTACATACTCAGGATACAGTCATTACAAACTAAATACAAGGATAGACAGTGATACAAGTGTTTGAATTAAATACAATCCCTATCTTTTCTATGAGGAATACATCCTCTGAGAGTAGGCTAACTAAGATATGAAATTAAGCTCCAGCCTTATCCTCTAACCATTGGTTTCCATGGGTTACATTCTCACCCGTATCATTGGAATACCAAGGTATCTTCAAAGCTTCAAACCGTACCCAGTTTGATAGTCATTTGCTCAGCATGGTTGTCTTCAAACCAATTCAAACCAACAACCAACTTAATTGATCAAACAGATCAACTGAACAACATGAATAACTGACCAGCTAGTCAGTAGCCTGATTGATTCGAGAACCAACTCTCTGATCAAACTTTGTTGACATATTGATGATCCACTTTAGCTCAAGTCAACTCTTGTTAACCATTTGGCACTCAGCCTAGTTAACTTCACTCATCCTGATTGATTTCAAGAACCATCTTGAAAAATCAACCTCTTCAAATTTAATCTTGAGGCTATTTATATGTTCTTCTTGAATATAGCCGTTGAAGATGATTCATAATACCGTTGAGTTGATGATGACGTGGCTCATATAGCCGTTGTGTAATAGCTTCTCAAACGGTTGCTTCTCCTTAAACAAATTG
Organism: Sesbania bispinosa; assembly: GCA_026901365.1. Classification (NCBI taxonomy): domain Eukaryota; kingdom Viridiplantae; phylum Streptophyta; class Magnoliopsida; order Fabales; family Fabaceae; genus Sesbania; species Sesbania bispinosa. The sequence continues at coordinate 266,489 of QLOH01000663.1, read as the reverse complement.
AGTGTTCAAAACGATCTCGTTCTGACACTTCTATAGATGAGCTCTGTTTGAGAGATATTTCATGATATTATTCTGCGTATTCTCTCTTTTGAATTTCTTCTACTTTTTTTTTGGATTGTATAAATGAGGAAATATCCGTTGAAATACTATTGTTTAGAGATAGCATTCAGTCCTCTTTAATCCATTGTGAGACACGCTTCTGAGGGTTCTGACATGTCTGACATAGTACAACGTAGGTGCTGCTATAAAGCTGCCACCGTTGTTGCTGTGAATGCTACGTTACAGAGATTTCCTCAGTGGTGTATGAAATTCAAAAGCACCAGGAAAAGTCTCTGTGTTCATTTCCATAAATATGCTTGAGAAGGAAACGTGTAGCAGAGAATGACTTTTCTCAGCAATCTTCAGAGAGCAAAAGGTCTTCATAGTCTTCAGCGAGTAGTGCCACGTCGGATTTCAGAAGGCCTCAATATTTCAGATGGATTGAGACTTCAGGCAGATTGAAACTTCAGACAACTTCAACACTTCAGACAAGTTGATGCTTCAGACAGCTTCAATACTTCAGACGGGTTGCGTCCTTCAGACAACTTCAATCCTTCAGACGAGTTGCGCACTTCAGATGACTTCAACACTTCGGACAGGTTGAAACTTCAGAAGGCTTCTTCCTTATGATAAGAGGATTGTAGCTTCATTCTTCTTGGTATCTTCTTCTTCTTCTTCTTCTTCTTCTTCTTCTTGTATCTTCTTTTTCTTCTTCTTCTTCTTGTATCTTCTTCTTCTGAGATAAAGATGTTGAATTGTATGTATTTTTTATTCAACCATCTTTCTTGCTTGCTTTTGTTTAGTCTTCTAACCCATTCTGGACAGCAGCAGGTGTAGATGCAGTAGGTCTGCGCACACAGATCCTTTTGTTGCAGGTGCAGCAGGCGTTGCAGAAAGTCTTTGCTATATTTCCTTATTTGTGTAAGACTTTGATCGAGGTAGAAAAGCATGTCTAACTTTATCTACTGAGATGAGTGTACTCCATTTGATGGAGTGTGCTTTACGCTTTGCAACGTCTCTAAGAGATCATTTCTTGATTCTGACATCTTCATCTTTCAGTCTCAAGACTGCTTTAGATCATCTTCAAATCTTCAAGTCTTCGTAGTCTTCAATTCTTCAGAGTCTTCAAGTCTTCAACTTGGTTGTGGATTACTCTTCTTTGGATTCTGCATTTTGTTCTTCTGATCCTGATCTTCTGAATGCGATTCTGATTATCTTCTTCTTCAGATAATTATTCTGACCTGAAATACAACCACCAAACAAATACCTTTCTCAGTAGAGTCTGTTTATGTAATCTTATTAAGATCTTATACAAACTTATTTGTTAATCATTAATATAATCTTATTTGTTAATTATTAATATAATCTTATTTGTTAATCATTAAAACTTAAGGATGCTAAGTCTTATAATCATGTTTAAATACTTAAACTGATTTATAGACTTCACAATCTCCCCCTTTTTAATGATGACAAATAAATTATATATTACTGACAAAATGTGTATAAAAAGAAACGAGAGATAATAAATTAAAATAATTAATTTTATCACTCCCCCTATCTATATTACTCCCCCTGAGACAGACATTGATTCTTTTAAATATCTTCTGAAACAATTAAGTTTTTAATTAATCAATTCCAATTGTTAAATCTTTATTAACCAACTGTTACAAGTTTATTGTTAATATTTTAGATAAACGATTGTTAAATTTTTACTTGTTAAGATTTCAGATACCTATTGTTATTAGAACATTAAAATCTTTTCTATGCCAATTGTTGGTTAAGTCTTTTAGATATCTTTTCTATACCAATTGTTAAATTATTATTATTAATATTTTAGATTCTGATTGTTATTATAACTTTTAGTTTGTTATCCTCTGAATTTTATATTTCTTTCCTATTTTATGTTTCCTCCTATATGTATTTCCCTTTTTGTTACATTCTTTTTAGCATTTTGTTAGTTTATATTTCTCCCCCTTTTGTCATTGATTAAAAAGGTTTGGTGATTACTCCCTCTTTTGTTACTTAATTTTCCAGAGTAAAATCTTAAATTAGTTGTTATAAAGACCGGAAAAGAATACTAGAGATAAAAAAAATTAGATTGAGACGAAAGAGAAACCAAACATCTTAGACTGAAAAAGGAAAAACGTCAAATGTTGGAAACAGAAAGGCAAAGACACACAAGCTGACATGAGATGTTTTTACAGAGGTTGATTAAAGGATCTTTTCTCCACTTGACTTCTTTAAACACCCAGATCACCTGTAAGATTGAACACAGTTCTCCTTATTTTCTGTAATTTATTACGAAGCTGAGCGTTCTCCATCCTTAGTCTTTGAACCTTAGGAATGTCATCGGTTTCCTCTGTGTTCCGATGATTTACCTTAAGAAGATCAGGATGTCTATGATCGTACAGGTAGCTAATGAACACATTGTTTACCATAAGAATCTTCATGATCACAGTATTGTGAGGTAGGATAGTAGAATCTCTCAGTTTTCTTCTTGCCATATCGAAAAGAATGATCCATGGAAGATTAATCTTCTTCTTTTGCAGAAGATTGATAACACAGAACCTCTCCATCTCAAGGTTATGGTTATCCTTAATACGTGGGATCACACAATATTTCATAATATTGAAGAGAACTTTGGGAATGACTTTCATTCCTCGCCTATTGAAGATTAGATGGTTAAACTGTTCCTCAAACAGATCTTTCCAAGCTGTTGAGAACAATTCTCCTTCAGCTTTTACTCCCAGAGCTTTCTCAATGATATTGGTAGTTACAACCACCTTTTGATTCATTACTTGGGCTTTGAGGCATGTTTCTTCTTCTGAGTTTTCCAGAGATAGCGTGTTCCAGAATTGGTACACACTTTCTTCATGCCATTTACTATCAATGGCTTCAAAGAAGGGTAACCATCCGGCGGCTTCGAAAAAGGCAGTTACATTATAACCAACCTTAGAGAGATTCTGAAAGTCTATAGTTTGAGTTTGAAAGATAGAAATGGAGGAAGACATTTCGAGAGATGAAAGTGGGAAATCTTTTGGAGGCTTCCTAGAGAGATTTGGAGGTTGGGGTGAATAGAGCAGATAGAAATGTGAGAATATATACACAAGAGCAATTAATTATGACACTGACAGCGCCTTCTTGGGAAGAGTGCGTTGATTGATAGACAAGTGAAACGCCGCGACCTTTAAAGATATTAGACGTTATAGTTCCAAGAGACCCCCTTATTAAAGCAACACGTCTTTTCAGAAGACAATGTCATATTTAAGCAAAATGCATTAAATATATGATCATGAAAGTTTAGATTAGGTAATGGAGAGATGGTACCACATAATCCGGTTATTGTTATCTGGATAGAGGAGAGCATTTCTGATATTACTTCTTTCTTTGAAGACTTTTTCTCCATCTGAGGTCACTTGATTTCTGCACGTCCTACTTTTGTCTTTTGTCTTTTCCGCTTCCGAGAATCTTTGAACAATCATCTTAACCTTTCCTCAAGAAATTGAGATAGACTTTAATGGCTTAAATATCAGTCACCTTAGCATTCTTGACCCACAATTTCAGCAAGTCCATAAGACTTTTTGAACAGGTTCAGAGAATAGGGATGTTACTAAGTCATGATTATCTTCTCAAGATTTGAGTTAGGCTTGATGTATAGAGTGTTAATTATCTGAACATTGTTTGACCCATACTTTCAGAGAGTTCATTTTGAACTGTCTGAATAGGTTCAGACAATGAAGATATTATCATACTACACATCATTTTAAATGATGTTATCTTCACTTTTTCATCTGTTGGTTTTCTTGAGGTTATCTTTAAAAACTCGTTTTTCTGAAACATTCACAAACTAAAAATACCTTTCAGTAGCATCTGATTTTTAAGTTAATCATTAAACCAATTGTCTTAAATTCCTGATTATATTTTACCAATTTAAGAAATTATCTTAGATTTTAGTTGAGTTATTTAAAGGAACAGATGTTAAGTTATAAGATTCATGTACAGGGTAAATAATCACACAATTTTAATACAATTGTTAATTAATTAAGGATGGGTGATTGATAGACTTAAATATGCACAAAAAAAAAGAAACACATATAAACAACTCAAACACTTAGAAAATAATCAAAATGTTAAAATTCAAACAAACAACAAAGAAAAAATAGAAAGCAAAATGTACTTAGAACACAAAGACATAAATACAGAAACTCAAGAAACAGAACATAAGTGTATCATTGGTCATCAACAGGGTTTTTCTCATTTGCATCGGCTTTCTCCTTCTGTGTTTTCAGCATCTGCAGTTCTCTTTGATAGAATCTGAGTGTTTCTTCCAGCCGTCCGATGCGTTCATTCAACTTCCTTATGTTGCATCTTCTGAAAATTTCTCTCAAATCTCCATGATTACTTAGAGAATCAGATGATTCCATATGGTTCTGAGTTGATGACAGAGAATTATGTTCTTCTTTTATTTCTGTTGATATCCCCTTAGAATGTTCATATTCCTTTATAGTGAACAAGGGTGATGGCTCCTGGTCAAAGAATCTTTCAATAGGAAATCCTTCATATTGAAGGATTTTCATAATCAGTGTAGTATGGGGAAAGACTTTGACTTCTTCTAATTTTTTTCTCATCATATGATAGAGGATGATTCTTGGAAGATTTAGTCTCTTCCTTTTGAGAAGATGAATCATCAAAAATCTTTCCATGTCTGAGATGATGAATGTATCCTTCCTGTTGGGGAGAATACAACTTTTAATAATTGCCAGCAGAATTCTGGGAATTTCCAGTAATTTTGAGCATACTGGTATATCAAGAGTTCTGCGACCAAATAACATTTGATCATGCATCTCTTTCTCTCTATCATTGATTTCCCAATCTGAAGAGAATTGTTCTCCGGTTGATTCAACATCAATAATCTCCTTCAGAACTGAGAAGTCCACCTTGATAGGCATACCCATTACATAGGTGTTTAGACCGCATGTCTCTTCCATGAATACTTCTGAATTGTTCCAGAATTCTAGAACACTTAGTTCGTGCCAGGGAGAAGATGCCTTTTCAAGATAAGGAGTCCATCCTGCAGCTTCGAAAAACTCAGAGATTTTGAGTTCTCCTTTGTCAAAGTCACTTAGTCTTATTCCTCTTGTGGGAATGATCCTTTCATCATACTTGCATGGACTTTGAACACCTGAGATAACTAATCTTGATGCCATTGAAGTGAATTTCGAGGAATTAGAAGGGAATGTATTATGAGATTCTTCTGGTGATTTTCCAATCCTTAAATAGGCAATCAATCGTCGCTTCAATTTATAAGGAGAGTGGTTACAAGCACTGAGCAGTTATGGCCGGTTATGAGAAACCAGTTGATGATTCAATGATTCACATTTAATAATTAAACACATACGACTCTTCATTTACTTAAATAAATGTACATATAAATTCATGCAGATAATTCTACTAAACATGTGCGACGTTTCAAACCATTCATACAAGCAAAAATATGCAACAGAACAATTTATAAACATCAGGCAATATACATATATAACACTTAGCATGCAATCATATATTTTCACACACACACACACACACACACACACACACACACACACATATATATACACGTTTAAGAAATAATGATTTCAAACAGACTGATCATGCAATCACATATTATAAACAATTTCAATAAAACAAATCATGCAACAGATAAGTAACTATACTTAAATTTAAAACTTATGTTTAGATAGGAAAGGTGTTACCCGTTTGTGATCTAGAGATAGATACATTTTCCTTTTCCAGTTACGTCCTGTGCTTTAGTTCTATGAATAATGAGTTTTGGAAATTGATTTTCCTATTCTCATTATCATTCTTCAGAGTTGCTTCAGCTTGGTGAGATTTCCATCTTCTGAGGATTTACTCCTTCTGCATTTGTTAGATGCTCAACCCGAAGGTGAGCTCTGATACCAATTGTTAGAACCACATGAAACACTAGAAGGGGGGTTGAATAGTGTTTTAAAACTTTATTGAATAATTTTGGAAATCTTTGATTTAATATATCATTTAAGAAGAGCAACGTTTAAAGACCAATCTTAAGATCAGAGTTTAAATGAAACATGCGGAAAATAAGAATGATAAGATTGATAATCTTTCAAAACGGTCTTAAGATTGTTTTAAAGGAAAGTTTCTCAAAGTATCTTCTGAAGATTATTACAAGGAGTATCTTTTAGAATGGTTTCTAAAATACTTCATCAGACTGAAGATCGTCTGAAGTTTAATTCTGGTTCTGAACTGAGTTCTTTAGAGACTCACTTCAGACACCTATTTCAGAACTTCTTTAAGATACATTCTCTGTAATATCTCAAACGATATGAGAGAGATTTAAGTTTTAATTACCTTTGAAATCTTGTTTGATTGAAATTGTTATGTTATGGTGATTATGAAAATACTTTTCAATCCCCAAAGTAAATGCAGAACTGAAAATAAAAAGATTAAGGGAAAGGAAACTTAGGCACAAAATTTATCCTGGTTCACCCACATCACCGTGAGTTACATCCAGTCCCAGTGGCAAACCACCACTGGATTTTCCACTATCTGAAACCACAGATACAAGTATTCTTCACAGCCTCTTCAGGCCAACCAAGTATTCCCCACGGCCTCTCTAGACCGACCAAGTATTCTTCACGGCCTCTCCAGACCAACCGAGTATTCTTAGGCACACACGGTCTATCGAGTATTCCTCACGGCCTCTCCAGACCAACCGGGTATTTCTTTGTTTTCAACTACATCTCCAGGCAACCTATGCAGTAGTCTTTTATACCTAGCCTCTCCAAGCTCTAGACCAAGTGTACTTTCTTTCACCAAGCCTCTCCAGGATCTCAGACACTTAGTCAAGTGTAGAGTATTACTACTCAATATAAATTAGATGTTCGCTAGAACCTCTCAACTCATATTCTTCTCGTACATAGAGATTACTGAGTACATACTCAGGATACAGTCATTACAAACTAAATACAAGGATAGACAGTGATACAAGTGTTTGAATTAAATACAATCCCTATCTTTTCTATGAGGAATACATCCTCTGAGAGTAGGCTAACTAAGATATGAAATTAAACTCCAGCCTTATCCTCTAACCATTGGTTTCCATGGGTTACATTCTCACCCGTATCATTGGAATACCAAGGTATCTTCAAAGCTTCAAACCGTACCCTATTTGATAGTCATTTGCTCAGCATGGTTGTCTTCAGACCAACAACCAACTTAATTGATCAAACAGATCAACTGTACAACATGACTAACTGACCAGCTAGTCAGTAGCCTGATTGATTCGAGAACCAACTCTCTGATCAAATTTTGTTGACATATTGATGATCCACTTTAGCTCAAGTCAACTCTTGTTAACCATTTGGCACTCAGCCTAGTTAACTTCACTCATCCTGATTGATTTCAAGAACCAAATTGAAAAATCAACCTCTTCAAACTTAATCTTGAGGCTATTTATATGTTCTTCTTGAATATAGCCGTTGAAGATGATTCATAATACCGTTGAGCTGATGATGATGTGGCTCATATAGCGGTTGTGTAATAGCTTCTCAAACGGTTGCTTCTCCTTAAACAAATTGAGTGTTCAAAACGATCCCGTTCTGACATTTCTATAGATGAGCTCTGTTTGAGAGATATTTCATGATATTATTCTGCGTATTCTCTCTTTTGAATTTCTTCTGCTTTTTTTTTTTGGATTGTATAAATGAGGAAATATCCGTTGAAATACTATCGTTTAGAGATAGCATTGAATCCTCTTTAATCCATTGTGAGACACGCTTCTGAGGGTTCTGACATGTCTGACATAGGACAACGTAGGTGCTGCTATAAAGCTGCCACCGTTGTTGCTGCGAATGCTGCGTTGCAGAGATTTCCTCAGTGGTGTATGAAATTCAAAAGCACCAGGAAAGGTCTATGTGTTCATTTCCATAAATATGCTTGAGAAGGAAACGTGTAGCAGAGAATGACTTTTCTCAGCAATCTTCAGAGAGCAAAAGGTCTTCATAGTCTTCAGCGAGTAGTGCCACGTCGGATTTCAGAAGGCTTCAATATTTCATATGGATTGAGACTTCAGACAGATTGAAACTTCAGACAGCTTCAACGCTTCAGACAGGTTGATGCTTCAGACAACTTCAATACTTCAGACGGGTTGCGTCCTTCAGACAACTTCAATCCTTCAGACGGGTTGCGCACTTCAGATGACTTCAACACTTCGGACAGGTTGAAACTTCAGAAGGCTTCTTCCTTATGATAAGAGGATTGTAGCTTCATTCTTCTTGGTATCTTCTTCTTCTTCTTCTTGTATCTTCTTTTTCTTCTTTTTCTTCTTGTATCTTCTTCTTCTGAGATAAAGATGTTGAATTGTATGTATTTTTTATTCAACCATCTTTCTTGCTTGCTTTTGTTTAGTCTTCTAACCCATTCTGGACAGCAGCAGGTGTACATGCAGTAGGTCTGCGCACACAGATCCTTTTGTTGCAGGTGCAGCAGGCGTTGCAGAAAGTCTTTGCTATATTTCCTTATTTGTGTAAGACTTTGATCGAGGTAGAAAAGCATGTCTAGCTTTATCTACTGAGATGAGTGTACTCCATTTGATGGAGTGTGCTTTACGCTTTGCAACGTCTCTAAGAGATCATTTCTTGATTTTGACATCTTCATCTTTCAGTCTCAAGACTGCTTTAGATCATCTTCAAATCTTCAAGTCTTCGTAGTCTTCAATTCTTCAGAGTCTTCAAGTCTTCAACTTGGTTGTGGATTACTCTTCTTTGGATTCTGCATTTTGTTCTTCTGATCCTGATCTTCTGAATGCGATTCTGATTATCTTCTTCTTTAGATAATTATTCTGACCTGAAACACAACCACCAAACAAATACCTTTCTCAGTAGAGTCTGTTTATGTAATCTTATTAAGATCTTATACAAACTTATTTGTTAATCATTAATATAATCTTATTTGTTAATTATTAATATAATCTTATTTGTTAATCATTAAAACTTAAGGATGCTAAGTCTTATAATCATGTTTAAATACTTAAACTGATTTATAGACTTCACAGATGTGTCTATAGGTAATATGGTTTGTAGGATTGAGAGTGGTTTTGGTTGGAATTAGAGTTGGCGACGATCCCTATTTTAGTGGGAAGATGAATGACTACAACAACTTTCTCTTGAGTTACAAGTGGTGCAGCTGTCAGAGGATTAGCCTGACTCTTGGAGTTGGAATGTGGATCTTGAAGGAACGTATTTTGTTAAGTCCACTTACAAGGTAGGTCATCATGAACAAAGGTATTCTTGCAGAATTCCCATTCCACAATTTTATTTGGTCAAAACTTGTCCCCACCATGCTTTTCTGTTTTGTTTTGAGAACTATGTTGAATAGGATTCCTACCAAGTAGAATTTAGTTCGATGGAGAATAGTTAATGTAGCGGATGGTGGTTGTGTATGGTGTGGCCAGATGTTGTAGTCCACTTGTCATTTATTTTTCAATTGCTCTTTTTCTCACTCTATATGGATGGAGTGCATGAAATGGGGATGATTCAATTCTGTTTTATCTAGTGTCTGCTTGGAGAATTTTAGCCAATTTGTTGGTTTATCTGTATGTAGTGCTAATAATAGACTATGTTGGTCCTTGGTTTGGATGGTGGCGATTTGGTCATTGTGGTTAGCGCGGAATGCTACAATCTTTTCTAATAAATTATTGGAGCTCGTAGATGTAATGGAGTTAATGAAAATTAGATCTTGGAATTGCCTGAGAGCTAAGGATCCTTCCTTTTCATATCCTTTCCTGATGTGGAATGCTGACATTAGCTCCTGTCTAAATTTTCACTCTGACTGATTTTGTCATTTGGCCTGTGTATTTTCTTATGTGTATTTTTGCTGGTGGAATCCATTGGTGTTTGGAATGTGGGTTTGTCCTCTACTGTGTTGGAATTGTTAATCCTACTGGTCTGGTATGTCTTCTGCGGTACCGATTTTTTCAATCTTACTGGAATGCTTTTGTGGGACTGCTAATTATGTTATGTTGTTGGTTTATTCTTATGCTGGAATGCCTTTTACTTGATTGGCTAAAAATTGTTTTGGAATGTTTTGTTGGACTATCACGTTAGCTTGGGAGAATTCTTTGGACTAATTTATTAGATTATAGGCTTTGGATTATTTTGTCCTATTACGTGGTGTACTATACTGGTATTTGGTTGGATTTGACAATTGGTATTTGTTTAGGTGTGGATCAGTCTATAGTGTTGGTGCTTTTGTGTTTTTGGAGTAGTTTCTTTGGGTGGGTCTCTGTATTAGTGTTGTAATCATCTATATTCTTGATACTCTGTATAAGGGTTGGATTACCCCTTGTACTCCTTTTAATTTATTATTTGCTTATAAAAAAATAAATGTTTATGAATGCGAGCTGGCTCTAGCAGCACTTTTGTGGTTGAACTTTTACACCATATCAACTCTTCTATTATATTAATTAAAGCTGAGTCGCGTGACTCAACATTGCCATTTCAGTTCTAATATTGTCGCCTCTATCTATTTGTGTCACATCACTAAAAATATGATGTGTCACTCTTCCTAGCCCACCTTTCATATGTCCCTTTTCTATTTGCTCATGGTTTTATATTAATATTGTTATTATGTGTCATTATCAAATTTGTGCATGATAGACTTCTTAAATACCAAAACTGCCATGTAAACGTAATTAAATATATTATACAATATTTAATATTAGAAAAAATAACTGAAAATTTAATGCAAAGTATACACAAACCGTTATAACTTACATTGTATTAATTAATTTTTATCACTCAATAATCACTCCATATTATATATAACTAAAAATCAACTCAAATAGAATTATTATATTTATCTATTATATGCCTATTTTTACTTAAAAAAATAACTCAAATAGAATTTTGAAACGATAATTTATTTTTAGCATTGATTTTTCTTCATATACAACTCACAATATTATCTTAACTTTTTTAAATTCCTATTGTGAGATTATACATTATTTTTTTCTATTATCTCCTATTTTATACATTCTTATATTGTTTTTTTCTCTTCATATGCAATGTCACGTTATAAATCCACAATTTCTTTTTTTTTTATCAATTTTAAATGTATTTTTATTACTAAAATTACACTAATATTTTTCATAAAATCGTATTATTAATTCCATGAATATATATTTAATTGCCACATTTATATTATTATGAAACAAGTATCAAATTTGATTGACCAATCATTGAGACAATAATATTATTTATATATTATTTTATAAACAACTTTTTTATAGATAAACTTGGATTTACTAGAAATAAAGAAAAATAACACTTCAAAATTTACATTTCAAGTCAACATATTACAAGAAAAAACTTCAATTATCTATATTTTTAATTACCACTATTCAATTTCACACTCATCATACATTTTCAAATGAAAAGATAATTTTCTATACTTTTTCTCTTAATATCATTCTTTTTAAAATAAAAAAACTTCAAGCAAACCGCGTAAAGCGCAGGTCCATATCTAGTTATATTTTAATTTTGAGACATCATTTTAGCAAGTGGGGGAATTTTAGGATAGACCACAAAAAAGTGGTCTATGGTAGACCTTTACTATAAATAGTATAAATTTAATCTTAAATAAATTAATAATATCTTTATCTTATATATATAAAAGTAAAGTAGTGAAATCATCCTTTAAAACATAAAAGAAGGATAAAAAGGGTAAATTTCTTTCAAAAAATTTCCAAAAATAGTAAGTCACTTTCCCATTTAAAATGGTTAACATTAGTAATCATCAATAATTAGTTACAATAATCATGTTAGTGAAAATATCACTACAATTATTAATTTATAATAATAATAATTTATTCTCTTATTTAAATAAAAATTTAGCTTTTAAAATAAATAAATATTTTTATTCACTTATTATAAAAGCATTTTAGTATATTTTATGAAATACATAAGAAGAATAAAAATATAATATGAAATTTTAAAATTCTAAAGCACTTTTTAAAAATAAAACCCTTTACAATTGCAATAATAGTAATTATTTAATGTTGATTATTATATCATAATTAAAGCCTTTTTATATTTTTAATATTAAATTTATCTAAAAAATAACTTGCAAATTTTGCTATATTATTGTAATCAAAAACCTTTTGCTAAATTATAGTCAAATGACAAAAATCCTTTATTTGAGGTTCATTAATTGTTTCCTATTATTCTTTTCATTTTCCAATGACAATAAAATAAAAATACGGGTCATATATTTAAGTTACAGGTTAAAAATTACAAGGAAATTCTTCATAACAATTAATTTATAAAGTAAAATACAACTTTACAAAGAAAACTTACTAATATTTTAGTTATGGGGTGAAAGTAAATCACACATGATTAACAATTTAAAATAAAAATAAATTAATATTTAATTTACTCAAAGAATGTTATTAAAATAAAGTATAAATATTAAAATTTGTGTTTATCATATATTATATGAAAATTTATTATTTTTTAAATGATAATGTAACAAAATATCATACGGAAATGAATATTTTATATGAAAGCTCATAAATATCAAAATTAAAATTATATTGTTTTGCTAAGTGGGAAAAGAAATTAAAAATACACTTTAATTTAACTTTTTAATACAAATTTGACTCCATTGTAAATGTTACTTTTATTTTGTTGTTTTTTAGTTGTAAAAATATATTAAAAAATAATGAAATATATAAGAAGAATAAAAATATAATATGAAATTTTAAAATTCTAAAGCACTTATTAAAAACAAAATCCTTTAAAATAACAATAATAGTAATTATTTAATGTTGGTTATTATATCATAATTAAAGCCTTTTTATATTTTTAATATTAAATTTATCTTAAAAAACTTACAAATTTTGCTATATTATTGTAACCAAAAATCTTTTGTTAAATTATAGTCAAATGACAAAAATCTTTTATTTGGCGTTCATTAATTGTTTCCTATTATTCTTTTCATTTTCCAATGACAATAAAATAAAAATACGGGTCAAATATTTAAGTTATAGGTTAAAAATTACAAGAAAATTCTTCATAACAATTAATTTATAGAGTAAAATGCAACTTTACAAGAAAACTTACTAATAATTTAGTTATGGGGTGAAAGTAAATCACACATGATTAAAAATTAAAAATAAAAATAAATTAATATTTAATTTACTCAAAGAATGTTATTAAAATAAAGTATAAATATTAAAATTTGTGTTTATCTTATATTATACGAAAATTTATTATTATTTAAGTGATAATGTAAAAAAAATATCATACGGAAATGAATATTTTATATGAAAACTCATAAATATAAAAATTAAAAATATATTATTTTGGAAAGTGGGAAAAGAAATTAAAAATACACTTTAATTGAACTTTTTAATATAAATTTGACTCGATTGTAAATGTTACTTTTATTTTGTTGTTTTTTAGTTGTAAAAATATATTAAAAAATAATTCATAAAAATATATTGAATTTTAAAATTGAATTGTGTATCTATGCATAGATATTTTTTTAATATTTTTTAAAATATTTGTTCAAATACCACATGAGAATAGATCTTTATAATAAGTTTATTTATATTTAATTGTTAATTTAGTATATAGATTACAAGAGGTAGATGTAATTTGCTTGAGGATGAAAAATTTTCAAAAATTATATATTTTAATATTTAATTTTAAATTATAGGTGTAAATAGACTTATAACATATAGAAATACTTTTTTTAGGAAAAACACATTAATATCTAAATCATAATAGTCCATTTGTATTGAAACATGGTAATTTAAGAGTACAAGTATAACACACGGGGATGACCATTCTATATGAAAATAATGGTATTCAACTTATAATAATTCAGATAATTAAATACCTATATTTTTTTAAGCAAGATTCTTATCAAGAAACAATGGTCCCTTTTTTTATCCTAAGAATATTAAACTTTGTGTTGATTATATTTACTTGAAATTTTATTACCATTTTAATTATAAAGTAAAAAAATATCACCTAGGTTTAAACATTATATATAAAAAGTCATTAATATCTAAATTAAAAGTATGCATTAATTGAATATTTTAGAATAAATTTTTATCAATTGTAAATATTTTACTTATACTTTGTTGTGTTTAGTTGTAAAAATATTTAAAAAACACTAATTAATAAAAATGAATAACTTTTTAAAATTGAATTATGTTTATATCCCTATAAATTTCCTTTTAAATTTTAAAATTGAATTATTTTTATTTGTATTTATTTGTTATATTAATTAATATATAGATTACAATAAGTAAATATAATTCACCTTAATTAGCAAAGAATGTTGAAAAAATGTTTACTTTTTGTGAATAATTTATTTAATCAATATTATAAGTACTTATTACATATTTCAAACGTGTTATTACATTATTTTTTTATCGTGACTTATTTTATATTTTCTATTTTCACATAATTCATGCTTATTTCTTTTTTTTTATGTTTTGTTTTACAATCATGCTAATCATATTTTGTATTCTTTTCAGGTCTTTCAATAAATATACTTTTTGTGCATTATAAGCATTATAATTTATTTACGCATTATATAATTAATATTGTAAATAATTATGACATATATTTTACATATGTTATTACATTATTTTTAAAATTATCATTTTATTATTTGTATTTTGCTCCTCAAAACTAAATGCCCTGGGCAACGCACGGGTCAACACACTAGTATATTACAAAATTAAAGTTGCCTTCTATAGTAATAAAATTAAGGGTCTACCGTAGACCCAAACTAAAGAGAGTTTATCCTAAAATCACCCTAGAAAGTGAGACACTTACTCTACTCTCCCTCTTAATAATTTTTTACATTTTCTCTTTTTTTCACATTGGATGGTGAATTCCACTCACACTTGCAAGAGTGAGATTCTCCTTCTAAATCATTAATACTAATTTTCTCTCTCTTTCTATTTGAATTTTTAAATGTTAATGAATGTTAATCTTAAATTTTGAAATTTATTAAGATTCAAAATTTTTATCCTATTATTTTCTATTTCAATATTTTTTTAATATATAAAAATTTATTCTTATCTTCATGATATTAATTTTTTATTATATCTTATTGTCAAATAAATGTAAATTAAATTTTAATAACAAAATATAATATATTATTAGAATTTAAAATTAAAAAATTGTTTAAAATTATTATTTAATTTTTTAATTTTAAAAATATTAATTTATTATAACTTTTTATCAGGTAATTGTATTAAGTAATCTACCGTTGGATTGAAAGTTATTATCATATAGATCATACATATAAAATTTTACTTTAATCTGAAATTATTTGATATGTCATTGAGATGTCTCAAGATTAACGTCATATATACATTTGAAATATATGAAAAAAGGGACCATTTGATTATCAGTTTATTAGTGTTCAAATTTTATGAAATTTTACACAGATAATCAAGATGATGAATAAATATAATACAATGGTTGGATTAATAAAAATCATATTCGATCTCGAGTTATTAGCGGTGTAAGACTTGGTGTAACTTACACGGGTGTAAGTTGATCCCTCCTCTTTTAAAAATATGCATAAATATATTAGATGTTTTAATAAAATTAATATATCCCCATATATAATTATATATGGTATTTTTTATTAAATAATTATATATATGAGTGCGGGTATGGGGCGGGCTGGGCATCAAAGTGTCCGTACCCGCGCCCGTCCCCATGAAAAAATGTGGGCTTTTACCCGTACCCGCGTCCATACCCGCTTTACGGGCTTTTACCCTGCCAATTACGGGTAATTTTTGCGGGTACCCATAGGGCTTAGGCTCAATTGCCATCCCTGGAGGAAAGATACAATAACACACTATTGAAAGGGTATGCTTTCAACCACTCCATCAATTAAAGATTTACAACAAGTGTTTTTGGCATTGTGGCGGATTTCATTCATATTTCAAGTGGTGGTTTGGCTTGATTTAACCACTTATATTTTTTTAAAAAAAATTATCCTTGTTATTAAATAACTTTGTTAAGGCTAACTTATTTTTATCTCCCTCCTTCCACTTCTCTTTCTCCTTTTTCCTTCTCCTTTTTCCTTCTCCTTGTCACGAACGCTCTTTGTTGGACACCTATTCAAGATATCAATGTTTTTAAAATTGGACCGGTCATTGAACCGATAAAGGCACTGGTTTAAGGTTCAATGGTTCAACCGTGGTTGAACCAAGGTTGAACCGTTAATAATTAAATAAAAATATTTTTTAAAAATTATAGATAATATATTATATAATATTCAAAAAATACAATATTTATAAATAAAATAAATAATGAAATAATTAAATAAATATATATTATAATAAATAATAGTAGAAAATAATAGACAACATAAAATATGAAATGGAAAACACAACTTATAACAATAATATTAAAATATAATAAAAAATAAAAAAATTAAATAATACAAGAGTGCTTGTCAGTTCATTTCTTATTTACACCCATCCGCCCCTCAAGCTTTCTACTTTTCTATTTTACAATGTATAAGTTTTCACATCCACAATGCTTTTATATTCTATATTTAATAAGTTTTCACGTACACAACACAGATTTTATTTTCTCTTCAACCTTTCAACTCAAAACACTTCGACCAAAAAAAAAATTCAAAACACTAGCAATGATATTTTTTCAAACTCTGATCATTCAACATCATCAGCAAGGGACAAACAAGCAGGGCACGACGAAGCTCACAACTTGCACAGTGAAGCGTCTGAACGCAACAATGTTGCAGCGAATGGCAACGGTGGCGGTGCTTCAAATGGCGATAACATCGACTCCTTCACTTCTCACAAAAGCACGCAAACGTTGAAGATGGGAGGGTTTTCTTTCATAATTTATGGTTCAAGACCAGCAAGGAAACCCCTTCTTTCCTTCCATAATTCTTATTTTTTCTTTTTTTATATATTAAAGAGCAAAACAATGGCGTCAATATGTTCACAGCAGAACCGGTTCAAACCGGTTAATCACCGGTTTTACTGGTTGTTGACCGGTTTTAGCGGTTACTGACCGGTTTTTGGCAACACCGGTTTTAAGGGTTAATAGGACCGGACCTAGGTCCGGTTACCGGTTGAACCGGTCGAACCGGCCGGTCCGGTCCGGTTCTTACAACTATGCAAGATATACACATAAGTGACAACAACTTCTACCCTAGAATTCTCTAGGCACTTGTTTTACCTTCAACATGCACCTCACCATGTCCATGATTGTCCTGTTCTTCCTTTCAGCAAATCCATTTTGTTAGGGAGTGTATCTAGTTGTCATTGATGATGAATTCCATGTTGCTTAGAGAAATATGCACATACGAGGTATTCTTGATCTCTGTCTGTTCTTAATGCTTTAATCTTGCAGCCACTTTGTTTCTCCACAAATGCCTTAAATGACTTAAAGGCATCACAAGCTTCTAATTTCTGCTTCAAAAAATACACCCAAGTCTTTCTGCTGAAATCATCAATAAAGGTAATAAAATACTTACTACCAACATGTGTTGGGATTTCAATTGTGCACAAGTGTGGGTGAAAAATCTCTAGTGGCTTCCTTGCTCTCCATGAATTTCCTGTAGAAAACGATTCTTTGTGCTTCTTTCCCAATTGGCAAGTCTCACATACATTGTTGGGGACATTTACAACAGAAAAATCAGAAACATATTCTTTCTTTTACAGATAATTTAATCCAGAAAAATGAAAGTGTACAAAATTCATATGCCATAACCAATCATCATTTGGTATGAAAGAACTCAAACAAGGATATTTTTCATGTTGAACTTTCAAAGAGAATAGGCATTTTGGAGTCATTTTTACCTCGGCGATAAATCTCATGTTCTTGTCTGCATGTTGTATCCTTTCTCTGATACTTGTCCTATACTCAATAGTATGATGAAGTCAACGAGCATAGAAAACATTAGAGATGGAGTTTTGGGATCCATCCTTCAAACTGATAGCAACTCGGCCTTTTCCCAAAATTGGAATATTGGTGTTGCTGCCAAATTTTATAGTAGAACTCATTATTTCATCTAGAGAAGAAAATAGCTCCTTTTTCCCACACATATGGTTACTACACCCAATATCTAAAAATCAGATGTTTTCACATTCTGAAAAATTATTACTTGCCAAAAATAAACTTTGTGGATTAGAAGTCTCACAAACATCCCGATACTGGTTTTCTGCTATGTTTATCTGTTGTCTGCATCTGCAATCTATAGTTTTTGTCCAAACTTCCCACAATGATAACAATTATAATTTGTTCTTTCTTGGTAATTGTTACTTCTTATTCTTCCACGGTTGGTGTATCCAAAGTTGTTTCATCCTCTTTTTCCTTGGTTGAAGTTGCCACGTCCTCTTCCTCTGTTTGCCTTTATAATTTCCTCTTACTCCATCATTGAAATTGTCACGACTTCTACCTTCTATATTTTGACTGAATTCAACAATGTTGTAGAAATTCACCTGACTTTTCAAGGCTTCTTCATTTACTATTTCCGTCTTCTCCAGGATTCTGCTCACGAGGCTTTCAGCGCTTCCTTGCAACTCGGCTACTATCATGCTATATGTGTTATAGGACTCAACTATTGTAGTCACCACATGGTCAAACTTCATTGGAAATGACATGGTATGTAAAATTTTCTCCACCACTTCACTTTCAGGAATATCTTCTCCATACACCCTCATCTTATTTGCAAGGTCAATAACACGTGAAAAAATATTACTCAATAGTTTCTGAACTAGACATTTCATACCTCTCATATTGTTGATGAAGTTCTGAAAAGCGTACCAAAATTTCAGCAGTATAATAGTAAGTATGAGTTTATCGTATCCACAAGGAACAATTCACTTCATATTTACTAGTGGTCAGACTATCAAGTGAGAAACTATATCTTGAGATTTTGTGGTGAAGAAAGTAAATTTGCATAAAGTAAAGAGACAATTGAGAGATGGTAAAATACGTTACTTGGATCAGGATTGAACTTCGTATCATCGCACCCCTTATGCATGTGAATCCCTATATTATTTATGAATATATTTCTATAATATCCTAGCCAAACTATATTGCTTTACCCCGAGTTACCATGTAGTAAACCACTCGAAGATAATCCATGCGGGTTCTCCTAGGCGACAAATTACCTCGGCTTGATTGCTCTACCTTTCCGTTCGTTAACACTATCAAATAACCGTATATTCCTATAGAGACTACTATGAAGAGGCTATCACATTCCAATTCTTCAATCATTGATTCTCTCTATATTCCTATAGCGATTAATGAGTACTTTACCAACAGAGTTTAAGTTTCCTATGTCTAGGCTCCCCCAAACTCGTTGTTGAATTAATAAAACCATTTACCAATGCATTTTATAAAAAAAAACTATAACTCCGACACAAGTGCGGAAGCTACGCATTAAGCAAAGTATAAAA
This sequence comes from Sesbania bispinosa, assembly GCA_026901365.1. Taxonomy (NCBI): domain Eukaryota; kingdom Viridiplantae; phylum Streptophyta; class Magnoliopsida; order Fabales; family Fabaceae; genus Sesbania; species Sesbania bispinosa. The sequence goes on along the minus strand of QLOH01000663.1, from coordinate 246,940 downwards.
GTACCGATATTATAGAAAATGGATTCATAAATAATAAAGAGAATTCACATACACTTGGGGATTGAATCAACTACATTCAATCCTACTGAGACGCTTAGCTACGCATGGTAGCCATTACAACCCAATGGAGAAGCTGTCACCTTGCTCCAATCCTAGCTCTGCCTTTGTCGTCTCTCTAATCTCCTTCCTAAATGCTCCTTTGCTAACCTCCCCCGTTGATCTTTACAAAAGGTCCTATTTATAGACCAAGGAAAGCTATTTTAAATCTGAAAGGAATCTATTTTGAAAACAGATCTAAAAAATAAATCTGCGCAGCATGCGCTTCACTTGCGCTCAGCGCAAGTGAAACATGAATTACAGAATGCTTCGCTCCACCCTGCGCTTAGCGCAGGTGGAGCGTGGAACCCGTAACTGCTTCTTCTGTTTCCTCTTTTAACAGCTTGATTTCTTCCTGATCTTATACTAGTGTGCTTGGCTTTCCTTGTTTTCCTCTTTTTGATTTGATCATGTATTTATCTTGCCTTTGAATTTAAATTGGGAAGTTATCCACAAAATCTCTGTTTAAATGGCAGCTGATCTTATCTTTATTTGTTCTCATTTAAACTTCAAATCTGCAGATCATATCCTCAAATGATGCTATCTTTTCTCCTTATTTAAATCTCCTCATAAATCTGCAAAATCAATAGATTTTATATTAATATAGCATCAAATTCAAATTCAAATCAAATAAACACAATTATTACAATTATTACTAAAAAGGGATTATTTTGGGGCATAAATTACTATTTTATCCTTGATAAGTGCAATAAAAATACAAGAATATATCATATAATTTACACTTATCAATTGTCTATGCATGGATTGTAACTTGGATTTCTAGGCTTTCTCTACTCCTTTATATGACAGCTTCAAGATATCCCATGCTTCTTTAGTAGTTTTAACATTTGCTATTTTACCAAAAACTGAGTAATCTACTCCTTGATGGATTTGTGTCACCATCATCTACTCCTTCTTGCACACTCGGTTCAACGTAACTCAAAATATTATGAGCTTTCAAATGGGTAACCATTAATAGCGCCCAATAATTAAAATCTAGTTTTCTATCTAATTTGGGACCTGACCAAACAATATTGTAGTTTTTCATATCTCTCCCATACTGACTCGAAAAAAAAATTATGAAAGTGAGCACTTTTGTTCCTCACACACTCTTAAATTTTGTTTAACACACACAACCAGCCTCTCAAGCTCTGATGCCAATTTGATGAGTGTGACATAAAATTTAAACACACACACACTCACACACAACGGAAGCAAAGCTGGATGAGAGGAGGAAGATTTTCACTCACTTAATTAAATCAAATTTCTAATGATACATACAAGGTAAGTGAAGTACCTATTTATTCATTGCATAAATTAATCAACTAATATGACATGTTCTTATCCAAGAGGGAAAATTCAAAGGCACACTATTGCAAGGACATGCTATTAGAACCAAACTTAAGCCTTTGATGAAAACTAACATTTATATATCCTGAACCTATCATATTAATCATCAGAATCAAAAGCGGAAGCACACCTGAATTCATGATGATAAGAGAGCGGTGCGATTTGGCCTTCCAGATCAACACATACTCTCTTGAGAGAACCCTTTAGTAATCTCTGTCTCTTTCTGATAATGGATGTCAGTATAGAAAAGAACGTAGTGTGATCTGGGACCTAACCTATTTATAGACAAATAAGGTTGTCTTTTTGGTATTTCTATTTTTACCCAATTCAAAATAGAATTACCCTTTAATTACCACACATTAAAGGTCCCATATCCTTTCAGATACATAACTGCCCAATATAATTTATTTGATCACTTTAAATTTGGCATAATCGTAGCTGTCCTTAATATATAATTATTCACATATAAGATCAATGTTGGATTAAGGATCCAACAATCTCCCACTTGGACTATACGTGTAACCTTATAATTATATAATTATCAAATGCATCTTTTACCAATTCAGTCAAACAATCATACCAACATAGGATCTAAGCCGTCTTTGTTACATTTATCGTAACTAAACCCATCAATGATCACATATATTGACATAAATGAATAAGAAGAATCATGATATGGATGTGTAGTATGGAATTTTCATGTAATGTGATTTTAAAAACATGCCTAATTCTATTTTGTCCTCCTTAAACCTCAGTGAGATCAAACCATAAAAAAATCAGAGTTTAAATATACCAAAACTTTATTTATGCAGAAAATATACTTGAACCATACATATATTGATAAATATGTCTATGTCATAAAAAACATTCAAAAAATTATAAACTCCCACTAAAACTGAATATCACTTAAAGACATAACACCCATACGAGCAGTGTGCTCATGAAACATTTTGGGTATTAATCCTTTGGTAACCGGATCCGCAACCATGGAGTTTGTGTCAATATGTTCTATAGACAACTGTTTACTCTGAACTTTTTCTTTAACAACCAAGAACTAGATGTCTAGATGTTTAGACTTCGTTGAGCTTTTGTTGTTGTTTGAAAATAGAACTGTTGATTTATTATCATAAAATAACTTAAGTGGTCTTTTTATACCATCCACTATACGTAGTCTTGTGACAAAATTTCGCAGCCAAATTTCGTGATTAGATGCCTCATAACACGCTATGAACTCAGCTGTCATGGTAGAAGAGGCTATAAGAGATTGTTTAGCACTCTTCCATGAAATAGAACTTCCAGATAGCATGTATACATAGCCTGATGTGGATTTCATACTGTCTTGGCATCCAGGAAAATCGGAGTCAGTATACCCAATGATCTCAAGCTGATTCAACCTCCGATATATGAACATATAGTCTTTTGTTCTCTGTAAGTACCGCATGACACGTTTTACTGCCTACCAATGATCCAATCCTGGATTACTCAAATATCTACCTAACATCCATGTAACGCACGCAAAATTTTGACGCGTACAAACCTGAGCATACATTAGACTCCCCACTGCTGATGCATAAGGAATCTTTTGCATTTCATTTTCTTTTTATTTTTAGTTTTAAAAAATTATTGCCAACCTTATAATTTTATGAACATAACCATTGCTAGGCACCCTTTAACACCACCACCTTCATTAGTAGAACCCTCCACCATTGTCATCATCATTATTTGATACCTGTTATCACTATGGTGGGGGATATTAGGGGCTATGGCAATGAAAGGTGTTGGACAACTGTAATGGAAAGTGTCAAGAGGCTAGAGAGTGTTAGACAACAAAGACGATGAAGGGTGTTAGACTTAGATGTCAACAACAATGCTAGAAGGTGTTGAGTGTCCAAAAAGGGACAAATGTAGTGGTGGAAAGGTGTAGTTGACATCATAATCACAATTAAGTATTCTAAACTTGAGTTAAAACCATTTTAGTTTTATTTTAATCAAACCTGTTTTACTTTTATTTTACATTTAAAAAGAAAAAGTAAAAAATTCACAAGCATATCAAACGGTTCTAAATTTTTTAAATGTGCATTTTACTATTTAAATTAGATTTTATATAATTGCGTAAGAGGCTCGTTTGACTAAATTTATATTTTGAAAAGTCACGTGATAATTTTCACCTATATATTTTTAAGTTTAAAGTGAGGTTTATTATTTCTTTAAAAACGTTGCTTATCTAAATTGTGAAAGTGCAATTTAGAGATTAAAGTGTAAAGATAATAATTAATTAAAAAAATAATTATTGAAATTATGATAAAAACATGTGAATATATGTAAAGTTATTAAAATTTTAACCGTTAATTTTTTTAATAAATAATTACCATAAATTTACAATTTATTTTCACTGTAAAGGAGTTAACTTTGTCTAAAAATATCTTTTTTTTACGAAGTCTAAAAATAATAAAATATCTTTGCAGGTAAAAAGAAGGTTAGATCCCCGCACCAAAGAAGGTTAGGTTAATGGCATGGGGCATGCCTGTTTTAAGAAATAATTATGAATCCGGTGATCATATTCATAATCAATTCCCAAGTCCTGTTTGATTTTTTTTTTTCCTAGTTTCAAAATTAACTTTTGAGAGGAGAAGAATTTATTTTTAGAAAAATAAAAATTTCTATTGTTTTTAATAACATTAATTTTAAACAGAAATAATGAATTTTTTTATAAACATATATAAAGTAATTTTTTTTTTAATTTAAACAACATAATTATTTGAAATTTATTTTTAAAATATAATCTCTACACACACAAATATTTTTTTAAAATTAACCAAAGAGTTTTGACTTAGTTGAGAATGCAAACTGAGATTGTGGGAAGAGTTCCCTTGTTAGATCCCCATAAAACACACTCTTGGACTCTTAGTGAGGAGCTAAAAATAAATTCATGGTCAGACCATGCATTTTTCTTATATGTCAAAGATTAATTGGTCGGAACCATGAATGACGTGGTGGTCCGGAACCATCTAATAATTTTACCTTAGTGAGGGGTAAGGAGACTTAATTATAATTAAGTCCCAAACAATGTTACCCTTGATAATATGAAATACCTGTGATTAACACTCAAAAATATTTTTTTAAGAGTTTAATATATTATCCAATGATATTTTACTACATTATTTATTATATTTAATAATACATCAGGTGTGTTATTTTATTAAATAATATGATAACATATTAATATAAGGGCAGTGATTTTTTTTAGTGAATATCGATTAAACGGTAATTTTAATTACTTTAACATTGTTTCTTCAAAATTTTAAAACATAACGACAAATGACGACGTCGACGAATCCAGGGTTTGTTGCCTCCAACTGCAGAATGCCAGAATATATTGAAATTCTCTCCTTGCTTGATCTACACGCAGTACTTATATTATTAAAGAAAATTGCGAAATACTATCCAAGTATGAAGTATCCACTCATTTTCATAATCGAATAATTTAGTTGTGTACCACCCAGAGGCTCACTGTCTATTTATTTTAAATTTTGAGAGGAAAAACAAAATTAATTTCATATAAAATTAATTTTAAATCACTTTTATTTACCGTGATTCGTAAAAACATATATCATTAATCTAAGTATTAATTCTACACACTATAAATTAAACCCACACTTAATCATGGATTCATGGTCTCAGCTTAATTCTATTTGATTTGGGCAACATTGCCATAATACAGTAACACACATGTGTATTAAAAAAAATTCAATTTCATTTATTTATTATTATTATTATTAGAAATTAGTGAAAAAAATTTTGTATAAAAAAATAAATATTAGTATGGTGCGTTTGATTTAATCGTACTATTTTTTCTACTCCGTGATTTTTTTTGGTGTATAAAAAAAAACAATGAGGTTTTGAACCTAGAATCTCATGTTAAACTATCCGAACCCCAACGACTAGTCCAACCCAGTAGGTTTCTACTCCATGATTTGTTTAACTAAAACTAAGGAAGGATAAAAAGTTAATAGATAAAATAAAAATTTTTTTTTTTTATATATTCTATGAAGTACTATGAACTATATATTGTTTAAATAGAGGGAAAAAAGAAAAATGTATTAAAATTTTGTTTTCCCTTATCTCATTGGATGAAAAAATTGACAGAATGAAAACGTGTATACAAGATAAGATCATTATTTCTAAAAAATAATGACAAGTAGATGAATAAATAAATAAATAAATTTGGGATGTATAATCTATACTATATATAAATAGAGTAAGAGAATTTTGGTTTCCACATTTTCATTCTCATTATACCCCTATTTTATATTCTGATTTACTGATTTACGGTTTCCACTAACCAATAACCACCCAATAAAAATAATAATTATCTAAGAAATATAAAAAAATGAAGAAGAGACTTCATAATATAAAAATGAGAAAAGAGGGAGAGAGATCGTAAAAATAAGAAATGCAGAAAGTGCCTTTCTTTCCGTTAGTAAAAAAAATAAATTTGATATTTTAATATTTGTATTCTTTTTTTATTTCATTCTCATAAATATTTGTTTGGGCTAAAATCTACAATATTTTGTAAATTTTATGATAATTTTTTTTTTCAATTTCGCTCTTATTATTTTTTCAATTGGAATTTGTGAGAATAAGAAATGTTAGACACATGTTTCGAGTTTCGACTCAGGCATAAATGAGTCCAAACCCGTGGAGGATAAATGGTCAATGGATGGAGGTGATTTATAAAAAAAAAAAGAAAAGAAAAGGTAAATCTAAATTCGAAACAGCCCTCGCCTCTCTCTCCAAAAAGAATGGAAAAAATAATATTAATCTAAAAAATACAAATATATACCTATATATCCCTGCTTGTTCTTGGCTAAGGCGGGGTTCAGTAGGTGTAGGTCTGCTATCGCCTATCAACAACTTCTGCTACCCCAAAACTAAACCATAAGAACTGTTAGTTACTGATTTTTATCACAGTCCAACCCTAAACCCTAACATACACTGTTCGAGGCAGGCATGGATTCTCAGGTGATGGTAGCTCTTGCTCTTTCACTTGTTGGTGGCTTCAGCACTTCAATCGGTAGGCTACCTTACCCTCTCTTCATCTTCATCTCAGACTCAGTTACATAACTTAAATTGTTATTCTATCATGCATTTTCAATTTCTTTTTTAACTCTGCTGGTTCCTGCACTCTCTTTTCATCACAATTGCAACTCTTTCTAGTTTCCTCCCTCATACACGTACCTACTTTAAATACATTTTTAGTATTTGATGAAATTCTCTACTATCCCTTTATTTGATTGCAGTTTCATCCACATTTTTAATTTTATCTGCCCTGATTTTATAGGAGAAGATTGTTCATGTTAGTGTTACTTCTGTTTTTCCTGTGTCAAGCATATTGTAGATTGTCTTAAGCCTCTTGCGGAGATTCCGAGAGTACTTATTTTTAATTTTAGTTGGTTTGTATCCTATGCAGCTCTTGTGGAAAGAAGGGAATTTATACCTTTGCTTGCTCCCCAAACCAAAATCTTAAGATTAGAAACCTTATCATCATTTTTTTTTTTTTGGGTTATATTTCCATTTAGTTTTTATGTGTTTGTAACTGGACTATATGTTGTCAATGTGAAACAGGTGCACTTTTTGTAGTTATTAATAACGCTCCCAATTTGAAGATGCTTGGGCTATTACAGGTGGTTATTTTCACTCAAGACCTCTTTTTTTTTTTTAAAATGAGAATGCACTGATTAATTTAGAATTTTGTGATGAAATGTGTTGGTTTGCTTTCACAAGACTAGTTTCTTTCCGTGAAGGGTTTTGCTGCTGGTTTGATGCTGAGCATATCATTCTTTGATCTGGCTCATAATGCTTTGAATTCACTCGGCTTCTTGAGAGGCAATCTTTGGGTATGCTGTGCACTTCAGCAATCATAAAGCCATCTAACAGCATTGTTTTTTCTTTCATATCATCTTCTCACATGTTAGTTCTGACCAAAATGTTCTACCTTCTCATTCATGTAGTTTTTTGCTGGTGTGATATTCTTTGCTGTTGTTGCCAGTTTTATCCCAGAGCCAACGCTTGCTCCCAATTCAGATGTGAAGAGTAGAAAGGTTTTAATGAACTTGTTTCTTACAGATAACTGTTAACTCTCTACTGTTGCATATGCAAAATAGCATTGCAGCAGGTATGTTGTGTACTACATAAATATAAAATTTTGATAGATATGGTGACATACTTGAAATTAGAAAAATGGGGATGATGGAGGCAAGGATATTATGAAAAAGCATCGCCGGCAAGTTTTGTTCAGTGGTATTATTACGGCTGTAGGTATGACTGTGTGTAATTCCAAACCTAACATTTTTCTTACCATGTAGTTCTTTTCGAAATGAAAAATTATAAGTATATTAGAGGAATGTGAAAATTAAATTTCTTTTCAATTTGCTACGAGTTTGGGTATATTCAAGTGTTAAAAATTCAATGTTAACTAGAAACTTGACCAAAATTAAGAACTTCAATTCTCATTTTCCGTATTTCCAGTTGCTCACTATTTCTTTAAGTTTTATTTATATTTTTTTCTTTTTTGCTCATTTCCTAGGTATAAGTTTACACAATTTTCCAGAAGGGATGGCAGTATTCCTTGGATCCATAAAGGTACCCAAGAACCTATTGGTGTGCTATGGATCTTCAACTTTTATCAATAGCTGTGGAAGGATTGTATATATCCCCACTGTTATGTATGCTAATGCCACTTCAATGTGATGATTGTGAATTGCTTTTTTCAATAGGGCCTCCGTGTTGGCCTCAACTTAGCATTGGCCATTGCTCTGCACAATATCCCTGAGGTATAAATTTTCATCTTATGATGGAACCTGTTAACTCTAGATACAACAGTTATATTTGAGTGGTGCTATTAACAATGAAGAAAAACTACTGTTCCTTACAGTCATTGATGCTTTCTTGTATCTATATTTTATTTTAATTTTTTATTGTTCAATATTTTGAGTTTCACATAAAAAAAAGTTTTATTTTTCCTACCCACATTATTTTATGAACAAACACAATTTTTTTCTGAAAAATACTCTATTGGTCTTATTGTAATTTTAACAATCTTCTGCTTTATAGGGTGTTGCTGTTGCACTGCCTGTTTATTTTGCGACAGAAAGGTAATAATTTTTAAGGGATCCTATTGGTTCATGTTTTTGTAGCACTTAGAATTGAAGTGGCTTTTAGAGCTATTCAAGTGCAATGAGGTCATGGGTGATTGCTGTGCGGGCTGAAATATGCAAATGAAATAGTGAACTAAACAATGATTGATGTAAAATAAACAGGCTGATTGTGGGAAATATATTCTCAGTGTCTCTGAGAAGGTGACATTGGAATTGTTATGTAAATAGTTTGTTCTGTAAAGGGTTCCTGATGTATATGATCTCCATTTTATTTATTTATTTTTTAATTTATTACCAATAGTGGTAGGGGTAGCATGTGATGGTGGCAATGGAGATGATGGTTTGGTTGTCTGTGTTGATGACCATTATGTGAAGCAAAACCTTCTCTTTTATGGCCATAATGCTTCTGTTTCACTGTGGAGGTTATCTTTCATTCACTTTTTGTTAAACAGAAAAAGAGATTAAAACACAAAAATATCTGTATTTGGATTTGAATGCAACCTATGCAAATCAAATAGATGCTTATGAAGTCCTGCTTACTGGATGCAATATCATTCTTTGAATTATAACTGCTACTTATTTATTATTTGTTTCTGGATGTGTCTTAGTAAATGGCAGGCATTCAAACTGGCATCACTTTCTGGCTTTGCCGAACCCCTGGGTGTTATAATTGTAGGTATATCATCTGTTTCAAGGTGCTTTGCAAAATAGAATCTGCTTTTCTTTTCAAAGAAGTAGAAAGCAAGAATTAGCAGCAATGTGTGTGGTATTATTAATCATGAAGCATAACTTGCTTTATTGTTAAGGTCAGGTGCGGTATGCATGCCTATTTCAACCTTGCCCATAACCCCCCCCCCCCCCCCCCCCCCCCCTCCCTCTCTACTAGAGTTGGTTTTTATGGTTTAATTATGTAGATTCATTAATGTTTTGACACTCAGGCTTTCTGATAGATATGTGTGAATTACTAAATTGAACTTAATGTGATGATTTCCTTTTCTTTTACTGTAGCCTATCTATTCCCTAGCAGCATAAGTCCTGACATTCTGGAAGGTTTACTTGGATCAGGTTTGCAATAATACAGCTTCTAGATGTCAAAATGGGATTTTCAGCATTTTTGTTTATGCAGATTTGTTTTATGTTGATCACAGTTGGTGGAGTTATGGCATTTCTGACCCTTCATGAAATGCTGCCATTGGCTTTTGATTATGCGGGACAGAAGCAATCTGTTAAGGCTGTCTTTTTGGGGATGGCTTTCATGTCCGCAAGGTGATCATCTCTTTGCTAATGAAACATTATTTCAAGAGCCAATGATTGGGGGGGGGGGGAGTTGTTTCTGAATTCAGCCAGAATTTGCCAGAAGGTGGTTGTTGTTGGATAAGTCAGTATGGTAGGGTCTACTTTTATCCAAGAGTCAATGATAATGTCAACTTATTCTACCAAAAGAGTTGTGGCTCTTTAGTATTTCCCTTTCTAAAATTTTCTATGTTCCCATATTTGGTATAAACATAGTCAAAACATTTGTGAGAATGCAAAATATGCAAGCCTTTCATTAGAGAACATAACTAGGACTTAATTACTACCTTCTCGTTCATCACTTGGGTGTTCTTAAAAATGAAGGTGAAAATTCATCTATAAACTTCATAGGAAAAATATGTGAAAATTTGTTTATTCCCGTATTTTAAGGGAATATCAAACTGACTATCAAGGGAAATACCACAAAACACTGGCTATTATTTCTGCCTTCTTTTCCTCCTTGTCACGTGATTTTATCTCTATCTCTTTACTTCAAAAAGGGAAGAAAAATAAGATGATATCTCTTTCTGTTGCTTTTTTGCTAGTAAGTTCTCACCTCATTAAAATTGCTGGATGTGCAGTCTTTATTTTCTAAATATCTGCTTACCGGAGGAGCTAAGCTTGTAGATGGGAACAACCTCTTTTCTTTTCTGAATGTCATGAATTCCATGGTACCATTGTGGTGTGAATTCTGATTCTATCACCAGTCACAGCAAAATTCATTCAGAAGAGGAGGCTCACAAACTGTCCAATGACAATAATGTACAGCCATCTGTTGAGGATAGCAATCAGACTTTAATTATAGAGGGATGCATTCTACCTATGATTATGGTTTCCCCTATAGATGTACAAAGAAAATGATAGAATAAGAGTATGCTGTTGTTAATTCTTTATCTGACCACCGACCTTGTATCAGTATCCTGTATCATCAATGAAGGTCAGACTTTAAATGCTCAGTTTGCTGATAATTTGTGTATTTTATTTATTTCAGTCTTGGGGTATGAGAAACAATCATAAACAGCATAACTATGAAAGCTAGGCGAGACTAGAATTAACTCCTACTGTTGAAAAGGTTCTTAATCAGTCATTATGTGTCGAGCATTCTTTCTTTACCACTGGGTACACGATTGGGAGACCCTGAATTTTCTGATTGCATTCTCCAACGGCCTTTTGCGTATGGGGTAATCGGGTACCGATCATATGTCTGCTTTGGCAATGAGTTTGGTTCTCATTTCTCTTACAAGAATAGGCTTATGCAAAAATTGCATGTGCTTTGAAATTCATTGACATGAATCACATGATTCTCTAAAGCCATCAAACCATACATCATTTTATTTTTTTGGGGGGGGGGGGGGGGGGGGTTGCACATGTACGAGAAGATTAATATATACTTGTATGCGTGTCTAGTTATTTCAAGAGTTATGTTGGCGAGTTTCAAAGTATTGGAGCTTCTTTTTTGGCCTTTCTACGAGTAGTTGGACGGGGTTTTCTTAAGTTTATATTTGTTTGAAATCATACCTTCTTGCCCGAATGCCTAGCTGCTTAGCTAGAAGTAAATGATTTAGTGTTGATTGTTTAGAATTAGAAGTTTGCATGAATTCCAATGCGCACAATCTTTTTTTGTTTTGGACCAACAATGCGCACAATCTGAAAAGCTACATCTTGTTGGATACTTAGATTAGAGATAATAGACATTCAAGGCTATGTAGACAAAATGAACAAGCACGTGTTTGGATATCCATTGAGTGAGTGGTCATGAACAGTTGGGCCTCATGGTTATGAAACTTTCTCCGTATATCCCTCAACAGCTCCATAGGTATTTTGACAAAAAAAAAAAAAAAACTCCATAGGTGTGGAACCAAGTAAAACCAAATTTTATCAATTTGACAGCACTCAGAATCCAGAAAAATGACAAGTCATTTTTACTTTTTTTTTTGTCAAAAGATCACAGATTCATTGAAAAAATGTTCAGCGGCACTTACAAGGCTTATAGAATGCTAAAATAAGAGTATTACAACAATGCACTACAAATCAATACAATAAACCAAGCATGCATACTCATAAAGTAATCAATTTAGCAATCTTACTGACAACAGAAAAAAAACCTCCTAATACATAATTCCTGAAAAAAGCCTTGGACTTCCTTCCTCTTTTTTTATTCCTTTCGGATCAGCACATGTCCAACATTCACTCAATGTAAAAATCATATCATCAGCTGCATCCATTCTGAGTAGATCAATGTTGCTTGTGGTGAGAGTGCATAAAGGCAACAGATCTTTGTAGAACAGTGTTGCACAATGCTAAAAGACTTCAACAGAAAATTTTGTAGGGAGGAGGGGTTAGAGGTTATGGAGGTGGTGGACAGAAAAGAGGAGGGAGAAAGAGATGGGCAGAAGGAAGAAGGAAGGAGGTAGAGGGAAAAAATATAAAAACTCTCACTAAAGAGAGAGATTAACCCACCTAATGTGAGTAGAAAACCCTCACATGGAGGGAAAAATCCCTCCCATGGAGGGAGGAAGCCCCCAAGGGGTGCTGATGCTGCGGCGGCTGGGTTCAACTAGAGAGAAAAGAGAGAGACACAATACCTTTTTGATAGGGACAAGTCATTTTTACTGATAGGGTCAGTTACATAAAACAAACAATGGCAATTTTTTGATGAATTATATCTAATAAGTAATAACAAACTATTTAAATTCAAATTCGTGTTAATGATTTAACTTATACCTTTCTTGATCTCTCTTTTTTCAATTATTTGACTACACCATCAAATGGCTAGCACCTAATTCACATTTTTTTGTTCTTTAACAAGTGGAAAGCATGTTTCATTTAGATCTTAGGCCAAATCAGTGTCATTAAATTAGTATGAAAGTGGGTAATTTTGGTATGTTTACATGGTTTTGTTGTTAGTAATGAGGTAAACTTCGAGTTGCAAATAACAAATCTAATTTTGGGAAGATCCATTAAAGCCCATTCTTTAAAGTCACTATATATAGTTCTTCATTAACATTTTATCGGACTATTTTAAGAGACATGATTATAGAATTTGTTGTCAACCACAACTTGAAGAGATGTTATACCTCTATGTGACGAATTTGGACGAAGCTTTTTCAACAACAACTTGAATCACTTTTACAGTAATTTCAATGTCAGACAATAGGATATAAGGGCATCAGCATCGTGGATGCTTAAGTCCCTTTTTCTGACAAATTGCACAATAAAAATGAGGTGCACAACGATGGAGTGAAATGGCCTAAAGTGCTTGTAGAATGCGAGAGGCTTCTACAAGCATCTGACGAAAAGTTGACCCCCTTCTGTTTTGCAGCGCGGCACATGGTTTGTATTTTTTTTTATTTTTTTTCCATTACCTCTAATGACGGTTTTGAACCGTCACTACAGGTTTTAATAATAATAAAAAAGAGCAAATCAATACATTTGACCGTTATTGTACCGTTTTAGAATAATTATATAATATAAATATTGAGTAATGTGTAATGGTGGGACCCATTTAAGATATGTGAATAGTAAAAAATTGGGATGCTGGAGTGTAGATGCTCTAACTATAAGGTTTAAAAGTTGTGTTCTGGTAAGGTCAGTGGTGTAATTTACTGATTAACGATGGATTACCCTTTCTTTTTCAATGAAGCTTTTTGATTGGACGTGTCAAAATCCTATGCAAGATGACTGGGAGAGGGAGGTAAACAAAACAAGGGGGACAAGTTTTCAATCAACCATTCTACCAAAAAAAAAGTTTTCAATCAACCAAAGGCAAATCTAATTAAAGCAAAATGACCCGGATAAGGAACCCAAATTTCCTTTCAGTAATGCTATCCCCGCACTCTTTTACCCCTATCCTTTAAAATATAAAATGTATTTTGTAAAGTTTAAAATGGATAATTGTTAATAAAACATTAACAGTTTAGATATTTATATCTATAAAAGGCGGCTTTTAGGGTGCAATGGCGGTTTAAGTGTTGCACGGTGCAGGAATCGAATTTGCGAACAATTTTCTTAATTCGGGGGTCAAAACGTGATTTATACAGTTTTAACTGAATTCCATTTATTTGCAAATGAAGCCCAAAACAATTGAGAAATTAGAAATTGTAATTTGATATAGCACAAGAGAGAAAGAAACACGAGAAAGAAAGACGGTTAGGGTAGGAGAAATTCCCCTCTTTGTCTTCCAATCACTGGTGTTGTCATCGTCGCGTTCGTCTTGCAGCGGAGGTCGTTCGAAGTGGTGGAGGAGGAAATCGGAGAAGCCGCCGCGCAGGTTAGTTGAATTTCCCCCAAAAAAATTGTCTTCGTTGAGCCCTAATTGTTTGGCTTGATTTCCCCCGTTTTGATCCAATGTTGTTCTTCTTTGTCGCTCTCGGTGACGCGTTTGCCATGCTCAGGAGTGATAGGTGTGAGGTGGCGCTGTGAACGTCGCACACGTTCAGGGGTTGAGGAGTTAAGCCGTGGTCTGGGTCGTTGCGGTCGTTGGTGACAAACAAGGCTTGACGGGGTGAAAGCCTGTGCCATGCTCTGCCTCCAAGGCAACGAAATCACAAGTGAACACTTTCTTTTAATCTCCTAGTCAGGTAATTTTCTGGGTTCGATCTGTTTGCTGTTTGGAATTTGATTCACTCGAGATATTGGAAATACTGGAACTGAAATTAACATTTCATTGCCAAAGCCACAATGTTTATTTTCCTCTTTTGCCGAAACCAAGCCTTTAATGGATGCATTAGTTTAGAGGTAACATTAGGTTAAGAATGTATTAGGTTTTGAAATGTTGGCTGCCATAAAATCGTTGATGGAGCTTGTGCATGTTCATTCATGTGTGCAGTGAACATATATACCCTCTACCCTCTCCCTAAATTGGGGCTATACATCCCAACCCTTGACTTCGCTGCTAATTATGCACCTTATTTTCCTGTCCTGACTTCGTTTGTAGTGATCATTAGGTTAAGAATGTATTAAGTTTTCAAATTTTGGCTCGCTGTAAATAGGTGATGGAGCTTCTGAATGTAAGAGTAATTTCCCAAGCACTTTTGTTTTATATCTTGACAGCATGATATGTGATCTTTTCAAAGACATTTAATATTTCACCATCTGGTAAAGTCCTGAATGAATATATTGGTTTGAAGGAAATTAGGAAGATAAAATCCATTTCGTTGGACTTAAGGCAGATGTTATCCTAAGCTTATGATTTTGAAGTTGATTCCTAAATCCAATTTCATTTTTGTTTTAGAAAAAATGGTATTTCATTTTGATAGAAATGAAGATAAATTTGAGATGAGATTCTTTCATTTTACTAGTTTAGTTTTACTTTATGTTATCTAAATCTATTTCCTACTATTAATATTGTTTACAATCTGCCACGTGTCATCTCCTGGTTTAAATGCATTCCCGCCTCTTTTTAAATCTTGGCAAGACTTCATATCTTCCTGCTGAGAGACCCTCAGACTGACTGCGTGTTGCAGTCTCCAAAACTTTTTGGCCGAGCCACCTTTCAGCCTTTCACCAGAACTGATGTCTTGAAATACAAAGACCGTCACCTTCTTCTTAGGAGTTGCAACTCAGGTTTGAGGGGGAAAAATGTTGGTCCGATTTAGTTGGAAAGAAGTTGGGAAGAAGAGTAACAAGAAAAGAGGTGTTGGCATACACAACTTATGGGGTTTTGAGTTAGAAACTTAGAATGTTCTTAAGTTTGGTTTATTTTAGCATTTTCTTTGTATAAATACTCTGGATTTCGATTTTTCCCAACCACTCCTAACCTCCACAGTATTGCTTCTTTGTTGATTCAGCAGGTTCGATATTTAGTTCTTGGAAAACAGGCTTGCTGGAACCCTAACTACAGGTTTTATCTCAGACTCTGATGCTTTAGCATTTAGGCAAATGGTCACATTTTCTGGGTTTAGGATGATAGATCAGGGGCAATAGATCAAAATAATTTGTTCCAACAAGCCTACTAACAATAAAGTTATTGTAGGGACAATATTGTTGTCTCTCAATAACATTATGTTATATGCTCAAATTTTATCATTCATTCTGCACTATTATCTTGAGTCTTCTGATACCCTAATGTAAAGTTTCCACTCTTGATGATGCATCCACTTACCAATTCAGAAAATGATATTTCTACTTAAATATTGAATATTGATTATGTTAGCTGTTTTAACCGTGTTAATGTCTTGAGACAAACTAAACTACGTAAGTTTAATAGTTTAAGGTTCAAGTTTTATACAGTCTCAAGATGCAACCTCTTACACTGCTGTATAGGAAAATGAGGCCATAGGCCGATTAAATATTAAAGATACTGGAACCTTAAGAAAGTCTAATCCTGAAACTTGAGTTTAACTCAGTTATGACCATATTCCATCAAGAAGCATACGTTTTATGACACCACATCAGATTTTGTTTGAGTTAGGTTATGTGAGAAAATGCAAGAGAATGAGAGAGTGCAGAGAGAACATTCTGAGAGAACGCAGAAGTAGAGAAACTGTAATTGAGACTTTGATTCAATTCAATTCAATTGGCACACCTGGAGCTACAAACTAAATTTACAGTTATAGCCTTATAGGTACTGATAGCAGTAGAGACTTCTAAGAGAAGCTACAAGCTGTTACAACTGAATGTTATACATTAACAACACTTAACAGAATAGTAATGTTAACTGAGCACAAGTCTCATACTCTAAAATATATTTTGTTTTTTTATGAACCTATTCAAATTTAGAAAGCTCTTACATGCTTATGTTACCTGGACTACATGCACACATACATATAAGGAATGATTCAGTGACTAACCCATTAAAAATGTCAAAAGATAGTTGATAAACGAAGAGTTTGAATTTATGGTTACATGGTTGATGATTGACATGCTGTAATTTTTCAGACTTAATGAGATTAGGCGTAAAATAGGTACAAGATGGTTCATTACCTAGTTTTGGACTGTATCAGTAGCTGATATTTTCTAAACTTCAGATAAATTTACTTTAATTACTGTAAGCTATCTTTTGTCAGTGTCTACATTGCAATCTATGTAATTCAAAGAAGGTTCATTGCTTGTCAATCACACTGCAGGGAGTATATTAATTGGATCATTATGTTATTGGATCTGCATTTGTGTCACACCCCATAGCTATGTTGTTGTTATGTACAACATAATTTATGGATAATAGGAGATTGTTTTTAACTTGTGTTCTTTTCAACCGTTAGTAGTATGACTAACTGACTTTGTGAGACCATTAGTTAGTTTCGGACTCAAGTTCAAAATGGAAAAGTGTATACTTTGATGTTATATCCTATGCATCAGCTAGACCTTCAGAAAAAGTAAGACTTAGTAGTTTTCCGGATCAATGTAATGAGTTAGATGCAACAACTAAAGGTGTGATGGTTCTCTCAACCCAATGTCAAATAGGCTGAACCTTAGGTGTTGCAATGGTGTCTCCAACTAACTGATCTAAATGTATTTGAATATTGTATACATATTTGAAAATGACAAGGGGTGAAGCTTCAACTCTGAAAGGGGAGGGGAAATGTTGGGGGTACTGTCCACTTACAGTAAAAATTTCTTGGGTGCAGTTGCTTTTGCATGCTTTTCCAATGGTAAGCTCCAATTCCAACGGGAAAGGTTGGGTATAGTGTCCACTAGGCAGTAACAGTTAGGTTGGGTTTTTTTAAAGCATTGTTTACTTTGTGTTTAAAGCATTGTTTGCTACATGTAGATATTGATGATTTCCTGCCAGGTTTAAATGGAAGAATTTGTTTGATAGATGTAGTCTCTAATATATAAAGTGCGTTAACATTCATGATCTATATTGATGTTCATGTATCTGTATAACATAAAGTAGTGTAGGTTGATTTATTTTACTTTGTTCTTTTTTGGTTTTTAGTTCCTTATTGGTTTTTAGTTAAGAAGGACTACAAGGTTTCTAAAATGGGGTCAAATGCACTTAATGTGGAATTGCAGTGTGTGTTTGTAAATTTAGTTTTATTTTCCAAGAACAATCCTACAGGTAAGATTTATCCTTTTTGATGAAGTTTTGGGATTGTGGGTCTTGGTTTTTTACTATGTTTTCATATTTTTTCCTTACGAATATAAGAGGGTGTGAGATTTTATTTGTATTTTTTTTTATCTTGATGATCCTCATGCTTTTACGTGTTTTACTCATGTATTCTCAAGGTTGTTTCTGTGATTGCTCAGAGCACTATGTAATCTCCTTGATCTTTACACTATGTTAGATGATTGATCTTTTCTCATACAAACAACGGAATCTTAATTTTTTTTTTTTGGAGTTTAACTACTCTTTCTTTCAAGCATTCATACTTTGATTCTTAAAGCAGGAAAATGTCATTTCTCATTAGTTTTTGCATTAATAAAAAAGAATGGAGAGTAAAACCATGTCATCAATTAGCCTATAAAGGATCTTTCTTTTTTTGTGAATTAAATTAAAGGAATTCCAATATTGCTTTTCATTATCATATTTCTTAAATAAATTTCAATTTGCAAGAACATGGTACATATTAATGTACTTTTTTACTATTGACATAATTTGTACAAGTGTATTTGAATAATAATATCATGCTTGTGATATTATTAGATGGCCATGTAATCAATTTTAAAAATCTTATTCTTATTAGTTTTCGGCGGTGACTGGGGAAGGAACCCATTGAATGTTCATTTGAATACCTCTATATTTTTAATTCATCTCTCTTTTTTTGCATAGTTTTTATATTTTCAATTTGAATCGATACTGAAATTCAAATGCTTTGTTGTTATGTGTGTGTCACAGCAAATGCCCTAATGACAAGTGGTTGTCTTATTAGGTACAGGGGCCTATGTGATTTTTGTTTTCATCTTGATATTTTATTCTATTTTATTTTTTGTACTCGGATCCATTTTGTTAACTTTGAAATGCATGTGCAATTGAATTTTGTGTTTATCATTCACTGTGTACAAAATGGTGAAATTTATGTTATTATAAGTATTAATGGAATTATTATGCCTCTGATATCATGTAGGTGAAGTTCGGATAACGTTATGTACACCACTTGTAATGCCCCCAGGTTGAATGGCACTTCATTACCTAAGGACCTAAGAAAGGGAAGAGCAATGTGTGTTTTCTATTTACTATTATGTGTGGATGTATGAATGACAATGAATTTAATTTAAATATGACATTTAAAGGACTGCGCTATTTTGTTTTGTTTAAAGATGAATCCTGTCAGTGGACGTTTGTTCTTAACATTACATGATAATTTGAGTAGTTCCTAGTCGTGTCATAAATTACTGGTTTTTTAAGTTACAAGTCTTGATTGCTGGAACATTATTCTTCTAGTGCTTATGTGTTTTGCCTTTCGAAATTGTGATATTGAATAATTTCCTGGTTTCTACCTTTGGAATATGAAGATGAAATTTCTGTAGTGTCAATAGGAGTATAAAACAAGATGACAAAACCCGGATAAAAGCTCATGGTTCTGTTATGCATAACATTTCTTTCAGCCTAGTTAGTTGTAGTCTGGTTGTTTTTACTGGACTTGTTTAACACTATCATATAATATGAAACTAAATCTGAATTTGAATATTAGGTAGGTTCTGTTAGTGTTGTTTTGTTCCTAATTTAAAGTCTAATTACTTTTCATTTGTTAATTACGATTGTGAACAAATGGCTCACGTTCGTCTGAAGAAAAAATATCTGATTGGAGTGATCAAAATTTAGAACTATTTTCAATGTCTTGTCTTTAATTAGGTTCAAATAAGGCCAAAAAGTAGTGCATATCATGTTCTGTTCACATTAACCAACTTCAACATGCAATTAACCTTCTATGGAAACACCATTAACCACGTGCTAACAGCATTGCATTCCATTCCATGCACTATGTAAGTATAATAAGGCCTTGTAATGGACATGGTGACCAAACAACAGGGATTATGCTCAAGTGGTTGAGTGTTTAATGTTTAATTAAGGGCCACAAATGAGTGCATTTCATTTTGCTGTTACAATTAACCAATGTGTACATGGAATTAACCGTGGACGAAAACAACATTAACCAAGTGCAAACAACACTGCATTCCATGCACTGGGTAAGTATAATTAGGCCTTGTCATTGACATGCTAACCAAAAAAGAGGGATTAAGCTCAATTGAACCACTCTTTAATTAAGTTCATATATCGGCCAGAAGAAAATTTTGCCTTTCATTATCTCTTCACATTAACCACTTTGTACATGGAAATAACTGTTTACGCGAAACGCATTAACCAAGTTGTTACGACAATGCATTCAACGCAATGTGTAAGTATGAATACGACTTGTCGTGGACATGGTCACCAAACAACAGGGATTGTGCTCAACTGCCTTACTCTTTAATTAGGTTCCATTAACGGCCAAAAAAGTAGTGCATTTCATATTTTGTTCACATTAACCAATTTAAACATGGAATTAACCTTTTGCGGAAACACAATTAAGCAAGTGCTAACAACATTGTCTTCCATGCACTGGGTAAGTATAATTAGTCGTTTTAATGGACATGGTGACAAAAAAATAGGGATTATGCTGAACTGCTTGAATCTTTAACTTAGTTTAACTAACGGCCAGAAAAATTGTCCATTTCATTTTCCTGTTAAAATTAAGCAATGTGTACATGGAATTAACCGTGGACGTAAACACCATTAACCAAGTGCAAACAACAGTGCATTCCACTTACTGGGTAAGTATAATTAGGCCTTGTCATGGACATGCTTACCAAACAACAGGGATTAAGCTCAATTGAACCACTATTTAATTAAGTTCAAATATGGGCCAAAAGACAAAAAATTTGCCCTTCATTTTCTCTTCACATTAACCACTTTGTACATGGAAATAACTGTTTACGCGAAAAGCATTAACCAAGTTGTTACGACATTGCATTCGACGCAGTGTAAGTACGAATAGGACTTGTCGTGGACATGGTCACCAAACAACAGGGATTGTGCTCAACTGTATTACTCTTTAATTAGGTTCCATTAACGGCAAAAGAAGTAGTGCATTTCATATTCTGTTCACATTAACCAATTTAAACATGGAATTAACCTTTTGTGGAAACACAATTAACCAGGTGCTAACAGCATTGCCTTCCATGCACTGGGTAATTATAATTAGCCGTTTTAATGGACATGGTGACCAAACAACAGGGATTATGCTGAAATGCTTGACTCTTTAACTTGGTTAACTAATGGCCAGAAAATTGTCCATTTCATTTTCCTGTTAAAATTAACCAATATGTACATGGAATTGACCGTGGACAGAAACACCATTAACCAAGTGCAAAACAGCACTACATTCCACTCATTGGGTAAGTATAATTAGGCCTTGTCATGAACATGCTTACCAAATAACATGGATTAAGCTCAATTGAATCACTATTTAATTAAGTTTAAATATGGGCGAAAAGAAAAATGTTGCCTTTCATTATCTCTTCACATTAACCACTTTGTACATGGAATTAACCGTTTACGCGAAAGCATTAACCAAGTCGTTACGACATTGCATTCCACACAATGGGTAAATATGATCAGGACTTATGATGGACATGGTCACCAAACAACAGAGATTGTGCTCAACTGCCTTACTCTTTAATTAGGTTCCATTAACAACCAAAAAAGTAGTGCATTTCGTATTCTGTTCACATTAACCAATTTGAACATGGAATTAACCTTCTGCGGAAATACAATTAACCAGGTGCTAACAACATTGTCTTCCATGCATTGGGTAAGTACTTTATCAACTAAATTTTAACTTTACTGCTAAAATTTACCCAAAATAATTTTTTTGTTTTTTACCATAGGTATCCCCTATTATCAGGAGCAATCATGTTCGGGACTTAGTCACGGTTAAGACTTATCGCCCCTTCCATCACTAAGGTTTTTAAATCACTCAGATTATGTACTTCATTTGTTAACAATACTTCCATGTCAGGAACCATCTTATCTTCAAACTTTTAACCACATAGGTGTGAATCTAATGAATTTTACCACATTCATTACAATTTTAACCTCAGTTTCCGAACTCATTAACCAGTTGTTCACAGATTTTGCTTGCGCACTTTCCTGTTGGTTTTCACCATTTTCTGCAATATTTTAACCACTCCTACATAAGTCATTAACCAGTGTTTCACATGATGACAATGAACATTGACCAAAGGTGTAGTTCTGTCACTAAGGTGTACCACATGGTTAATGTTGTGTCTGTAAACGGTTAATTACATGTACATATTGGTTAATGTGAAAAGAAATTGAAATTCCAAGTATTTGGCCCTTATTTTGACTTAATTAAAGATTAGTGCAATTGAGCATAATCACTGTTCTTTGTTAACCACATCCATGAGAAGGCCTAATGATGCTCACCTACTGCATCGAATGCAGTGCTGTTACCACCTGGTTAATGTTGTGTCGGTAAATGGTTAATTCCATGTACAAATTGGTTAATGTGAAAAGAAAATGAAATTCCAAGTATTTGGCCCATTTTTTATCTTAAATAAAGATTTGTGCAGTTGAGCATAATCCCTGTTCTTTCATAACCATGTCCATGCCAAAGCCTACTTATACTTACCCAGTGCTTCAAATGCGTTAATGCTTTGTCCGTAAACGGTTAATTCCATGTACAAATTGGTTAATGTGAAAAGAAAATGAAATTCCAAGTATTTGGACCATATTTTGACTTAATTAAAGATTAGTGCAGTTGAGCATAATCACTGTTCTTTATTATTAACCATGTCCACGAGAAAGCCTAATTATGCTTACCCACTGCATCGAATGTAGTGTTGTTACCTCCTGGTTAATGCTTTTTCTGTAAACGGTTATTTCTATGTAGAAAGTGGTTAATGTGAAAAGAAAATGAATGACCTAGTTATTTTTTGGCCCATATTTGATCTTAATTAAAGATTAGTGCAGTTGAGCATAATCCCTATTCTTTCATAAAAATGTCCATGCCAAAGCCTACTTATACTTACCCACTGCGTCAAATGAAATGTTGTTACCACTTGGTTAATTCTGTTTCCACAAACGGTTAATTCCATGTACAAATTGGTTAGTGTGAACAGAAAATGAAAGGCCTAGTTTTTGGCCTATATTTGAATTTATTCAAAGATTAGTCCAGTACACCACCTCAATGCTAGTTGTAACAACAAAGTGAAGATCAATAAAATACTTCAAAATCATATGCTTAGGAATAAATCTGCCTTAACCAATTTGTACAAAGTTCATGGAAACAGGATTAACCATGTGGTAACAGGATAACATTCTATGAGTTGGTAAGTATAATCATGCCTTGTAAGGGATATGGTTAACAAGTAACAGAGAGTAAGCTCAACTGCAGTCATGTTCTTTAACATTAACCAATTTGTACATGGAATTTACCGTTGATGGAAACAACATTAACCACATGGTAAGCGCATTGCATTCGATGCAGTGGGTAAGTATAATTACGCCTTCTCAGGGAAATGGTTAACAATAGAACATAGATCATGATCAACCGCAGTAATCTTTAATGAAGTTCAAATATGGGAGGAAAAAAACCAGACCTTTACTTTTCTATTCACATTAACCACTTTGTACATAGAATTAACCGTTTACAGAAACGACATTAACCACGTGGTAATAACATTGCACTCGATGCAGTGAGTAAGTATAAGTAGGCGTTGGCATGGACATTATTATGAAAGAACAGGGAATATGGTGAAGAGCACGAATGTTTAATAAAGATCAAATAGGGGGCAAAAAAATAAGTAGGTGATCCATTGTCTTTTCACATTAACCAAATTCTTTATAGAAATAACCGTTAATCTAAACAACATTAACCAGATGGTAACAACACTGCATTTGACGCAGTCAGGAAGTATAATTAGGGCTTGTCATGGATATGGTTACCTAAGAACAAGTATTATGGTCAACTGCACTAATCTTTAATTAAGTTCATAAAATGCCCAACAAAAAAGGAGTCAATTTAATTTATGTTCACGTGAACCATTTTTAGCCTATAATTAACCGTTTACAAAAATGACATTAAACAGGTGGTAACAACATTGCATTCTACACAGAGGGTAAGTATAAGTAGGTCTTGTAATGGACATGGTTAACAAAGAACAAGTAATAAGGTAAGCTGCACTAATGTATAATTTAGTCAAAATATGGGAAAAAAGTAGGCCTTTTCAATTTCTTTTGACGTTAACCAATTTTAGAAGGAATTAACCGTTTATGGAAACAGGATTACCAAGTGGTTACAAGATTGCATTCTACACAGTCAGTAAGTATAATCATGCTTTGTAAGGGACATGGTTAACAAGTAATAGGGAGTAAGCTCAACTGCACGTCATTAATTATGATCAACTGCAGTAATACTTTATGAAGTTCAAATATGGGAGGGAAAGTAAACCAGACCTTTACTTTTCTGTTCACATTAACCACTTTGTACATAGAATTAACCGTTTACGGAAACGACATTACCCGGTGGTAACAACATTGCATTCAACGTGTCATTGAAGAATTAGATTGATGTCTGTTACTCTAATTGTTCAACCAAATGTCAATTCACAAATATGGTTCATTTCTAAAATATGCAAACAAAGAGTTGATGTCCAAATGCAACTATGCCCGACCGAAAAATGCACCAATTGGTAAAGTACTACCAAGGATCACAACATGCATCAACAACAAGGTCAACTTATTCCATATCTTTTTCTATACTTCACTAGTTTGGGTATTTTAGTCTTTGGGTATGGCCTTTGTCACACTGAAATGCCTGAACCGTTTCCCTTCCCTGTATAGCTACCATCAATCATATTTCAAAAAACTGAATATAACAGATCCTTCTATGTGAATGGTGAATTTAGCATATGTGCAGCTGGTAAAGTCAGTAAAAGGCTTCTGAGGGAGGCTTCACTAAAATTAAAACTACAAGAACAAAAGTTGGTTCTCACCACCCTTAAGAAAAGTCAGTAAAAGGCTTCTGCTGGCAGTTGTAAATCTCCAATCTGACCTAGAGAAATCTAGGTTTGCAACACCTCTCCTTAAGATGAAAGAGGAAGAAGCAATAGAAATGCTGATTAAGTTGCCCAACAAGCTACAAGCAGCTGCACAACAGGCTGATCAGGCCAAATCACTTGCTCAAGCTGCTAATGCAGATCTGCTTCAAGCACAATATAAGGCTAAGCAAGCCAGGACAACACCGATTACATTGGAAAGTAGATTGCAGGCAACCACAAAAGGAGATATAAGCTGCCAAGGTTGCTAAAAAGTTGCCTAAAGATGCATTCTAAGCATTGGAAAAGGGAATTTTATATTACACAATCTTATATAACAAAAAAAGGATTAATGTTGACTTCCCTCAATTATTGTAATGATTCTTAAATAACTACTTTGCTTCTAATTTGTCAAACACTTAAAATTGAACATAAAAACATATTGTCTAATGAAAGAGATACTTATTTTTTCCTAAACAATTTTTAAAGTTGCAAAAGGCTTTATAGTTATTGCAATGTGGTAAGAGGCTCAACATCGTCAGTTGAACTGTTGAAGAGCTATTGCAAATATACAACCACTCTGTAAGGTTTGACAAATGCTTCAATTCAAACAACTTGTTATAACTCCGAAATCAAAAACCCACACAAGATAATATTAAATAGGATTTCCTACCATGCTTATGTTATCCTAAAAGCATATAACTTATTACAAAAAAACCTTGCCCTTATTTCTCTACTCACATACACACCTACCGGAAGAAAATCCCATGCACAATGATCATAACCAATCAACTCTACAGCACGAGGAAATCGAACTAACACAAGAGGCTATTTCCCCACTTAACGCATTTCTACAACTCAACCAGGGGGGGTCATTGCCTTTAAAATTCGAAGCCAATTCTTTATCCGGAGAACACCTTGTTTCATTTTCAACAGAAAACCCACCTCCAAATCCAATAGCATTTACATAAATCCCTCCTAATCCTACATTTCCATTCAAATCATGGTTTTACCCTTCCACTAATTACAAACTAACCGAAAATAAGGGATAAATGTTAGGGTTCACAAACTCACATTCTAACCATTCCTTTCTCGTCGCCTCCTTCTTCTCGGAGAAGATTCTCCGGTGGTTGCCTCCTGTCCATTGCTCAAAACGGAGAAATCCTTGTAAGCCCTTCGCTGCGTGCCCCTCGTCGTCGTTCCCTGTTCACCGTTGAAGGAGGGGAAAGAAATCGTTATGCTGTAAACAATCCTCCTTCCTCCGCGAAGATGTCTCCGGTGGTTTGCCTTGTCGTCCTTGCCTTGAATCAGAGATAATGGCCGTTCCTCCTTCGTTGTGTGCGCCTCATCGTCGTTCGGTCTTCACCGTTGAAGGAGAGGAGACAATCGTTCGTAAACCATCAACTGACACACAATTTTGTCGTTTTGTCTTTTATAATTCCGTTACTTTCTTGTTTCTTTTTAATTCTTACTTTTTACAGGGCCCTCTTTGCAAAAGGATTATAAATTTCATCAATTTCTTTAGATCCCGTTTTCACCCTCGAAGTGAAAAAAAAGTGTCAAAATTGATAATGGCAAAGGCGGGTGCACAACTTGACTAACTCTTGCACCCTAAAAGCCGCCATCTATAAAATACAAACACAACAACGACATGCTAAAACTAATTATATTTTTAATAATAATTATCCCACCTGCATTTTATTGTGTAAAGTATGGGAAACCGAATGAAATCCTCATTCCGTTTTAAATGCTATACAATATTAACATCAAGTAGTGCTTTATAGCGGTTTATAAACCCAATAGTAAAGTAGAAATTGTGTGTTAATTTTGTTAGCAAGGTAATAATACCATTGCACAAAACCATAAATCATTATTCTCAAAAACACACTTTTAAGCATGGTTTTGAAAATCGGACCGGCCGGTTTGACCGATTTGAACGGGAATCCACCCTGGTAATCGGTTTATTAACCCCAAAAAAATCGGTGCTTTTAAGAGAACCGGTGAGAACCTAGCAAAAAGTGGTCGAACTGGTGAAATCGGGTACCAGAAAAACCGGTTTAATAGGTCTTTTCTAAAAGTTTTCAAAATTTTTATTTTTTTACTTTAATCTAAATATGTTAAAATAATAAAGATAATTGTCTAAGGCTTACCACACACCCACACACACATATATATATATATATGTATTATTTATCAATTATTATTTTTTGTCTATAAGACTTATAATAAGGTTATTTATACTAATTTACAACTTTATATATATGTATATTATTTCTTATAATTTTGTGTATTTTATTATTTAAAATTTTATAATATTTAAAAAATATATTAATTTATACCGGTTCAATCACGGTTCAATCATTAAACCGTGAACCAGTAACTTCATCAGTTCAATCACTGATCCAGTTTTTAAAACATTGCTTTTATGTATCAAATCATCTCTCACCCACCAAGTCTTTGTGACACCCTTCTACCCCAAACTCTTATACAATTAATAAATCGAAATAAGGAAAATAGTGTCCCACAATGGTAAAAAGGTTCATATTTCTCATCGTATAAAACCTCATTTATTTTAAAGTTAACTCATATAAAATAGAAATAGAAGTCAATCGTTTTCAAAATACTTTAAGCAGCGGAATCTCAAGTATCAACATCAAACTATACTATTGGCCACGTAAGGCACTTAAAACAATTTACAAAATCTTTCCTAACTAGAAACATAAAGTAAAAACCCCCAATAATATGCCCTGATGTCACATGTATCAGAGCGACATTCCCTTTAATCAATACTCAACACCAGTCGTGTCATCTCATCACCTGTAAAATTAACCACAGTGTAACGGTGAGGAAAAGAATACCAACTCATACATACACATAGGAGGCTACCTTATCCTCACCCTCATATAATCAACATCATTAAATCACACCACATACTCAAGCCTCAAGTAACTCATCATATATATCATCAATAATCATCATATAACATTTCATCAATATCCTCATCATATTATATAAAATCACACATCATCGTTCACCAAGGAAACACGTTCTCTATTCTCACACAACCACTACGTTCTTCATTAATACTCATATCATCATCATATAATTCAATTTCAACATCAAATATAACGCATGTTCAAACCATCATCATATAATCGAAACTCCTCAACCTCGTCCCAAGGATCATGACTTGGAACTCCACACATCGGGCGCACCTCATCAATCACCCTAGTTGTTACCATGATAGTCTAACGGTGTACCACACAAACCGATAGGTTGTACCCCCTTGTTGGGCCCGACAACGACATTCGACCCTAGGTTGCACCCCCTCGTTGGTCAGTACAATTCTATCATTCCTAGGTTGCACCCACTCGTTGGGTCCGTGCATCGAATGCCCCATCATGGTCTCTGCACCCCTTCGTTGGCGCCGTGCAGTTCACCTCCTGAGTTGTACCCCCTCGTTGGGCCCACAAAACTCAGGTATCACCTCATGCTCAAGGCATCATCAACATATGGTCTCTGCACCCCCTCGTGGGTCCGTGCAGTTCACCTCTTGAGTTGTACCCCCTCGGGGCCCGCACAACTCAGGTATCACCTCATATGCTCAAGGCATCATCAACATCGTAAGGTTATAATCATCGTCATCGTTAACACATCATCCACATCGTCATCATCGTTATCATCATTAAATCATCGTCAATCATCATCATCATCATCATAAACATCGTCAAGAATCATCATCCTAAAGCATCGTAATCTCAATGCATCCATATATAAATCATCACAAACTCAACACATCAATACATCATCATTATGAACTCAACACATCAATACATCATAATCATACATCATCATATAATCATGATCCATTCACTTAGATCTCTTAAATTCATAAACCATGTGTATAAGCTCATCAAACAGACAAAAGGATCATCAAACACCCTCTGGTAATCGATTACAAGGCTCCTGTAATCGATTACCCACAAAAACACTTCTCTGGTAATCGATTACAGGACCCTGTAATCGATTACCTGCAAGCAAAACACCTGGTAATCGATTACCAAACCTCCGTAATCGAAAGGTTGCAACCAAACCTGTAATCGATCGTCACAAACAAACTCTCTCCGGTAATCGATTACAGACCCCTGTAATCGATTACCAGCAAACCAGAATCACTTCCTGGTTGCCCAGAACACTGGGTAATCGATTACAACCTCTATAATCGATTATCCGCGATACGAGAAGACAATTTTTGCGATTGTTACCCCTTTTAAACCCTCTTAATCAACCTCTAATCATTCCTCATCATCAATACATCCATCTTACACGATTATACAACATAGAATCAATCAAAAACACAATCTTTACAACAATTTCACAATTATTCATCATAATCCCCAAATCATCAAACCCTTATTAACCCCTTTTTACTATCCTCATTATTCTCATTCAATACCATTCAAGTTTCATCAAGATTCATAGAACTAATCAATAATCACAGGTTTTCATCATCCATACTCAATATAATCAGTAATCAATTCGAATTCAAGGTCTTAAATCACTACCCAAGCACCCCCACATGCACATATAAGCAGCACCATATCCACCACCGTACTTAAGTGTAGATCGAACAACAACAAGGAAGACTTTTTCTTGGTTCTTGATGATTACTCTAGCAACTTCTCTCGAGACTCGGTTTCTCCCTCCTTAGCGTTTCGCTCTATGACGATTTGAAAATAAGGATTAGGGTGAACTGGTAACCCTCCTCACTAAAATGCCTAATTGGGCTTGGGCCACTCTCAACCCCCTTATCTTTTTTTTTTAAATTTGAAATAGCTTTATGGATAAAACTACTCATGATATTAATTCTATTATTATTTATTTATTATTATTCTACTTTATTATTTATTTATTTTATTTTATTTTTCTTAATAAAATTTAGGATGTTACAACTCTCCCCTCCTAAAAAAAATTCGTCCTCGAATTTTTACCTGAAGCGAATAACTCTAGATAGGACTCCTTCATCTTCTCTTCAAGTTCCCAAGTAGCACTCTCAGGTGTAGGTCCTCCCCAGATTACCTTAACTACAGAATTTCTTTACCTCGAAGTTGTTTCACCCTTCGATCCTCAACTCTCACCGACATGGTTTCCACCGTCAAGTTTTCCTTAATCTCAAGGTGATCCGATTCAATCACATGCGAAGGATCATGAATATATTTCCGGAGTTGAGAAACATGGAAAACACTATGAAGGTTTGACAAGTGTGGAGGTAAAGCAATCTGATAGGCAACATTGCCGACTCTTTTGAGAATTTGGTAAGGACCAATGAATTGAGGTGTAAGCTTTCTAGACTTTAATGCCCTACCAACCCCAGTCCATGGAGTGACTTTCAGGAATACATGGTCTCCTCTTTGAATTCCAATTCCTTTCCTTTTATCAGCATAACTCTTATGCCTACTCTGAGCTGTCCTCATCCTCTCCTAGATTATCCTAACCTTATCAGTGGTTTGCTGCACTATCTCCGGTCCTGACGCAAGGCCCTCTCCCGGCTCACACCAACACAAGGGTGTTCTACACCTCCTACCATACAATGCCTCATAAGGCGCCATACCTATGCTAGAGTGAAAACTATTATTGTAAGTAAACTCTATCAAAGGTAAGAAGCTATCCCAACTACCCCATTGGTCTAAGCAAATCCTCTAAGGATTGAATGGTTCTCTCGGTCTGACCATCGGTTTGAGGGTGATAAGATGAACTAAGCCTAAGTTGGGTCCCCAAGGCCTGCTGCAAACTCTCCCAAAATCTAGAGGTAAACCTGGGATCTCTATCTGAAACTATGCTAGATGGTATGCCATGCAACCTCACAATCTCACTGATGTAAATCTGAGCTAGTTTCTCTAAGGAGTACTTAATATTAATGGGAAGAAAATGAGCACTCTTAGTTAACCTATCCACAATGACCCAAATAGAGTCATGCCCCCTTACAGCCTTAGGCAAAGCAACTACAAAGTCCATGGAAATACTATCCCACTTCCACTCAGGTATACTCAAGGGTTGAAGCAATCCTTAAGGCTTTTGATGTTCTACCTTAGACTTTTGGCACACTAAACAAGCACTCACAAACTCTTCTATGTCTCTCTTCATCCTAGGCCACCAAAACACTTTCTTCAAGTCTTGATACATCTTAGTCGATCCTGGGTGAAAACTCAGCTTACTTCTATGACCCTCTTCAAGCACTAAACGCTTAATGGTAGGTTCACTAGGCACACACACTCGGTCTCCAAACCTCACTACCCCATCGGTACCTAGAATAAACTCCCCACTATTGCCCCCTTTTATAGCCTCTCGCCTAAGCACCAAAAATGGATCCTCCAATTGAGCTTTGCTAATATCCTTCAACAAATCATTACTTACTCTAATCATCCCTAACCTCACACTATCAGCAGTCACCTCACAAGCTAAACTCAAATCCCTAAATTGGGTTAAAAGATCCATTTCCTTAATCATCAGGGAACTAACATGAATAGATTTCCTACTTAGAGCATCAGCCACTACATTAGCCTTACCGGGATGGTAATTCAACTCAAAATCATAGTCCTTTAGAAATTCTAACCACCTCCTTTGTCTCAAGTTAAACTCTTTCTGATCAAACAAATATCTAAGGCTCTTATGGTCACTAAAAACCTCAAATTTTGACCTATACAAGTAATGCCTCCACATCTTCAACACAAACACTACAGTCGCTAACTCTAGGTCATGGGTAGGGTAGTTTCTCTCATGGATTTTCAATTGCCTAGAAGCATATGCTACTACTTTACCCTCTTGCATTAACACTCCACCTAAACCCATCTTAGAGGCATCACAGTACACTACAAAGGATTTACTAAGATCAGGCAACACTAACACTGGTGCACTAGTCAGCTTCTCCTTAAGGGTTTGGAAACTAGACTCACACTTACTATTCCATACAAAGGCAACTCCCTTACTAGTCAACTCAGTCAAAGGCAAGGCTAACTTAGAAAATCCCTCTATGAATCTTCTATAGTACCCAGCCAACCCAAGAAAACTTCTAATCTCGCTCACTGACTTAGGAGCCTCCCACTTAAGCACGACCTCTACCTTAGAAGGATCAACACCTATACCTCCCTTAGAAATCACATGACCTAAGAAACTCACTTCTTCTAACCAGAAATCACATTTGGACATCTTAGCATATAGCTGTTATCCTTAAGAATCTGAAGCACTACCTTTAAATGTTCCTCATGCTTCTCCTTAGTTTTGGAATAAATTAGTATAAATCTATGAAGACAACTACAAATTTATCCAAGTAAGGGTGAAAAATCCTGTTCATGTAATCCATAAAAATTGCAAGAGCATTAGTCACACCGAAAGACATTACTAGATACTCATAGTGCCCATACCTAGTTCTAAAAGCAGTCTTAGGTATATCCCCTTCCTTAACTCTAATCTGATGATAGCCCGACCTAAGATCAATCTTGCTAAACACACATGCCCTCAAACTGATCCATCAGGTCATCAATCCTAGGTAAAGGATACCTATTCTTAATGGTTACCTTGTTCAGCTGACGGTAATCTATACACAACCTCATACTACCATCCTTCTTCTTTACTAACAAAACATACGCTCCCCAGGGTGACACACTAGGCCTCACAAACTTCTTCTCTAACAAGTCTTCTAATTGTTTCTTAAGTTCTACTAACTCTATGGGTGACATCCTATAAGGTGCAGTTGAATTCGGTCCCGTACCCGGTACTAAATCTATAGAAAACTCTACCTCTCTCTTAGGTGGTAGACTAGACACATTATCAGCAAACACCTCAGGATATTCACATACTACATGTATATCACTAACAATAGCACTACTCTTAGATTTCAAAGAAGCTAGTAACATATAAACCTGGGCATCTTCCCTCAGAGACGCCTTTACTTGGTTGGCAGTCAAAAGGTCCTCATTCTTACTCTCAACAGGGTGACAAACACAACAGATTTATCAACATAATTTAAAAGGACATGATTGGAAGATAACCAATCCATACCAAGAATAATATCTAGTTGACTTAGAGGCAAACAAATCAAATCAACTAGGAATTCTCTACCATTAACATGAATAGAACAATTTAGGCACACATCAAAAGTAGAAACTGACCCACTAGCTGGCGTTTCCACACTCAATACAAAAGGCAAGAAGAAGAAGAAACAAGTAATTTTAACTTAGACACGCAAGCATGTGATATGAAAGAGTGAGTCGCATTGATGGGTTTCTGGCAAGCGAACCAAAATCCAGTAGTATAATAGTAAGAAAAGTATCGTATCCACAAGGAACGATCAATCCGCGTATAGTCGTGGTCTATTTATCACGATAAAACAACGGGTTTTTGAGAATATGTTGTGCGGAAAACATAAATAGCAATTTAATAATTAATTGAATATAGAAAGGAAGAGTTAGAGACACTTTACTTGGATTAGGATTGAACTTCATATCATCACACCTTCGTGCATGTAAAAACTATATTATTTTAGGTTTACTATAATACCGTAGACAAACTATATTGCTAAGACCCCGACGAGTTACCAGCAGCCTCACCACTCAAAGGTAATCCGCGTGCGGGCTCTCCCAAGCGACAAACTTACCCTCGGCTTATTTTGGTTTTATTATTCCGTTTGTAAAGGAACTCATTGATAAATGAGGCCTAATCCTGTAGACGTATCTTCATTAGGATACTCACACTACCCATCAATCCTTAGATACGACCATGTGTCGATCCTAGAATTACTATCAACTACCCTTTGCTATCGATAAACAGGCCTAATCCTGTGAACGCCCCCTCGTTAGAGTACTGTCACTACCCATCACTCATAGTAATGCTCATGTGTCGGTTTTCTGATACCGAGTCCTCTTATTCAATCAGAGTTTGGGTTTCCTATGTCTAGGCTCCCCATCCTCAATCCTAGTCGAAACTAGCCTATAACTCCGGCGCAAGCGCGGAAGTCAGGGATTAAGCACAGAATAAGATTACCAATATTATAGACAGAGAGCTCAAGAAATAATAATATAGAGTTTACATACACTTGGGGATAGAATCAATTACATTCAATCCTAATGGAGAGTTAACTACACATGGTAGCCATACAAACCACCGAAATGCTGTCACCATCTTCAATCCTTGTGAAGCGCTTCTCCTCTCCTACTCTAAAATTAGAACTAGTGCATTATCACTGAAATATCACTGAATTACAATAATCGTGCACACCTGATCTGGTGCAAGAGGGTCCTATTTATAGGCTAAGGAAAGACAAAGAAAATTGGGGGAGAAATCTATCTAAAAATGGCAACAGGGCAAGAATCACGTAATCTGCGCTTCACCCTGCGCTATAGCGCAGGTTGCAGCACAGGTTCTAGAGAGTTGCGCTTCACCCTGCGCTGTAGCGCAGGTTGAAGCGCAGAAGCGTCCTGCAGCTTCAATCTTTCTCTTTTTAACTTGATCTCTCCCCGTGACTGGTTTTGGTTGATTTGTCTTCCTTGTTTCCCTTTCTTGATGAAATCTTGTATTTATTTGAGCATGTTGGATTTAATTGGAAGGTTGTCTGCAGAATCCTTGTTTAATTGACAGGATATCTTCATTAATTGCTCTCAAATAATCTTAAATTTTCATTAAATGCCTTCAATTAAACTCAAATTGCAGATATCTCCCTTATTTAATGTTATCTTTCCTTCAAATCAAATCCTTGCAATATTCTAAAAAAATCAACAATATTTATATCAAATAGCATCAAATTCAAATCTAAGATTAATAAATACAATTTATCTAATATTTAATAAAATGGGATTAAATTGGGCAAAAATACTATTTTATCCTTGATAAGTGAACTAAAAAGTGCTCTAATTTATCATATAATTTTCACTTATCACGCACTAGAATCCGGCATCTTCTGATAACATGAAACAACCAATGTACCTTTTGCACCAACGGGCAGTCCGTCGCTCTAAAAATCTTCTCGATCTCGAAGATCCAGTCAGGAGCACCATCGGGGTCATAACCCCCACAAAAAGTAGGTGGATGGTTCCTCTGGAACCGAGCAAGCCAATCCACCTCATGATATTGGTTAGGTTGCCAACAGCCTGTGCCATAGCCATTAAGGCTTCAGCAATCACACGATCATCCTACCTCGAACCATTACTCTTCTTATTCCCAGAAAAGTAAATAAGTCACACAAATAATTCAATCAAAACAAACACACAATTAACTCAATCACATAATACATAGCACCACAGAAGCACAATAAACTCATAACTCAAGGCCGGTGAACCGACCTGCTCTGATACCAACTAATGTGACACCCTTCTACCCCAAACTCTTATACAATTAATAATCGAAATAAAGGAAAATAGTGTCCCAGAACAGGTAAAAAGGTTCACATTTCTCATCGTATAAAACCTCATTATTTCAAGTTAACTCATATAAATAGAAATAGAAGTCAACCGTTTCAAAATACTTTAAGCAGCGGAATCTCAAGTATCAACATCAAAACTATACTACTGGCCACATAAGGCATTTAAAACAGTTACAAAATCTTTCCTAACTAGAAACATAAAGTAAAAACCCCCAATATATGCCCTGATGTCACATGTATCAAAGCGACACTCCCTTCAATCAATACTCGACACCAGTCGTGTCATCATCATCACCTGTAAAATTAACCACAGTGTAACGGTGATGAAAAGAATACCAACTCATACATACACATAGGAGGCTACCCTATCCTCACCCTCATATAATCAACATTATTATTAATCACACCACATACTCAAGCCTCAAGAACTCATCATATAATAATCATCAATAATTCATCATATAACATTTCATCAATATCCTCATCATATTATATAAACCACACATCATCGTTCACCAAGGAAACACAGTCTCTATTCTCAACACATAATACTCATTTCATCATTAATACTCATCATCATCATATAATTCAATTTCAACATCAAATATAACGCATGTTCATCCATCATCATATACATCGAAACTCCTCAGCCTCGTCCCAAGGATCATGACTTGGAACTCCACACAATGGGCACACCTCGTCAATCACCCTAGTTGTTACCAATGATAGTCTACCAGTGTCACCACAAAACCGATAGGTTGTACCCCCTCGTTGGGCCCGCACAACGACATTCGACCCTAGGTTGCACCCCCTCGTTGGGTCAGTACAATTCTATCATTCCTAGGTTGCACCCCCTCGTTGGGCCTGTGCATCGAACGCCCCATCATGGTCTCTGCACCCCCTCGTTGGGCACGTGCAGTTCACCTCCTGAGTTGTACCCCCTCGTTGGGCCCGCACAACTCAGGTATCACCTCTTATGCTAAAGGCATCATCAACATATGGTCTCTGCACCCCCTCGTTGGGTCCGTGCAGTTCACCTCTGAGTTGTACCCCCTCGTTAGGCCCGCACAACTCAGGTATCACCTCATATGCTCAAGGCATCATCAACATCGTAAGGTTATAATCATCGTCATCGTTAACATCATCACATCGTCAATCATCATTATCATCATTACAAAATCATCGCCAATCATCATCATCATCATAAACATCGTCAAGCATCGTAATCTCAATGCATCAATATATAATATCATCATAAACTCAACACATCAATACATCATTATGAACTCAACACATCAATACGTCATCATCATACATCATCATATAATCATGATCCATTCACTTAGATCTCTTAAATTCATAAACCATGTGTATAAGCTCATCAAACAGACAAAAGGATCATCAAACACCCTCTGGTAATCGATTACAAGGCTCCTGTAATCGATTACCCACAAAACACTTCTCTGGTAATCGATTACAGGACCCCTGTAATCGATTGCCTGCAAGCAAAACACCTGGTAACCGATACCAAACCTCTGTAATCGATTACCAGCAAACAAACTCTCCGGTAATCGATTACAGACCCCCTATAATCGATTACCAGCGACGCGAGAAGACAGTTCTTGCGATTTTTACCCCTTTTAAACCCTCTTAATCAACCTTTAATCAATATTCCTCATCATCAATACATCCATCTTACACGATTATACAACATAGAATCAATCAAAAAAACAATCTTTACAACAATTTCACAGCTATTCATCATAATCCCCAAATCATCAAACCTTTATTAACCGCTTTTTACTATCCTCATTATTCTCATTCAATACCATTCAAGTTTCATCAAGATTCATAGAACTAATCAATAATCACAGGTTTTCATCATCCATACTCAATATAATCATTAATCAATTCGAATTCAAGGTCTTAAATCACTACCCAAGCACCCCCCACATGCACAAATAGCAGCACCCCTCCCCCATCATACCTTAAGTGTAGATCGAACAACAGCAAGGAAGACTCTTTCTTGGTTCTTGATGATTACTCTCCAGCAACCTCCTCTTGAGACTCGGTTTCTGCCCTCCTTAGCGTTTCGCTCTCTGACGATTTGAAAATAAGGATTAGGGTGAACTGATAACCCCTCCTCACTAAAATGCCTAATTGGGCTTGGGCCCACTCTCAACCCCCTTATCTTCTTTTAAATTTGAAATAGCTTTATGGATAAACTATTCATAATATTAATTCTATTATTTATTTATTTATCTTCTACTTTATTAATTTTATTTTATTTATTTTATTTTACTTAATAAAATTTAGGATGTTACAGTCTTCACTTAGCCACATATGAAGCCAAAGTTCATGCTCCAACTACATTTGTCCATTGCGGAGCCACCGCCAACACTTATCTAGTCTTAATTTTCCCAAAAATCCTATGGCCAGGTTGGTGAGCGTGTTTTTGGAAGGGAAAGGAAGGAAGGGGAGGGATAATTAAAAGTCCTACCCTCCTTTGTGTTTGAGAATATTATTTTTCTTATATGGTTATAGAGTTTTCTTTTCTCCTTCTCTTCCTCCCCCTTCCTTCCTTGCCCGACTCCTTCCCTCCCCTTCCTTCCAAACTCACAAACACACCCTAAGTAATAATTCCCTTCAATTTGCATTGTTGGTATCAACTTAAAGGTTTTATAAATTTCTCACACAGTTACGCCTTCATTTTGTGACCTCTCTATAATACAGGAGCAATGAACCTCACATTCGTCTACATGACCTATAATGTAGGCCCATCATTTACACATAAGTCCAAAAAGAAACTTGTCTAACGTAAAAGAAAACCACACTATGAACAAGACACATTGTGTTCTCAAAACCAGACCAACCTAGAATCGATAAAACTGGCCTAAATCGGTACAATAAATGCATTTGTCCAGTCTCAGTTCCTTCACAAAAAAAATGCAAAGTTGCTCTCGCGTCATATTTAAATACAAGTCCTATGGATAAGTGTAGCAACACAACACAAATTCTCCTTATTAAAGTAGGGTTCGTCTAAGGTAGTCCATAGTGTTATACTCCAAATTATGAATTTTGATAAGTGAGAGTTTGAGATTGTTGGACTTAGTATTATCATATTGAGTGATTTGTATCAAACTGGTGGCAAGTAACTGGAGTCAAAATCTCACAATTGCAATTAAGAACCTTTTATATTATCTTAGAGGGAGCAATCACAAGGTTGTTCATGCGGAATAAAATGTGAGGAAAAAAAAGGGGGATTTCAAGCAAAAGCATCACTAGTTTGGCAATTTGAGTTTTCCTTTCCAAAACCAATTTCGCTAGTTTGGTAATTAATGGGTGTCCATAATTACAACACTTTTTTTTTTGATTGGCCACCACAGTCCACCACCATCTTTGTCGTCGGCGAACTCGTTCGTGGTGTTGAACACCCTAGCATCACCTTCCATATTTCTAGTGAACCCAAGCCACCACAAAGCCAATCGCTCCTCCACCTTTCTATGTAACCTTGAAGTCGTGAATCACCCTCATCCTCGGACCATCTCTGAAACCACCGAGAGCCACCATCAGAACCTCTATCAATCATCCTGAACCCCTAGTGTCGAAGGCCATTACAGATTCTTTTCGAATCGCACTGTCGTTTGTGCGTGCACCATTGCTGAAAATATGTGCTATTATGCTACCACAATGTCATTGTTGAATCGTTTTGCTCCCCCCCGTCGCGCGAGTCCATGACCACCAGAAGTTTCAACATCTGAGCCACAATGCACCTCACTAGAGACCTATCTTTTTATACCCAAGGGAACCCCACTCATTCCTTTGGGATTAGATAAATGTAAAGTATATCTGTAAGTGCTATTTGAGCATTCCCTGCCTTGGGCTGACGCACTATCACCTCACCCTAAATTTTTTATACAAAAAAGAGACACATCTTTTCCCTCCCTGTATTAGGTAGTCTCGGACCACCACATCATTCATGGTTCTAATCAATAAACATGTGGCACATGAAAAAATATTAATAGAAAGAGATTTATTTCAAAATTCTCGCTTCTCTATTCTAATAATTTTATAGAATCAAATCTCATTAGTTAAATAAAAATATTTATTAATTATATTAGTTAATTAAGAAAACGTTTAATATTGAAAGTGCGCATTTTTCTTGACATAAGATTATACCTAATACTTTGAGGGGAGATTTCTTTACACTAATTAAGCTTTCAAAAATCCATTGTTTCTCAAAATTGAGGCAAAAGTAAATGTAAAAAAGAAAGAATAGAAAAGAAAAAACAACAAAATACATCATAGACTAATGACGGCCAAACCTCGTATGTGCGTCCAACTAGCAAAAAAAGATTTATTTGGATAGCAAAATCAAAGTGCCCATCATAATCTTCTACAAAAAGAAAATGTGCGGTTTCAATAAAATTAAACCTTTTTTAATTAATTACAATTACTAATAATTTTATTTAACTAATGAGACTTGATTACGTAAAATTGTTAAACGAAATAGAGAATTTTAAAATAAATTTCTTTCTACTAATATTTTCCACACTTGTTGAATATTTATTGATTGAGACAATAGATGATGTGGTGATTTAGGACTACCTAACAATATTTCTCCTTTTGCAACGCCAACAATGTGAATGAACGACAGTCAAAAGAATGTTAATCTATATTACTTAATATATTATATATTTAATTACCATTGGTTTGATTATGGTTTGGTTCTAGCTAGTGTTTTCATTGGTTCGATGGTCAATCCAATTTTTAAAACATTGAGAACATGTAATGTCCTTTATTTTTGTTATATCTAAATTTTTTGTTACTCTTTTTTATTTTTAGAAAATAATCATCTTTAACATCCATAAACATTTAAAATTTTAAAAAGTATTATTTGACACACATGTGTCTAGATCCCTTAATCAAGTTCAATTTTTGCCATATACTCTTGGTATTAAAGGACTTGTTTTGTGTCACAAAAAAAGGACTGTTTTGTACATATTCAGTCTTTAAACTCCAATTCTTTATTAAGAGAATGAAATAGGGATCGATGAAAAGAAATCTTTCTTAATTTTCATGTAATGATCCAAGTTCCTATTGAAATTAACCTATGCGGAAGAAAGATATAACTATTATGTCCTTGGCGAGTTAAAATGTATTAATAATTGTTTTAGGATTTATTTTGGTATATTTAACTTGGAGATATAGTATAGCAGACTAACCTTCTCTAGATACGAAAGTATAACACAAACAAAAATACTAGATATGAGACCAGCTTCAAATGACAAGTCTAATTTTTAATGTAAAATAATTAAGATTCACATGCGAACAGAAACTAATCTATATATCAACAGATTTTTTCTAAACATTAAAATTGCAATCTACTTTTAAGAAATTTTGTGAACCCTTATAACCGCCAAATAAGGTCCTTTTTCATTATTGTCCCTCTTAATTAATAGTAGCTTTTGTGTTTTGAAACATCTAGATTACATCCAATGATCCAAAACAAATCCACCGTACCGACTCAAATTTTTTATAACAAAAATTTTCACCCGTGTGCGTGTTACTTTTCTTGACGAGTCTGAACCAAAAGATTAATAATATTCTTTTCCAAGTTTAATTAATGACATAGTCTTATAAATATTCTTCAACTATACGGTCAGCACCAACCCAACATTTCTTTAGGTCTAAAGTAAATTTTATTACGGGACCTTTATAAATGAATAAAAATAATATAACACATACGAAAAAAAAATCGCTAAATAAAGACATAAAATAATTATTATTATGAGAAGAAAGAGCCCTAATAAATAAGGCTTTTTTCTTAAAAGAATTTACTCCTAATAATTTAATATTGTTTACTAAATAATATTTTTTTAAAATATTAAAGAAAATAAATTTTTTGGGCCTAAAATAAAGAATATTTTGTGGGGGCCTAACTGGTCTTGGGGTTGGGCCGACCCTGTTATATAGTTAAGACCGGCTTCAATATTTTTTTGTGTTGGTATCCCTAACCGACAGTTAAAGAATAGTCCTTTTCAAGACGTATAATAAATATCAAAGTGGGTTTTAACGGATCCAGATCGTCTCCTGCCTTTCCTGCCTCTGCAGCAGAAATCAGCTATGGAATAACTACGCAATTAAAATTCGTAGCTAATCCATAGCTATTCGGTAGCTAATGTCTGCTGGCAGAGACAAGAGAGACAGGGGACAATCCCTACA
This sequence comes from Sesbania bispinosa, assembly GCA_026901365.1. Lineage (NCBI taxonomy): Eukaryota > Viridiplantae > Streptophyta > Magnoliopsida > Fabales > Fabaceae > Sesbania > Sesbania bispinosa. The sequence goes on along the minus strand of QLOH01000663.1, from coordinate 205,423 downwards.
TGGGTTTTTAACTACCCACCTACAAAGGTAAGTTGTATTTTTTTTCAAATAAACAATTATATATATATTATAGGGATAATGGAAAGCGTCATCAGTCTTGGATTGAAACGTCATTTTACCCTTAAATATATTTGTATTGTATATGCATGTGCTTTGATTGATCTGAGGGTAAGAAGGGAACAAATTTGTCCCACACGGACAGAAAATCGAGCATAATGCATTTTCTCTGAGTTTAATTTAATTTCATGTTCTCCCTATCCATCGCTGCCTAATAATGACACCAATAACTTAATAGTAATCTCGTGTCCTACATATATGCCATTTGCTATATATATGGGTGATTTGGAAACGTACAACATATGAACCTTTATTCCATACTATATATCATTTTCTCAATGGTCCCCAAGTTCGCAATATTCTCATAACAATTAGATGAGAAGTTGCCAGTGAAAAGACAAATCCAACAATGTGTAACAATAACTAAATAACCTCATACAATACCTATGGATGAATGAATGAATGATGAATATTCCATGGTATAGGTGGTGATTTTAATTATTCTTGCGCCTACAACAAAAATTATTTTATGAAAAACGGAAAAACTTTTCTACAAGGTTCCATCACAATCTGTCTTTGTTAAGCTGACAGGTTTGTGCTCATTGGGGATGTTGTGACAGATCTGACGTTACACTGAATATATAGATAACATGTATAACAAGAAAGAATCACATAATTAGTTATCGTATTCATCACCCCTTTTTACTGTTCTGTTAAATCTATCTATTATTATTAATATTAATGTGGAGATAGATATGATATAGCTAGAAACCCCTGGTAACAGTCATAGGCTTGCCAATACTTACTGTGCTTCTTAGTCCAACAGAAAAAAGATGGTTAGGGATTTACCCAACAAGAGAAAAAAAAAATATAAACAAAAAGAAAAGGGAAGGGTGAAATAAAAAGAGAGAGAGAGTAAATGGAGACAAGGAACGTGGAGTCCCGTTTTTGTTGGTTGGGCTGATGAGGGAAAAAATAGACTGAAGAGTGAAGAGTGAAGCCACGCTACAATTCATACTCTGAATGTGTGTACTTTGAAATGACATTTCAAGAACCTCTCTCTCTCTCTCTCTCATAACTGATCTCAACCCACAAAGCTGCCAATCAAGATCCAATGCAAAAGTTACAACCTTGAATTAATTCTTACAAATATATATTAAAATATAAAATAAAGGCTTCTGTTATGATTGCATTCTATCTATATATTCCTTTTCCTCTTTTTTTCATTTTAAAATATTTAAGAAATATAATTAAGAGAAAAAATATTTTAAAAAAATAGGGATTATTATTTTTTGTTGAAAAGCTAATGATTCATTTCATGGAAATGATTATGGTGAGTCTAAACATAGTAGTTGATCGGTCCATCATGGTGGACATAACAAAAGGGAAATAGCAGCATCATATGATTCATAAAGCTGATCATTGACAGGCTCAAAAGCTTCCGGAAACTGCATTTGCCACCTATTCTACCTACTTTTATTATTTTTTTAAATAAATAAAAAATGTTTACTGCGCATTTTCACTTAGCTTGTAATTGCAAAGGAACATTACCCGTAACGTGCACAAGTTAACTGTGACAAAACTTTGGAAACTTCTCAGCAATTTACACCAGCTTTTGTTTAAACTTAAACATACACGAACCTGAGATTTTGTCTAATTCTTCAAGTACTAACTACAACATCACTACTACTATAGTATGCATTAATTAATAATGTACATATATAGATAGATTCTTGGTGGCTTCCGGTTTGGTGTTATTAGAGTGTTCCCGTTAGAAAGGAACTGGTATATAAATTAACATCTCGAACTATATTGTTGCATGAATCTCCACACCTTTCTTAGATGAAGATTCTATTGGTACTGTTTATTTAAATCAAGACATTACATTGATTGCATCTGTAACATTAAAGGCTACACACTCCAATAAAAGCTTTCTATGTTTGATTCTTCGTTAGCATTTTCCTTTAAAATTAATCCTCTCAAACAACACTTGAAATATGGCAAATGCTATATTGATTAATGAAAATTAAAACTACATTGGTTAATTAAAGAATAAAAATGCATTTTTTTTATCAAAAAGTATAGTATTTAACACTATTATAATTTTAATATAAACATTTATTTATTTGATTTCTTAACTAATTTCATGGTTAAGAGGATCTTAAAATATAAATAAATTCAAATTAGAAAAAATACTTCTTTCACACCTCAAATATGGGTGTGTGAAAAGGATTAGAGAGACCTAAAGAAAAAAAAAGAGAGAAAAAAGTAAAAGATGTAATAACTTATTGTGAATGGGTATAAGTGTGAAAAAATTCAGAGTTAATTAAAATTTTTAGTGAGTGCCATGATTCCTAGAGAGAGGGGGAGGGGGAACCAAATCCAAAAGATAAGAGGAAACTTTGCCGCAATCTGAGTATGCAATGCCAAGACATAACAAAATAAAGGAGCTAGTGAATAGAAAATTTAAAGGGTGGGGGGACGGGGGAGAACTCAATAGTGTGATAGAAGCAGTCTTAGTCAACAATGTAATTAGTTTCAAACATGAGAATCCTCAGTTGTCTTGTCTTTATAGTTGAGAACAAATCAACTATAACTGGCAAGATTCATTATCTTGCTCAATTTCAGAGCCTCCTTCATCATCTTGATCAAGACAATCGTCAATTCCATAAGCTTTATGTCCATTTCCAAATGCCTTGATATGATCCTTAAGGGACCTTTTATGCTTAAAATCGGACCCACAAGAACAATACCAAAGCCTCCCACAATTCTTCTCATGAGTCCTCCAATCACCTCTCACAGCAAATGCTTTGCAACACTTCTACACATGAATGGCTTGATTCCATGCTTCCTCTTATAATGTGTTTGAAGGGTTCTAAAGTCCTTCAATGGTTTTGCTCTTGGATGGTCAATGTTGTTCTTGCATCCCGGTGCACAGCAATAACATGGGAGTCTTAGCATAGCTGTTGGTTGTGTTCCCCTTAGAGACTCTGGCCCCTTTCTATATTGAGATCCATGCCCCCACATATGCATCTATAGATATTTTGGAAGCAATATCAATCAAATAATTAGTTTAAAATGAAAGAATGATATATAGTCACTCACAAAAGTGCACAATCAATTTCACATAATTGATTTTAGAACCCGTTTGTTTTAAATTCTAACAGTAAAAACCATGATTTTGCAGAATTGATTTTAAATCACTTCCGTCCAACATATTTAATAAAACGTGAATCATTTATCTCAACCATTCATTTCTAAAATCAATTCTACTCAACTGTAAACCAAACAGACGCTTAAACTACTTTCCTCGAACATGTTTTATAAGCGTGCTTCACTAATTTACAATAATTGATTCTAAAATCAATTTTACTATGTATCCATATGGTCCAAAAGCTTCACTGTGAAACATTTGCTTCAATTGTTGCATTGCATGTAATTTTGTTTAGATTACAATTTAATAACTTTACTTTTGCCGGCCAAGATTTTGAGACATAGAAGCCTAAGAGGGTATATAATGTAACTAGCTAACACCCTTGTTTGTCCTTTTCAACATGTTTCAATACTTGTTAGTTACCCTATGGTCTAGGATTAAAGAAAAAGGTGACATTGTAGGACATCCTAATAAAGAAGTAGTTCGGAAGCCCCAACATGGGAATATTGTACAGCTATTTATGTTTTATTTTTATGGAGATGAAAATTAATTAAATTCATTCCCATATGATTGTACTATAGTAGAGTTTGAAAATTAATCCATGCTGTTTCATTTTGTCCCCTCATGTTGGTGTTAATTAACATCTCTTGCATATAAACTATAAGATTTAGTGAGCCCTAGTGATCAATTGTCATCATAGACACCCAATTTTGAAGTCTAAAAAGCAATATAGCCTCAAATAATATTTAATAAAAAGGAATATTTTTTTTTCCATTTTTCTCTCCTTCAAGCCAAAGGGGTTTGGAAAAACATGCCATTAGTAGGTATAGGGGGGAACCCTAAATTACACACATACACAATGCCTGTACTTTCATGAATTGTAGACATTATTAGGTGAAAAATTAAGGGTGATTCTATAAAAGAAGAGTATGAGTGTATAGCTACAGAATATACGGAAATGATGGGCATTTTCTTTTTCAGCAAATTTCCACAAAAGTAAGATCTGGGAAAGTAGGAGATAAGAAAAAAAAGAGGAAAAGAAAGACATTCTTTTGTTTCATATCCATGCTCAATTAATGTTTCTCTTTCATTATTATTATTTTAATCCTCTGGCCTTGAGAGAGAGGAGAATAATTGATTCATTTTTTGAAGATGTTAAATTACAAGCTAGGCAACAAATAATACAATTAAAATATATACCTGCATGTTGTTGTATCTATTGAAGGTCTTGAAACAAAGGGGCATGAAAACTGTGTTGGACCAATCAGAATCTGAGAAGGGGTAGGGATCCAATACTGACCCCTATTAATTCTACTATTTGATGATGGATACTCACTCTCAGAACTAGCAACAATAGTAGTATTACTCATCATCACTGTTTTTTCTTCTTTTATCATCTGAGATCTCGGTGGAAGAGTATAAATTTGAAGCTAAATCAGCTGAAGTTATGGTTGGAAGCCCTAAGTGCAAAGCCACCGTCACAGCTGTAGCATCATCCTCCAAAGAACTGCTGGATATTGATATGCTTGTACTTCTTTCTCCTTCTTCTTGTTGATCACTTCCATGGCACTAAAGGAAGATTCTAGATCTTCACGTTTTGAAGGTGGGCTTAGGTTAAGGAGAGGAAGGGCTTCTCTTGTAGGAGGAAGAGAAGGTTCATGATCAAGAGAGAAAGAGATGGTGTGGTTATGATGATGATGAAAATAGAATGGTTGGTTAGAGGAAGGTGGTGGTGATGGAGAATTGAGGTCAAACCAATAACCATTGGAGCAGTAGGGATTGGTCATGATGATATAGCAAGAGAGGGGTATGTGTGTGTGGGAAAGGAATAAGGGAAGGGATAGGTTATTATAGAAGAAGGCTACAAGGAAATTAAGAAAATAATAAAAAAGGGGAAATTATTAAATTAAAGAAATTAGGGTAGTGGAGGGGAGATAGATAATAAAGGTGAGGATGAAGAGATAAGTGTGAGATTTAACAGAAAATAACCATAATGGAAGAGTCAGGATGAAGAGTTAAAAGACATGTAGAAATCCAATGTTGGTAAAGCAAAAACCAATAAAGTAAAAAGGGAGACAAGAAATCACTTACATAGTGTGACTTAACAATGAGAAAAAAATATAAATATATATATATATATATATATATGTATGTGTCAATGTGTGTGCTATATAAAGCAAAAAGAAAGAGTGGGAAAAAGTCATCAGGTTGTAGAGAAGAAGCAGATGGATGGATGATGAGATTACCTTGGGACTTGGAAAGAAGGTTTCTATGAACAGTTCTGTATGTGGAAAATAAAAAAAGGTTAATTGTAGATCGATTGAGCTAGCTTGAGAGGGATGGATTATTAAATATTTATTTTTATATTTTAAAAAATATAAATAAGTAAATATGGCCACAACTCAAAACACAACTAGATCTACCTACTCATAATGTTAGGAAATAAGACCAAAATGCAATGCAAATCAGTCATTGAGGTTGAAAACTTGAAGACTATCTCTGTTCCCATTCACACGAGAGAAACTAGTACTACAACTACCTTGCATCCCCATCAGGGAGAAACAAAAAGAAGAGAGAGAAATTTATACCGTGTCTATAAACTATTCTCTTCAATTATAGTACTTTATTAATTATTGATTCAGACTGTATGTATGTTATATCTAAATCAAATTTAATAATAATTAAACAGAGTTATATATGAATGAAATTTATGATGATAAGGCCTCAATCACTTCCTAACACAGTGATTAACACAAAAAAAATGAGTAAATTGAGAAGATATTTTTGTAGTATGAAGACAAGTTGGTTGGATGAGGGAGGCTTTGTTTTGTTTGTTTTAATAATAGTACTAATTCCAAGGGCAATACTACTACTACTCTACTAGAAATGTGTTTGTTTTTGTTTGAGTTGAGAATTGAGGACCCCTCCATTCCATGGTGATATGATCTTTTCTATCGATCTCGGGAAACAAATAGTTAGCATTTAAACCAGCAAGTGCTTTGGCCTGCACGCTCTGGTCGGCAATTGAGTCTTCTAGGAGCACAGACTCAGTACTCTCTGTCTCCGCTTTCACCTCTCTTAGTACTAGTATGCCAAAACCTTTCACTGTTCGATCTACTCTTCTATGGTCTTTGTCTTTGTCTTAATTTCCCTTCAATTCAATTCAGCTGTTTTGTTCAGTGGGACATTTTGGAGGTAAGGGAAGAACCACTAACATTGAGAGCCTCACACCACAAAACAAAAACTTTACATAAATACTTAACTGCTACCTCTGCCTTCATTGCCACCCACATGATCAACACCATTTTTGTACCTCTTTTTTTCAATCACATCTCTCTTCAATTCTATAATAAATTATCTGTGCGCGTGTGGTGTGTCTCTGTATTAATTAACAAATATACAATATCATATACTAAGATTATTTACTGCAGGGAATGAATGACAATTTTGGTCAGCTCCTCAATTTTAATTAATTACTTTCATTTTGAAGAATAATTTAATTTATATATTTCTTTCCATAAAGTAACCACGTTTTTTCCACGGAAGAAAAGCAACCGCATTTATATATAATATACTATGATAATTAATTACAAATTAAAGTAGTAGTGTAATGTAACTAAAGTTGACGTACCGACTAAAATCGTTACTCTGAACTCTCAGTTGTGAATTATATAGGAATCACAGTGAATCTAAGCATTTAACTTTACCAACAAAAAGTTCGCCAAAAGAGAGGGGAAATTATTATGATGATAAGATATCTTTTAAAAAATTTAAAGGCTATATATAAATATTGGTTTCAGTGGCGAATTAATTACATGCATATGATACGATTTGAAGGATTGGCATCCCTTACATATATATCCGTTTAAGGAAAAAGATTGTAACTAGAAATGAATTGTTCTCTTTTTTCCTCAAAGAATCTTTTTGTTTTCTTACTTTCAATTTAACCTAAGGAACTTTCTTTTATTCGGTGGTTAACTTTTAGCAATGATCTCTCCCCGGCCCTCTCTCTTACGTGCGCCTCATTTGCTTGTCTACTACTCCTGTGTGTCTTTGGATTGTCGGAGTTACCCCTCTAGCTCATCTTGTATTGATCGTTAGATGGGCGGAATGGATCATCTGCAGTTTGAAATAAACTGGACAGAATCTCCACCCTTAAAATTACTTAATTTATATATAAAATAAAGGGAAAATTACACTCACCTCCCCTGAGGTTTGCCTAAATAACAAATACCTCCCCTCTAGTTTTTGAAATGCACTCACCTCCCTTGCCTAAAGCAGAATGATAAAAAAACTCGTACTCGTGGATATTCGTAGATATACCAGCGATGAGTACCCCACATATTTATTAAATGAGTGGAGACGGATATTATATACTCATCCCGCGGGTACCCGTATACTCATTAAAATATATTTTCTATTAAATATATTAAAATATTAAGATATTTTATTTTTTCATGATGAGATAAAATTTAATTTTATTATTTTATAATAATATTTTTTAATATATTAACTTGTAGTAATATTATATAATGTTAATTTATATTATATAAAATTAATATAATATGATACCATAATATATTATATGTAATTTTTTCTTTTATTTTTCTATAAATTCTGAATCTTAGATATTAATGGATACCCGTGAATACCCGTTACCCGCTTGGGTAGTTGTTAATTTTAGCAGGTATGGATACAGGTAGGTATAATTCATTCCGCTCCGTTAATATCCTTAGATAATCCTCACGGTGTCAATGAGAAGGGAGGTTTCTGCATTTCAAAAACTAGAGGGGAGGTCTTTGTCATTTAGACAAACCTAAGGGGAGGTGAGTGCAATTTCCCCTAAAATAAAACTTTAAAAAAATTATAGCCATTGATTTAAAAAACTGGACACTGTGCAGTTGAATTCAACTGCAGAGGATCGGTGTCCTTAGATGGGATGGAACGAAGATTAACCAAAGGGGGAGTTTGTTTCAAGGTACTAAATCATATTCCTGGGAATGAAGTTCCAGGAATCCTATTACCAGTAATGTTATTCCCGGGTAAAAATTATATGTATGTTTGGTATGTTTTTTTATATTCCCAAGAATACTTTTAAAAAATAATTTAATTTAAAAATTGAAAAAAATAAAATAGAAAAATATTATAGAAGTGGGAAGTTATTTTAAAATATAACTTCCATTCCCATGGGAATACAAGATTCCCACCCCTTCATCATGGGAATAAAAAATGGGTAAAGATAGTAAAATACATTCTCGGGAATGAATAATACCCAGGAATCTTTTTCTAAAACTTGAATCAAACGTGGGAAAATCACATTCCGAAACTTACATTTCCAGGAATATGTTTCTATAACTTGAAACAAACTCCCCCAAACTAATTATTTGGGTTGTAGTTTGCAATTCCAAACTTACTTTTCTGAGGTATAATATTTATCTTAAATTCACGTTTACATTCTATTTATTTCTATTGAAAATGGGAGAAAACAAAAAATGAGAGAAGTGAAATCAGGCTGAAAAATTGTTTTCCATGTTAGTTTTTTTGGTATAACCACAGGTATCCTCTACAGGAGGCAATTCTGTTTGAACAGGGAACATCCACATCATAGTAGAGTTAACTCTCCCAGCAGGGATTTTTTTCCCCATGTTAGTTTAAGTAAGGAAAATAAAGAGAAAGAAAACTAAAATGAGGAGATTAACGGAAAACTATTAACTCCAAAAGTGGAGTGAAAAATTTTCACTTACTCTTTCCTGTTTCAATTCATTTTCATTCACTTTCATTCAATGCAAATAACTTAAAATTCCAGTTCACCCCAAGCTAAACCAAGAATTAGATTAATTAACATAACCTCACATTGCTTTTATAAACATAAGTTATGTTCAACATAAGTTTGGAAACTTGAATCTTTAGGATGTTTGGGGTGACATTGAAAACTCCCAAATCCACATCCACCCCAAAGCAACCATTCCTTACTTTCACTTGAACGTGCATCGGGAAGCCATTTTTACATTTCCCACATTTATACAAACACATACTCTATGTGTATAATTGGATTCACTTCTCCCTTCAAATTATGATTTTCTTATGATGGAATTCGATTTTGACCGACACATAATTCATCTTTTGTGATTAGCCATATATAGTTTTCTTTGAAGCAAATTGTAGCATTTGTATGGCATATCGAATTTCAAGTACTTCGAATTTCACAAGGTTTTAAGTCTTCTGCAATTTTTGAGTTCACAGAAGAGAATAGAAGTTCGAAACTCAAAGTTATTTGATGAACTCAAAAAGTTAAAAAGTTTTTAATTAGAATTACTCTGATACACGAATTTCAATAAACTCAAAAAAAGAAGACAACATGAATTCGAAGATAAAGGATTTCTAATATCCAGAAGATAAAAGGATAGTTCTTTTATTTATTTATTTATAATCCAAGTTCGACATTACAAAGAGTTCGAATCACAAAGAGTTCGAATACATTGAAAATACATATTAGAAAAGAAACTATCCTATGTGTTCTGAACATTAGAAAAGAAACTATCCTAAACTGCAGGGAGTACTTGACACATGTCTCCCAGAACTCTTCTTCCTCCTCCTCCACAAGCTTTGATTGAGACAAGGCAAAAGCATTATGTTAACTTGATTGCGTAGCCCTTGGTGCATGAGGTGATAACAAAGAAAGCCTGGGAAAGTAATAAAGAAGATTCATTTATTATATAATTGAACCTTTAATTGGCTACTACGTTCAACCTAAAAAGAAACTTTCAAAAGAAAGGTTGAAAAAGCCTAAAACTTTGGCTACTTCGTCAACCTTATCCAAAATGAAATCACTCAAGATTGGGTTGAACGCAGTAGCCAAAGACATAGACTTCTCCATATTTTTTTTGAAGGAATTAGAAGAGAGAAAGGAGAATGAGAAGGAATGAAAATGAAGTCCAAATAAGGCTCCTATTTATAGGAGCAAAGGAATGGAGGTTCATAAATGAGCCTCTTCACTCGTCCAGTAAGAAGAACCATCATAATGAGGTTGAGTGGACGGTGGACAGTGGTCTTCATGACCTTTGGTTCAACCAAATAGAAACTTGACACGTGGCACACATGGAAACACAATCAAGCTTCGAAATCAGGAATTATTCAGTGAGCCCAAATGCCAATAGAATAAGGTAAGTGTCAAAGATGGAGGATGCATTCGATTCTGACAAGTAAGGAAATCAAAAGAAAGAGTTCGAGAAATCGAGAAGCAAGTTTTCGATTGTACAGAAGAGATAAATCGAAAACAAGGTGGATGAAGACTTAGAAGATTTCTGAACCAAGAAGGAATCTGTTCGAGCAAACAGAAGACAAGAAAAGCAATTAATAGCAGTTACTGAAGTCTATTGACCAAGACAGATGTCAACATTCTGATGGAGCATTTGAAAAAAGTGTAAAGAAGAGAAAGCGGTTTCTGGTTAACAGAAGACGTGGCATTCATGCAGGCTGCCAACACATAGAGATTGATAATGTGTCACATGTACATTAGTTAGCCGTTAGGATGAAAAACTATAAATAGGTGAACTTTCTATGTAATAAGGGTTGGAAAATCATTTGTACTAAACTTTGAAACACCTAAACGTCCAATCTGTTAGCGACTACAAAGGTTACAAGAAGTAACAGTATGTGATTCCATCCACTTTTTATCAATGCAAATTCTTTCATATTGTTCTTTTGTTTTCTTTTCTTTTACTTCGTTCTTCAATTTATATTCAATGTAATTTTTCTTTCTTTCTTTTGAATTTTCTGTTCTTACTTCTTTGAAGTTCTATTATTTCTAATTCTCAAAATTTCAAATAAGAGTTTTACTAGTTAGCCGTTAGGATGAAAAACTATAAATAGGTGAACTTTCTATGTAATAAGGGTTGGAAAATCATTTGTACTAAACTTTGAAACACCTAAACGTCCAATCTGTTAGCGATTACAAAGGTTACAAGAAGTAACAGTATGTGATTCCATCCACTTTTTATCAATGCAAATTCTTTCATATTGTTCTTCTGTTTTCTTTTCTTTTACTTCGTTCTTCAATTTATATTCAATGTAATTTTTCTTTCTTTCTTTTGAATTTTCTGTTCTTACTTCTTTGAAGTTCTATTATTTCTAATTCTCAAAATTTCAAATAAGAGTTTTACTTGATGGAATTTTGAATCAATTTGTATCAAAATCTTTTGCAAATTCTTCAAAATGAAAAACACCGTAAACCTACTTTTAAAAGAGTCCCATAAGAGGACCTGATTCTAGTCCCCAGATTGTTCTTAGAATCAAGTGATTAAAAGTAATTTTTTGAGATTAATGAGTCAGTGAACCATAATGATAATAATGGAGGTAATGGAAATAGTAGTGTCAATAGAGACCAAATTGCCTCTACAACTTTGCTAGAAAACCTGGTTGTAAGTCAAGTTGTGCCTATTGTCCCTGTTTCTAATAATGTTTCTATGGATCAGAATGGCAATTCAATGTATGGATTACCTTTTGGTTTCGTCTCAAGTACTGGGATGGCCCAACCAACGATGTCAACAGTTGGTTCAACAACGGTTCCTCTTGCAAACCGTGGACCAATTTTTAATCCTTTTGTAGGAAGCTCATCTACCTCCATTACTAACTCTGCTTTGCAAACATTAAGACAACAAATGGATGAAAGCAATCATGAAATGTTGAATATGTTAACACAACAAATGGCCACAGTGTTTAATCCATTTGTCCAGACAACAAACACTAATTATAATTTGTTGGCTAGGCAAATGGAAAGGATTGCCAGATGTGTTTGGGGCACCTACAGACCCTATTGTAAGACAAGTGGCTAATAATCCTCCAATAAATCAAGGGGATCAAAACAATCAAGTGCCACATCCTATGGCTCAAGTCGAAAATAGGGAAGAAAATTCTCCTAGAGTTGTTTTAAATAGAAATCAAAATGCTGATGAGATCCTATAAAGGATAAGGGCAAATAACTTAGGGGGCAACAAAATGTTGTTGTAATTGTTGAACAAGTCCTAAATAGACATGGATTTAATGTAGGATTTGCAAATTATCCCTATGTAGTATCTCCTTTCACCCAAATGGTTTTACAAACTGAATTACCCAGGGGATGGGAAGTTCCTAAATTCACTAAGTTCGCTGGTGAAGTAGGAGAATCTACCGTTGAACACATTGCTCGATATCAAATCGAAGCAGGTGATTTGGCTAATAATGAGGAATTAAAAATGAAGTATTTTCGTAGTTCCTTAACCAAGAACGCTTTCACTTGGTTTACAAACCTTTCCCTAATTCGATCCACACATGGAATCAGTTAGAAAGAAGTTTTCATGAACAGTTCTTTAGAGGGGAAACTAAGGTTACTCTTATGGATTAGTCAATATTAAGAGATCATCAAATGAGTAAACAAATGACTATTTGAATAGATTTAGACAAATGAAAGCAAGATGTTTTACTCAAATTCCCGAATATGAATTAGTTCAAATGGCCACAGGTGGTTTGGATTATTCAATTCGTAAAAAGTTGATCAATCAACAACTTAGGGATATGGCCCAATTAGCTGATAAAGTAAGACAATAGAACATCTTAAGAAAGAAAAAGAAAGATTCAAGAAACCTGAAAATTTTCTAAGGAAAGATAAAATAGCATACTTAGAAGTTTCTGATGGTAGTGATGTTGAGTATGATGTAGAGGATAATGATGTTCATGTGGCAGAACTTAAGCCAATGCCTCCTTATGTTTATCAATCCTTAAAACCATATGGTAATACTAATAATGATTCAAAGGATAAGTTTTCTAAGAAAACTTATGGTTTTGATATTTCAAAAGCTGATCAGATTTTTGACATATTGGTAAAGGATAAGCAAATAATTCTAAGTGATGATCATAAAATTCCTTCTCCAGAACAAAGAAGAGGTCGAAAATACTGCAAGTATCATCATATATAGGACATTGGACTAATAGCTATGTCCGTTTCAGGGATATTATCCAAGAAGTTATTAAGCAAGGAAGATTGAAGTTTGAAGAGAAAACACCAATGGCAAAAAAAATTGACTCTCACCCACTTCAAGTGAATGCTAACTATGCAGAACCTGCAAGCATTAATATGGTTGAAGTGGAAGACTCGAATTCTGTCAAGGAAGCCACTGAAATGGCTGTTGATGAAATTCAGGAACTTCGAGATGTTTTTCCAAAAGGGGGGATCACTTATCGAATTTCTGAGTAGGAAGAAGTTTGAAGATGCTTCAATCGAATTTTGTCCAAGATGCCAGACAGTTTTTGACAAATCAGCTGCTAAGGCCTTTCGAGATTCAGAAATGAAAAGGCTTTATCAAGCAGTGGCCATGAAATGTCAAAGTAATGAAAATAAACAAGTTAAAACTGAACTTGCTTTTGGAGGCTAGATATCAAAATCTAGTTCCACTTCAGAAGAGAAAGTACCTCAGAAAGTGAATGTGATGAATAAGGGGAAACAACCTTTATACCCAAGTTCCCATGTTACTGGGAAATCTCGAACCTTTGTGCCGGCTTTTACTGTTCCTCCGAATAAGTGGATTCGTCCTAGGTATCCTAAACCTCAATATAATTACCAAGGATTCCAACAAAGGCCTTATTATGGTAACATGCCACCAATGACGAAAACCCAATGGAGAAGGGCACATAGAATGAGAAAAGCTGCTTTCGAGGAGCAAGAAAAACAAAACATGATGACTGAAAAGAATAATGCATAACCTAAGCCAATTCAAGCAAATAATGCACAAGTGATTCAGGTTCAGGCAAACACGAATCATCCTTCGTATGCACAAGTGGTGAAGAAAAAACCATTTTTCTAGGTGACTGGAGGTTTCGATGAAAACAAAGATGATTTGTTAACAGAAAACTTTGAGATAGGTTTTGCAGATAGTTTGGATGATATCTGTGTAGTAGTTTCTATTTTTCCTGCTGAGTACGCAGAAGAGCTTGAAAAGGGTTTGGAAGATGAGGGATTATGAAGAAGATAACATAGGTGATGAACCTATATGTTATTCGTATATTGGCAAACAAATTTGCCAGAATGATTCTGCTATATTCGAAAAACCTACTAAAGAGATGCAGTTGCACATGAAACCATTGTTTATCAGAGCTTTGATCAATGATGTGAGCATAGGAAAAGTGCTTGTTGATTCTGGAGCAGCAGTAAATATGATGCCTAAGTTTATGATGAGGAAGTTAATGAAGTCTAAAGCAGACTTGATGTCACATCAGATGGTAATTACTGATTTTATTGGAAAAACATCTAAGTTTGAGGGAGTTCTGTGTTTAGAATTTACTGTGGGAACCATCATGAGACCCACAATGTTTGTTGTGGTCGATTCAAAAGCAAATATGCTTGGTAGAGAATGGATTCATGGAGTTGGTGTTGTTCCATCTTTGATGCATCAAAAGCTTATCCTATGGACTAAAGAAGGAGTGCCTATTTATGTCGGTGGGGGTAAGAATTATTTCAATGTTGAAGAAGATGTTGTTGATGTGAGGAGTATAGAAAAGAAAGTGATGAAGGTAAGACCTTACGAAGTAATTGACAAATACATGTTGATGCCAACCAAAGTGCCTTATTCTTTAAGGTTGAATCCAGATTGTGGATTCATGTTGTAGTGTGATGTTGGCCCATATGAGGCCATGAAGATTTTTGAATGGTCAGATCAGGAGTAACTTCGAGCTTCTAGGCTCGAATTTCGGCCTACATGGCCGAAAAGAAAGTGGAAGCGGCTTTCAAAGCCGAAGTTGAACAAATCAAACATGATGATGAAAAACGACCACTAAGGCCGAGTGGCAAGAAGGAAGAATAATTATTGAGGAAGTAGTGGAAGAGGAAAAATCATCAGAACAAGAAAGTAGAAGTTATGAAGAGATTTCTGAAGGATGTAAAAAATTCTGGAAAGGAGTACCTTGAGAACATGATTAATAAAGTTGAAACATATGTTCAAGAAATGCAAGGGGTCGAATTTGAGAGATTAGATTGTATTTACGATGATTCCCCTTTTGGTTTTGAAGGGACTTTATCTCAGGGTATTAAGAAGATGGAAGCTCAAGATCCTCTGGAAGAAGTGAACTTAGGAACTGATGATGAGAAAAGACCTACTTTCGTAAGTCAGAATCTCAAAGGTGAATTTAAGAAGAAAATAATTGACTTGTTGAAAGAGTACAAGGATTGTTTTGCATGGGACTACCATGAGATGCCCGGTTTAAGTCGAGAACTGGTTGAGCATAAACTTCCAACCTTTCCCGATAAACGACCAGTAAAACAAGCTCCTAGAAGATTTGCTCCAGAAATAGTTTCAAAGATCAAAGAAGAAATCGAGTGTCTTCTAAAAGCTAAGTTTATTCGAACTACTAGGTATGTAGATTGAATTTCTAATATTGTACCTATTATTAAGAAAAATGGAACTCTAAGAGTATGTATTGATTTTCGAGATCTTAATAATGAAACCCAAAAAGATGAATATCCAATGCCGGTTGCTGATATGTTAATAGATTCGGTAGCAGGAAATGAACTTTTAAGTATGTTAGATGGATATTCAGGGTATAATCAAATCTTTATTGCTGAAGAGGATATACCGAAGACATCTTTTCGATGTCCTGGTGCAATAGGTACTTATGAATGGGTAATGATGCCCTTTGGTCTTAAGAATGCTGGTGCAACATACCAAAGAGCCATGAATTCGATTTTTTATGATTTAATAGAAAAACTTATGCAAGTCTATATAGATGATGTTGTGGTAAAGTCTAAATCAAAAGACTTCCATTTAGATCATTTGCGACAAACTTTCGAAAGAATGAGAAAGCATGGTTTGAAAATGAATCATATTAAATGTGTTTTTGGGGTATCTGCAGGTAATTTTCTGGGATTCCTTGTGCATAAAAAAGGCGTTGAGATTGATAAGAATAAGGCTAAGGCAATTCTAGAAGCATCTCCGCCTACTACAAAGAAGCAATTGCAGTCTTTCATATGGAAAGTAAACTTTCTTCGAAGGTTTATTTCTAATTTATCAGGAAAGGGGAAAGTGTTTTCCCCTTTGCTTAAATTGAAGAAAGAAGAAAATTTCAAGTGGGAAAACGGGCATCAACAAGTCTTTGAAGAAATCAAGAGATATTTGACAATGCCTCGAATTATGACTCCTCCGTTGCCAGGAAAACCATTGAAGTTATATATTTCTGCTTCAGAAGCCACAATTGGAAGTATGTTGGCTCAAGAGGATGAAAACGGTGTAGAAAGACCTGTTTATTATTTCAGTAGAGTCCTCAATGGTGCAGAAACTAGGTATTGTGCAATAGAGAAATTATGTTTGTGTTTGTACTTTTCTTGTACTAAACTCAAGTACTATGTCAAACCTTATGATGTATTCGTAATTTCTCATTTCGATGTAATAAAACATATGTTATTAAAGCCTATATTGCATAGTAGAGTTGGAAGATGAGCGTTAGCATTAACTGAGTTTTCATTAAAATTTGTCCCATTGAAAATAATGAAAGGGCAAGTTGTTGCTGATTTCTTGGTTGATCATCCCCCCAATTCCAATCAAAGAGTAAATATATGTAGGCTTAGAACCTTGGAGGTTATATTTTGATGGATCAAAACATAAAAATGGATCAAGAATTGGAATTTAATTATTTCACCTAAGGGATTTCCTACTCGAATGATGTTTGAAATAAAGCATCATTGTTCTAATAATGCAGTGGAATATGAAGCTCTTATTGCTAGCCTCAAAGTATTGATTTCTATGAATTCGAGGAATGTTCATATTAGAGGGGATTCCTAATTAGTCATAAAGCAGATAACTAAGGAGTATAAATGTTCAGATCCGAAATTGACTAAGTATTTGATTCAAGCCAACGAGCTTTTAGAAATGTTTAATGAAGTTAAAATTGAACATATTCCGAGAGGTCAGAATTTTGAAGCTAATGAATTAGCTCAGATAACTTCAAGGTATAGAATTTCAATTGGAACATTAAGAAAAATCAGTGATATTCATGAAAGACTTCTAATGAAAGAATTCAATATCCATAATATAAATCTTCTAGATCAAGATGATTGGAGGAGAGAAATTGTTAACCTTATACAAAATCCTTCCCTTCCTAATAACAAACAATCAAAGTATAAGATTCTTAGTTATTGTATTTTAGGTGAAGAGCTTTACAAAAAAACTATTGATGGGAATTTACTTCGATGTCTTAGGGAAACTGAAGCGTATTTGGCTTTAGTAGAAGTACATGAAGGAGCTTGTGGAGCCCATCAAGCAGGAAGAAAAATGGAATGGATTTTGAGAATGAAGTTATTTTATTGGCCTTCAATGGCCAAAGATTGCCACAATTTTTCTAAGTCTTGTGAGGAATGTCAAAAACACGGAAACATGCAACAAGTTCCAGCAAGTGAATTACATTCGATAATAAAACCTTGGCCTTTTAGAGGATGTGCTTTGGATTTAATTGGAATGATACATCCAGACTCTTCTAAAAATTATAAATTTATTTTGGTTGGAGTTGATTATTTTACCAAGTGGGTAGAAGAAATTCCTTTGGAAGAAGTTTCTCAAGAAGATATCATTCGTTTTGTCGAAGAAAACATTATTTTTCGATTGGCTTACCTAAAACGATTACAAAAGATCAAGGAACTATTTTTAATGGTCGGAAAATGGTTAGGTTTGCTGAATCGAAAGGAATAAAGTTACTATCCTCTACACCTTATTATGCACAAGCCAATGGACAAGTGTTGGGATTTGATTTTCAATTGTTTCGAATTCCACAAGTTACAAGGATATGATGCCATTTCGAATTCACAGAAGAGGTTAAAATTACCTTATTTCGAAATTTGATAATAAGTCTGTTAACTTAGAAAAATTCTTGAGTGAAGTTAACACAAAAAGACTTTAGAATTTCGAAAAGAAGATAAATATAAATTCGAGAAATAATACATTACAGGTATTCCAAAAAAGGTAAATGATAGTTCTTTTATTCATGATCCAAATTCATATTACATTAGTTCGAATACATTGGAAATACATTAGAAAGGAAACTATCCTAAGTGCCTAAAACATTAGAAAGGAAACTATACTAAACTAGAATGAGTACTTGACTCATGCCTAACATGCCTCTTTATCCTCATCCTCCTCCACAAGCTTTAATAGAGCCAACACAAAGAAGAATTCTTTCTTCAATCTGTTGAACTATCTTCGACTTGGGGAAGAAATCAAGGTCAGCATGGTAACTAATAAATAGATTCATTCATTATGTAAATGAACCTATATTTGGCTACTACGTACAATCCAAAACAAAACTTTCAAAGAGAAAGGTTGGAAAAGCCAATAGCTTTGGCTATTTCGTCAATCCCATAAAAAATGAAATCATTCCAGATTGGATTGTACACAATAGCCAAAGAGATTAATTTCTCCATATTCTTTGAAGAGATTCTTTAAGAGAATTTAGAAAGAAAAGAGAAAAGAATGAAGAATTGTGAAAAGAATGTATAAAAGACTCCTATTTATAGGAGTAAAAAGAGTTAAGTGTCATTAATAAGACCATTTTAACGTCTAATGAAAAGAATTCTCATAATGAAGTTGAATGGACGGTGGCAGGTGGTCTTTATGACTTTGAATTAGCCAAATAAAATTTGACACATGGCACAGAGAAGAGTATAATCAAGTCTCGAAAATGAGAATAGATTCATTGATTTCAAGTATCAAGAAAGACTAAGTCTTGTAAGTTAAAGATGTTCTCGAATCCATGAAGCCAAGATTCCAGAAAGAAGATTTCGAGAAACTAGAAAGAAGATTTCGAGAAATCAGAGAGCAAGATTTCGAGAATTATAGGCAGAAACTCGAAAATAAAATATCTGAAGACTTAGAAAGATTTCGAGATTCTGGAAGTAAATTTTCGAGAAAACAGAAAAGAGCAGAGAAACAGTTAATGGAAGTTACAGAAGTTTGCTGATCAAGGACAGGTGGCAACATCCCAATGGAAGTACTTTGAAAAGTGCAAGGATCAGAAGCAGTTTTCTGGTTAGCAGAAAACGTGGCAAGCATGCATGTTGCCAACACATAGGGCTAGATGATGTGTCAAATGTGCATTAGTTAGCCGTTAGAATTAGGAAACTATAAATAGGTGAACTTTTGATGTAAAAAAGGTTGGCATTTCATTACACTCATACCCTTAAACACCTTTACGTCCGATCACACTGCGACCAACAGGTTTACAAGGATTGACTGTATGTGATGATCCCATCCACTTTTATCTTTATGCAATTTCGTCTTTCAATTCCTTTATTTTCTTCACTTTATGTTCTTTGTTTTATCTTTTAAGCAATTTTCTTTCTTTATCTTGAAATTTGCGTTCATACATTTGTGGATTTAAAAGAAGTCAAGTAAAATTTTAGAACTTTGATAAAATTCTGAATCAAGTGGTTCTATTTCTTTGGAAAAGATAGGTTTTTGATAAAATTCTGAAGTAAACTCTTTGAAACTTATCAATTCTGGATTTCTGAAACTTAAACATTTGATTTGGTGAAATTCTGTACCAATCAACCATTTCTTTCAAGAAAATTGAACTTTTCGAAAGTCTTTTGATAAATCCAAAACACCATAAACCTACTTTTTAAAAGACTCCCGTAAGAGGATCTGATTCTAATCCCCAGATTGTTCTTAGAATCAAAGTGATTAAAATTTAATTTTCGAGATTAGATTTTTTCACCACAAACAAATTGGCACGCCCAGTGGGACAAATTGCCAAAGTGTAGTGTGTGTTATGATTTTCTAAAAAAAAAATTTTTCTTGCATGCGTTTGAGAAGTGGGAGAACAATTTCTGTTCAAATGGCTAACAATTCAAGACAAAATGCAGATGGAAACAACAATAGGGATAATACTAATGTTACGAATTCTGAGAATTCGTCACCCCAAAGAATTGAGTCTGTAAACAACAATGAGAATGGGGCAAATGGGAATAGTAGTGTTAACAGAGAACAATCAACAACTGCTACTACAACTACTACTACTATGCCAGAGCCTGTAATAAGTCAAATTGGTTCTACTATCCCTATACCCAATTTTGTTTCTATGTCTCAAAATGGACAACCAGTGTATGGGTTGCCATATGGATTCGTCCCAAATTCGGGGACAGCCCCACCAACTATGTCAATAGTAGGTCCTACAGTTACTCGTGGACCAATTTTTAATCCCTTTATGGGAAGTTCTTCTTCATCTATTACAAATTCTACGTTGCAAACTTTAAGGCAACAAATGGATGAAAGTGACCATGAAATTGTGAATATGTTGACAAGACAAATGGCCACAGTGTTTGATCCACTAGTACAAACAACAAATACCATTTATAATTTGTTGGCTAGGCAAATGGAGAGGATTGTGGATGTGTTTGGAGCACCCACAGATCCTATAGTAAGACAAGTGGCTAATGTGAATCCCCCTGTGAATCAAGGGGATCAAAATAATCAAATACCAAATCCTGTCAATCCTGTCGAAAATAAAGAAAATGTTCCTAGAGTTATCCTGAATAGAAATCAAAATGCTGACGAAATCCTCGAAAAGATAAGAGAAAATAACTTAGGGGGCAACAAAATGTTGGAATTGTTGAACAAGTCCTGAATAGACATGGATTCAATGTAGGATTTGCGAATCATCCTTATGTAATGTCTCCTTTTACCCAGATGGTGTTACAAACTGAATTGCCAAAGGGATGGAAAGTTCCCAAATTTACTAAATTTTTGGAGAAGTAGGAGAATCTACTGTCGAACACATTGCTCGATATCAAATCGAAGCAGGTGATTTGGCAAATAATGAAGAATTGAAAATGAAATATTTTCCTAGTTCTTTGACCAAAAATGCTTTCACTTGGTTTACAACTCTTTCCCCAAATTCGATTCGTTCATGGAATCAATTAGAAAGAAGTTTTCACGAATAATTCTTTCGAGGGGAAACAAAAGTTACTCTTATGGATTTAGTAAACATTAAGAGATCTTCGAATGAATCAATTGATGACTATTTAAATAGATTTAGATAAATGAAAGCTAGGTGTTTTAATCAGATTCCTGAATATGAGTTAGTCCAAATGGCTGCAGGAGGATTAGATTATTCAATTCGAAAGAAATTGATCAATCAACAACTTAGAGATATGGCCCGGTTGGCTGATAAGGTTAGGCAAATTGAACATCTGAGGAAAGAAAAAGAAAGGTTCGGAAAACCTGACAAAATCTTTCGAAAAGATAAAATAGCATATTTGGAAGTATCTGATGATAGTGATTTCGAATACGACATAGAAGATAATGATGTTCATGTAGCAGAACTTAAGCCAGGACCTCCTTATGTTTGTCAATCTTTGAAACCTAGTGGAAATTCTAGTAATGATACTAAAGATAGGTTTCCTAAGAAAAACTATGGTTTCAACATTTCGAAAGCAGATTAAATTTTTGATATATTGGTAAAAGACAAACAAATAACTCTAAGTGATGACCATAAAATTCCTTCTCAAGAACAGAGAAGAGGTCGAAAGTATTGTAAATATCATCATACTTATGGACATTGGACTAATAGTTGTGTTCGTTTTAGGGATATTATTCAAGAAGCTATCAAACAAGGTAGATTGAAATTCGAAGAAAAGCTTCCAATGGCCATGAAGATTGACTCTGACCCACTCCAGGTGAACACGAATTACGCTGAACCTGTAAGTGTGAACATGGTCGAAGTGGAGGATTCCAATTCTGTGGGACAGGCCACAGAGATGGCCCTTAATGGAGATCAGGAATTACATGATGTTTACCCAAAATGGGGTGAATCCTTGTTGGAATTTCTGAATCGTAAAAAGGCAGAAGATGCCTCAATTGACCTTTGTCCAAGGTGTCATGCTTTGCTCGATAGGTCTGCAACCAAGGTTTTTCGAGGATCAGAAATGAAAACACACTATCAGCAAGTGACTGTCCATCGTCAACATAACCAAAATAAGCAGAAGAAGCCTCATCCTTCTTATGGAGGGTGGATTTCGAAGTCTGAATCCATTTCTGGAGGGAAGGCACCTGGTAATATGAATAGGTTCGATAAAGGGAAACAGCCCATGAACCAGAGGTTTCAAGGAAATGCGAAACCTCGTACTTTTGTGCCTTCATCTTCAGTTCCCCCGAATCAATGGGTTCGTCCTGGCTACCCGAAATATCAGAATAATTTCCAAGGTTTTCACCAGAAACCTTATTACGGAAATAGGCCTCAAATGACGAAGACCCAGTGGAGAAGGGCACAAAGAATGAGAAAAGATGCCTTCGAGAAACAAGGAAAGAGGAACATGGTTGCTGAAGAAGATAACCAACAACCTAAGCCTGTGCAAGCAAAAAATGCTCAAGTAATCCAAGTTCAAGCAAATTCGAATCATCCATCTTATGCTCAAGTGGTGAAAAAGAAGCCTTCATTCCAAGTTATTGGGGGGTTTTGATGAGAATGAGGATGATTTATTAACAGAGAATTTCGAAACTGAATTTGCAGATGGTCTTGAAGACATCTGTGTAGTTGTTTCTGTACTACCTGCTGAGTATGCTGAGGAACTTGAAAAAAGCTTAGAAGATGAAGATTTCGAGGATGATGATATAAGTGATGATCCAATATGTTATACTTACATTGGCAAACAGATTTGCCAGAATACTTCTGCAGTATTCGAAAGACCAACTGAGGAGATGCAGCTTCACATGAAGCCTTTGTTTATCAGAGCTTTAGTTGGGGATGTAAGTATTGGAAAGGTGCTTGTAGATTCTGGAGCGGCAGTAAATCTGATGCCAAAATTTATTATGAAGAAATTGATGAAGACTAAGTTTGATTTGATGCCTCATCAAATGATTATCACAGACTTTAGTGGCAAAACTTCGAAATCAGAAGGTGTATTATGTTTGGAGTTAACAGTGGGAACCATCATGAGGCCCACTATGTTTTATGTAGTTGATTCGAAGGCTAACTATAATCTTTTACTTGGAAGGGAATGGATCCATGGTATAGGTGTTGTTCCATCTTCAATGCATCAGAGGCTTTGCATGTGGACTAAAGAAGGTGTACCCATTTATGTTGATGGGGACAAGAATTATTTTAAAGTTGAAGAAGATGCAGTAGATGTGAGGAGCACAGAAAAGAAAGTTATGAAAACAAGACCATATGAAGTGATTGATAAGTATATGTTGGTACCTACAAAAGTACCTTATTCATTGAGATTAAATTCTGATTGTGGGTTTATGTTACAATGTGATGTCGGCCCTTTCGAGGCCGCAAAAATATCTGAATGGTCAGACCCAGAATAAATTCGAGCTTTTGGGCTCGAATTTCGGCCTATATGGTCGAAAAAAGGGTAGAAGCGGCTCTCGAAGCCGAATTTAATCAAAATAAACAAAATAAAGAAGAAACGGCCCCCAAGGCCGAATGGCAAGAAGGAAGAATAGTCATTGAGGAGATAATAGAAGAAGAAATCTCATCAGAAATAGAAGGTAAAAACTTTGAAGATGTTTCTGAGGAAAATAAAGATTCTGAAAAAATTTTTTAGAAAAATGAAGATTCTGAAAAGAAGTATCTTGAGGAAATGGTCAAAAAGGTTGAGACATATGTTCAAGAAACACAAGGGCTTGACTTCGAGAAACTAGATTGCATTTATGATGACTCCCCTTTAGGTTTCGAAGGTATTTTGTCTCAAGGCATTAAGAAAATGGAAGCTCAAGATCCTTTAGAAGAAATAAACTTGGGAACTGATAATGAAAAAAGACCCATGTTTATAAGTCAGAATCTCAAAGGAGAATTCAAACAGAAGATCATTGACTTGTTGAAGGAATATAAAGATTGTTTTGCTTGGGATTATCATGAAATGCCTGGTTTGATCCGAGAACTGGTTGAGCATAGACTTCCATCTTTTCCAGAAAAGAGACCAGTGAAGCAGGCTCCAAGAAGATTTGCTCTAGAAATAGTTTTGAAAATCAAAGAAGAAATAGAGCGTCTTCTAAAGGCTAAGTTCATTCAAACTGCCAGGTATGTTAATTGGATTTCTAATATTGTTCCTGTCATTAAGAAAAATGGATCTTTAAGGGTATGTATTGATTTTCGAGATCTTAATACTGCAACCCCTAAAGATGAATACCCAATGCCAGTTGCTGATATGTTAATAGATTCAGCAGCAGGAAATGAACTTCTGAGTATGTTAGATGGGTATTCAGGTTATAATCAAATTTTCATTGCTGAAGAGGATATTTCGAAAATAGCTTTTCGATGTCTTGGTGCAATAGGCACTTATGAATGGGTAATGATGCCCTTTGGCTTAAAAAATGCTGGTGCAACTTATCAAAGAGCCATGAATTCGATTTTTCATGATTTAATAGGAAACTTTATGCAAGTTTATATAGATGATGTTGTGGTTAAGTCTGAATCAAAAGACTTGCATTTAAATCATTTGAGACAAGCTTTCGAGAAAATGAGGAAGCATGGGTTAAAAATGAATCCTATTAAATGTGCTTTTGGTGTATCTGCAGGAAATTTCTTAGGATTTCTTGTACACAAGAAAGGTGTTGAGATTGATAAGAATAAAGCTAAGGCAATTCTCGAAGCATCTCCACCTACAACCAAGAAACAATTACAGTCTTTTCTGGGAAAAGTGAATTTCCTTCGAAGGTTCATTTCGAACCTATCAGGAAAGACAAGGGTGTTTTCCCCATTGCTGAAATTAAAGAAAGAAGAAAACTTCAAATGGGAAGATGAACATCAACAAGTCTTTGAGGAAATCAAGAAATATTTGACAACCCCTCTAATCATGACTCCTCCTTTGCCAGAAAAACCATTAAAGTTATATATTTCTGCTTCAGAAGCCACAATAGGAAGTATGTTGGCTCAAGAGGACAAAAATGGCATTGAAAGAGCTGTTTACTATTTAAGTAGAGTCCTTAATGATGCAGAAACTAGATACTGTGCTATCGAAAAATTGTGTTTATGTTTGTACTTTTCTTGTACTAAACTTAAGTATTATGTCAAACCTCATGATGTATTTGTAATTTCTCACTTTGACGTAATAAAACACATGTTATTAAAGCCTATATTGCACAGTAGAGTTGGAAAATGGGCATTAGCATTAACTGAGTTTTCGTTAAAATTTGTCCCTTTGAAATCTATGAAAGGACAAGTGGTTGCAAATTTCTTGGTTGATCATCCACCAATTCCAATTGAAGAATCAATATATGTAGGTTTAGAGCCTTGGAAATTATATTTTGATAGATCCAAACATAAGAATGGATCAGGAATTGGAATTCTATTAATTTCACCCAAAGGGTTTCCAACTCGAATGATGTTCAAAATAAAACATCATTTTTCGAATAATGCAGTAGAGTATGAAGCTCTTATTGCTGGTCTCGAAATTCTGGTTTCTCTAAATTTGAGAAATGTTCATATTCGAGGAGATTCTCAATTAGTTATCAATTAGGTAAGTAAAGAATATAAATGTCTAGATCCAAAATTGGCTAAATATCTGGTTCAAGCCAATAAACTTTTGGAAATGTTTGATGAAGTAAGAATTGAACATATACCTAGAGGCCAAAATTTCGAAGCCAATGAATTGGCTCAAATAGCTTCAGGATATAGAATTTCTATTGGGACTCTTAGAAAAATTAGTGATATTCAAAGAAGGTTTCCAATGAAAGAATTTGATATCCATAATATAAATCTTTTAGATCAGAATGATTGGAGAAGAGAAATTGTGAATCTTATCCAAAATCCTTCCCTGGTAAATAAAAGACACTTGAAATATAAAATTTTGAATTATTGTATCTTAGGTGAAGAGCTGTATAAAAAGGCTATTGATGGGAACTTACTTCGATGTTTGGGAGAAACTGAAGCTTACTTGGCTTTAGTTGAAGTTCATGAAGGGACTTGTGGTGCTCACCAAGCAAGAAGGAAAATGGAATTGATTTTGAAAAGAAAATTATTCTTTTGGCCTTCAATGGCCAAAGATTGTCACAATTTCGCAAAATCTTGTGAAGAATGTCAAAAGCATGGAAATGTACAACAAGTTCCAGCAAGTGAATTGCATTCAATAATAAAGCCTTGGCCTTTCAGAGGATGGGCTTTAGATTTAATTGAAATGATACATCCAGCTTCTTCGAGAAACCATAAGTTTATTTTGGTTGGAGTTGATTATTTTACCAAATGGGTAGAAGCAATTCCTTTAAGAGAAGTTCTCAAGAAGATATCATTCGATTTATTGAAGAAAATATTATATTTCGATTTGGATTACCAGAAACCATTACCACAGATCAAGGAACAATGTTTACTGGGAGAAAAATGGTTAGGTTTACTGAATCGAAAGGGATAAAATTACTTTCTTCTACACCTTATTATGCACAAGCCAATGGTCAAGTTGAAGCAGTTAATAAAACCATTATTGCTTTAATTAAAAGGCATATTGGGCAACGTCCCAGGAATTGGCATGAGACTTTGAATCAAATTCTTTGGGCTTATAGAAATTCCCCAAGGGAAGCTACTCGAACTACCCCTTACAAATTGGTATATGGTCATGATGTTATCTTACCAGTTGAGATAAATTTACAATCAATAAGGGTTCAAAGACAGTTTGAGTTACCTTCTCAAGATTATTAGAATTTGATGTTTGACGAATTAAATCAACTTGATGAAGAAAGGTTGGTTGCTCTTGAAAATATAATTAGACAAAAAGAGCAAATTACTCGTTGTTATAATAGGAGGGTTAAGAAGAAAGAATTCCAAATAGGTGATTATGTTTGGAAGTTAATTCTGCCAATTGATAAAAAGTCTAAGAAGTTTGGTAAGTGGTCACCAAATTGGGAGGGACCCTTCGAAATTGAAAAAGTGTTTTCCAGTAATGCGTATTCAATTCGAGAATTAGTTGGTGATTTGCGCATAATGTCAATAAACGGAAAATACTTAAGGAATATAAGCCAAACTTATAGGAAATCAAGATTGTGCATTAATAAAAACAAATTGTTCAAATGACAGCAGAAATTCGAGCCCATGCTCAAAATAAAAAGTCACAATAAAGAAACAAGAAGAAACTAAGAATAGGCTAAAAAGGAGCTTCACTTTTCAGTTTAGCGAAGTCATGTATGAGGTCTTCGTAATATATCTTGAGACTTTTGTCGTTCCTTTCCAGATTTTCAATATCTTTGGAAATTCGATCAACATCTCGAGAAATACCTTTAACAGAGTTCAAAATTTCCATTCGAGAAGACCTTTGATTCGAGAGTGTAGTTTCGAGCTCATTCTTAGCCTTCTTAGTTCGTTCAAGTTCTTCTTGATATTGCTTAATAAGGCCTTCGAGCCTTAGATTTTCTTTTTCCAATTCTTCAACTCTCAAGGAATTTTGCTGAATGGACTGTTCATATTTGTTCACTATGATTTTACTGTTTTGCATCTTATCAACCAACTCAGCTTGTTCATTTTTCTGTGTGACCAACTTAGATTTAGTCTGTTCGATTTGGTTGACAGTCCCAATACTACTCTGGTAGAGTTCAACAAAACTTTTTATCCATGCTTGTTGAGATTCGGAGAGTTGAGAATTCTTTTTGTGAAAATAGATGAGATAACTTTAATCTCTTCTCTATACAGACGATCCTTGGGGATTTCTATCATCATGGACTTCTCGAAGACCAACTTTTTAAAGTTTTGAAGAACTTTATCAATAGAGTCTTCCTCACTCAAGGGATTATGAACTGTAGCTTTAGAATGAGCAGATGATAAAGAAACTTCCCCTAAAACACATCTAGGATCAAGAATGGATTCTCATCCAGGTCTTTGAGGCAGTCATCTAAATCTTTGGCATTGTATACTGGTGTTGATCTAGATGAATCCCTCGAAAAACCAGGAGCCTTTTCAGGAGTGCCTGATTCTGTCTGAGTAGTTTGGATTTCCTTCGAGGCAGAGTCCTTGGTCCTTTGGGAATCAAGATCTTGAGAAGATGATGGATCATTTTCTTTTCTTCTTCTCGAGAATCCCCATTATTTGGATCAGAAGGAGATTGAACTTCTTCTTTTCCCCTTGTTCTTCTTGTTCCTAACCACTCTCTTCGATATGTCCAAAGGTTTTTTCTTTGATAAGGACTTCTTCGAAGAGGTAGCCTGAAGTGGACTCTCTATGGTTTTTTCTTCGTTACCACCACTTTCAGCTTGGGAGCTCGAAGAAATGTTTATCTGAAATCAGAAAATGATTTAAGTTAGATAAATGGGAGTAAAAAAATTAATAGTTGACATTTTTCTTTCGAAAAAAGAGAGTTAAAAGGTTTACTTGTTCAACAACCCCACTTGGGATTTGTTCCTTATAAGCCTTAACCTTAAACCTTTGGCCAACTCTCTGATATTTTACATAAAGAAAATAATTTTTAAAATTAGAAAGAACGAAGAGGAGTTCTAAGGATAGTTCGAAAGAAAGGGAAATTGAAAACTTACTGCTTCAATGGTCTTTCCAGGTGGAATGACTGAAAGAATCTTATGTTTGAGAGTTTTCTTTCTGTCTTCTCTTTCTTTGCGATTTTTTATCTCAAAGGAACAACTTGTCGTTTAGGAGTGGTTTCCTGTTAAAACCAAAAAAGGGGAAACATCAGACTCCTCAAAATTTATAAAATTTCGAGATTGGTAATAAGAGAATTCGAAATTACCTCTGAGAGAGATTGTTCTTGGGATTTTTCAGATGGACTCTTCTCTTGGCCTTTTACTGTTTTCGTTGGTTTTTCCTTGGAAGATTTGGAAACATCTGCTTTCTCCTTTTTACCCACAGAAGCAGATTGACTTTTGTCAGAAGGTTCGTCACTCTTTTCGACCTTACAAGACATAGCCTTCTTCCTAGATTTAGAAGCAGTAGTCTAAAAGAAAATAAAAGGAAAAAATTTGTCAAGATTTCGAAATCCTAGGATAACACAAGTTTAGATTTCGAAAAGAAACTTACAGAAGATTTCTGAGAAGAGAATGGAGCTTTCCTTCTCTTTGATTTCCTTTCAAGGACTTCTTCCTCCTCACTATCCCAGTTTTCTTCAGCATCCTTCGAAAATTTACACTCTTGAGCTGAAATAAGAAAGGAAATTATAAGTATAGAATTGGGATAAGTGAGAGATATAAGGAAAAATGTTTCATGTTATTACCTTGAACTATAAAGTCCTTAGAAATTATTCTCACATGTTCTATATCCACATGAGGTACTAAAGGATAATTGTCCAAAGTATATTTTGTTAAAGTAACTCTTTTCGAAAGAGGTTTAAGACTATTGAAAAGAAAATCAAGACTTGCAAGGTCTAGTCCATTCAGGACCATACAAACTCTTTGCTAAACCAAATTTTGCTGTTGGTAAAGAAGGAAACTTTGGGACAATACTTTTCAAAAATAGTAGTACCATTGGGATTTACAAGTTTAAAACTTTTTTGATTCAAAGAAATTTTTTCTTTTAAAGAAGAAGCTGCTTCAGAAATAGTTCTATGAATTTTATTGGGAATATAGAACACATGAAAATATTTCTCGAAAGCTTCAATTTCTCTGATATGCATACCTTTAGACTTCTTGCTGGCTTTCTGCGAAGGAGCAATGTTGTTGGTTAGTCTCGAAAAGCAGGTATCTTCATCTACTTGAATACTAAGAAAGTATTGAGACCACCATTCTTCAAAAGATAGGGTACAGTAGTATGAAAGCTGGAAGGAGATTGGTTCAAGAGATAAAGGCTTTTGGGCCCTCAAGAGTTGTAATTTCTCGAAACCGTCTTCACCATCAACTAAATCTTCAGTCGAAATTTGGTCTCTAGAAGTATAGAAGGGTGTAGGACGAAACTGACTCAAACCAAACTGACGAGCAACAAACTGTGGTTGGTAATGAAAGACTCTAAAGTCTATAAGTTGGAAACCACAGTATAAAAGGTCTGGGGAAAAGAATTGTTTCCAAATCTCTAACTCTCCAGATTGTGCACCAGGGGTATCACATGGGAACTTTCGAGTAACCTGTCAGGTCCTCGAGTTCGAGAAGCAAAAGGTGCAAGATTGGGGGAATGTTGTTGATTTTCAAGAAAGAAGAAATGTAAGATTTGAAACCATTCAAGACGGTTCTTTTTTGAGGTAGGTGTAAGATAAGATAACCTATAACCCTCAATGGAATTGGGAAGTTTTAATTTTGCAGGTTCAGAACTCTCGAATTTGTTCTGAAAGATGGCATTGAGCCAAAGTTGAAGGAACCAGAAGGGACCACAAAAGGTTTCAAACAGGGTCTTTTAACTTTAAAGTATAAATGGCTTCAGAAAGCATGTCATAAACATGAGCTAGAAGACACCTGTTTACAATCAATTCGAATACCTTTGGCTAACATTTGAGCCATGGGAAGAAAAGATTTGGGGGAATTTGGTTGGACTTGGAAGCAGAAAACAAAGCAGACAACCAATAGAGGAGAAATGCAACATGTTCATTTTCAGAAACTTTACCAGATTTGGCTTTGTTCTGAATGACAGTTCGAATAGGTCAACTTGTCGAAATTTGGCTCAACAAGTGGTTCAGGGACTTTCATAACTGGAAGAATTAATTGGCCTTCAGGTCGAAGGCCAGTGATGGCAGGCAACATCAAAGAGTGTTGGTGTAATCATGGCATAAGTAAGTGAAAAGAGCTGGTAGATATTTCCCAGAAAAGAAGGGAAGAAAGAATGAGAGAAGGGGTCAGAACTAAGATCAAATTTACTCAGTTGAATAAGATCGAAAATACCAAGTTGCTTCCATAAAGCTCCCATAGTACTTTCGATTCTATTCACCACATGACATAAAGAATCCTTTCGAGCAGGAGGAGATGCTCGAAAAACATCAGTAAGGTTTTTCGACATGATCAGTTCGAATGACAGATTTAAAAATTCGAATTTCTCTCTGGGAGACTTGGAAAAAACTCATCATACTGATCAAGAGAAAGAAGGAGGTGTATATGGACCAAGGAAAGCATATTGCTTCTTCCGAAGTGAATAAGGGAGAGTTCATACCTGGGAATTCCAGGATATGCCAAACTTTTCCTCAGCATTTTCAGGTCATGCTCGGGACATAGACTTGGTCGTCCTAGCAAGAAGGTCACCTTGCAAACAGCAAAGGGCACTGGAAACAAAACCTTCAGATGCCATTACATGGTGCTTCGTTGGAGTTCTTGAGAGAGAAAGAAGCACAATGCAACAGTAAAAAGGAAAGGAACGAGCTGAAAATGCATCAAGAAAGTAAAGTTAGAATCCTTGAGATGTTAATCGGTGAAAATCAAGTTAAAAAAAAAAACAAGAAAAAAGTGATCAAATAGGGATAAAAATCAATACCTTGAATATGAAGAAAAGACGCTGCGTTGAGAGAGGAAAAGTTGAATTCTTGAGGTTGAAGAAGGTAAAAGAGTGAAACGGAAAGGTTTTTCACTTAGTATTTAATATGAGAGAGACAAAGACATTGATATAAGAAGAAGTTTAAAAAAATGATCATGATTACACGTTATCTTGGAACGTGAGTTAGTATCCCAAAAATGTGGGAAAGTCAGTTAGCTTTCAAAAGTAACTGAAATATTAATTAATTGGAAAATGAAAGGTTATATTAAACAAATTTTAAGTTTTCCTTTTAAATTTAATAACTGTTATAAGAGAATACTAAAGGTTTGTTCCAAAAATATCTTTTCTGCAAAAAAAAAAAAATTAGATATTCCTTGAAAGAGACTATTTTTGGAGGGCATCTGCTGGGATTTGATTTCAATGTTTCGATTCCACATAGTGACAAGGATATGATGCTCATTGTCGAATTTACAGACGAAGAGGTTAAAATTACCTTATTTGCGAAATTGGATATAAGTCTGTTAACTTAGAAAAATCTTTGAGTGAAGTTAACACAAAATAGACTTTAGAATTTCGAAAAGAAGATAAATGTAAATTCGAGAAATAATACATTACAGGTATTCCAAAAAAGGTAAATGATAGTTCTTTTATTCATGATCCAAATTCGAATTACATTAGTTCGAATACATTGGAAATACATTAGAAAGGAAGCTATCCTAAGTACCTAAAACATTAGAAAGGAAACTATACTAAACTAGAGTGAGTACTTGACTCATGCTTAGCATGCCTCTTTATCCTCATCCTCCCCCACAAGCTTTAATAGAGCCACAACACAAAGAAGAATTCTTTCTTCAATCTGTTGAACTATCTTCGACTTGGGGAAGAAATCTAGGTCAGCATGGTAACTAATAAATAGATTCATTCATTATGTAAATGAACCTATATTTGGGCTACTACGTACAATCCAAAAGACAACTTTCAAATAGAAAGGTGGGAAAGCCAATAGCTTTGGCTATTTCGTCAATTCCTATCAAAAATGAAAATCATTGCCAGATTGGATTGTACGCAATAGCCAAAGAGATTAATTTTCTCCATATTCTTTGAAGAGATTCTTTAAGAGAATTTAGAAAAGGAAAGAGAAAAGAATGAAGAATTGTGAAAAGAATGTATAAAAACTCCTATTTATAGGAGTAAAAAGAGTTAAGTGTCATTAATAAGACCATTTTACGTCTAATGAAAAAGAATTCTCATAATGAAGTTGAATGGACGGTGGCCGGTGGTCTTTATGACTTTGAATTAGCCAAATAAAATTTGACACATGGCACAGAGAAGAGTATAATCAAGTCTCGAAAATGAGAATAGATTCTTGATTTCAAG
Source organism: Sesbania bispinosa (assembly GCA_026901365.1). Classification (NCBI taxonomy): domain Eukaryota; kingdom Viridiplantae; phylum Streptophyta; class Magnoliopsida; order Fabales; family Fabaceae; genus Sesbania; species Sesbania bispinosa. Next base: position 172,506 of record QLOH01000663.1, on the reverse strand, counting down.
TATCAAGAAAGACTAAGTCTTGCAAGTTAAAGATGTTCTCGAATCCATGAAGCCAAGATTCCAGAAAGAAGATTTCGAGAAACCAGAAAGAAGATTTCGAGAAATCAGGAGAGCGAGATTTCGAGAATTATAGGCAGAAACTTGAAAATAAAATCTCTGAAGACTTAGAAAGATTTCGAGGATTCTGGAAGTAAATTTTCGAGAGAAAACAAAAAGAGCAGAGAAGCAGTTAATGGAAGTTACAGATGTTTGCTGATCAAGGACAGGTGGCAACATCCCAATGGAAGTACTTTGAAAAGTGCAAGGATCAGAAGCAGTTTTCTGGTTAGCAGAAAACATGGCAAGGCATGCATGCTGCCAACACATAGGGCTAGATGATGTGTCAAATGTGCATTAGTTAGCCGTTTAGAATTAGGAAACTATAAATAGGTGAACTTTTGATTTGATAAAAAAGGTTGGCATTTCATTACACTCATACCCTTAAACACCTTTACGTCCGATCACACTGCGACCAACAGGTTTACAAGGATTGACTATATGTGATGAACCCATCCACTTTTATCTTCATGCAATTTCGTCTTTCAATTCCTTTATTTTCTGCACTTTATGTTCTTCGTTTTATCTTTTAAGCAATTTTCTTTCTTTATCTTGAAATTTGCGTTCATACATTTGTGGATTTAAAAGAAGTCAAGTAAATTTTAGAACTTTGAATAAAATTATTGAATCAAGTGGTTCTATTTCTTTGGAAAAGATAGGTTTTTGATAAAATTCTGAAGTAAACTCTTTTGAAACTTATCAATTCTTGGATTTCTGAAACTTAAACATTTGATTTGGTGAAATTCTGTACCAATCAACCATTTCTTTCAAGAAAATTGAACTTTTCGAAAGTCTTTGATAAATCAAAAACACCATTAATCTACTTTTTAAAGAGTCCCGTAAGGGATCTGATTCTAATCCCCAGATTGTTCTTAGAATCAAAGTGATTAAAATTTAATTTTCGAGATTAGATTTTTTCAATCACCACAACAACAAGTTGAAGCAGTTAATAAAGCTATTATTGCTTTAATTAAAAGACATATTGGACAACGTCCAAGAAATTGGCATGAAACATTAAATCAGAGTTCTTTGGGCTTATAGAAATTCACCAAGAGAAGCTACTCGAGCAACTCCTTATAAATTGGTATATGGTCATGATGCTATATTACCGGTTGAAGTTAATTTGCAATCAATAAGGGTTCAGAGACAGTTTGAGTTACCTTCTGAAGATTATTGAAATTTGATGTTTGATGAATTAAATGAGCTTGATGAAGAAAGATTAATTGCTCTTGAAAATATCATTAGACAAAAGGAGCAAAATACCCGTTATTACAATCGAAGGGTCAAGAAAAAAGGTTTTCAATAGGTGATTATGTCTGGAAGTTGATTTTACCAATTGACAAAAAGTCTAAGAGGTTTGGAAAATGTCACCTAATTGGGAGAGACCCTTTGAGATCGAAAGGGATATTCGAATAATGTGTTTTCAATTCGAGAATTAGCTGGGTGATTTATGTATAATGTCAATCAATGGGAAATACTTGTAAGAGTATAAACCAATTGTGCAAGAAATAAAAATTGTGCATAAAAAGTAAGTGTTCTGAGGAGAAATAAAATTCGAACCCATGTTCAATTCAGAATATTCAGCAGGTTACAAAAAACCAAGTGTTAATGAATTAAAAAGGAGTGTTCATGCTGCATTTTTGAAAAATCATGCATAAGGTCTTCATATTTGAATCTTAAGCTATAGTCAGATTTCTCTAAGTTGCTTATATCTTTTGAGACCTCAACAACATCTCTCGAAATGCCTTAGCAGAATTCAGGATTTCGATACGGGAAGACCTATGCCTTGAGATAGTAGCGTCGAGCTCTGTCTTCTGTGACTTAACCCTGCAGCATCCTCTTGCAGCTTCTTTCTGGTCTATTCGATGTGGAGACCTTCTTTTGTAAGATCCTCAACTTTAACCAAGTTCTGCTTGATTGATTCTCATGCATAGAAACTTTTATCCTTGCCTCTTGAAGCTTAACCATTAGCTCAGCCTTTTCCATCTTCTGATGACCCAATCCTCAAAGTAGTTTGCTCAATTTGACTCAAGGTAGTAACTGTATTTTCATACAATTCTAAGAAACGTTTAATCCCTTGACGTTGAGACTCAGAAAATCCCCTTCCTTTTTCTCGAAAAGGGCTAAGTGTATATTGATTATCTCTTCCTTGTAGTGGGGGATCTTGGGAATAGTTTTGAGCAAAGTTTCTTGAAAATCACTTCTTAAAATTCTGAAGCACTACTTCGCGGAGGCATGTTCACTTGGAGGGTTTTGAACAGTTGCCTTAGAGTGAGCAGAAGATAATGAAACTTCACCAGAAAGGACTTCCAAAACTAGAAAAGGATTTTCATCCCAAACCTTTGAGACAATCATCTAAGTCTATGGGAGTATATGTAGGAGTAGACCTAGATGATTCTTTTGAGAAACTTGGAGCTTGTTCTAGAGTTTCTGATTCAGTTTTGAGCAGTAGAAATGTCCTTAAGAGGAGAAGAAGTCTTCTCAGTTTCTTGAGGATTAGGTTGAAGAGAAGGCATTGAAGGCTCTTCTTGCATAGGGGAATCCCTTAGTTGGATCATACGGGGACTGACTTCTTCTTCCTCTTTATTTTCTTTTTCATTTTCTTCATCAATCTCTTCGTTGTCATCCATAAGCTTCTCCTTTGAGACAAACTTCCTCGAAGAAGTAGCTTGGAGTGGATTTTCCAATAGTTTTGTCTTCTTTTGCACCACTCTCAGTCCGCGAGCTCGAAGAGATAGTAATTGAAGACAAAAGATAGTCAAAGTCAGATAAATATGAATATGAAGAAAAGTTGTTATTTCTTTTCTAAAAGAACAGAGTAAAAGATTACTCGGTTCAACACCCCACTTGGGGATTTGGTTTTTATTGGCCTTAACTTTAAATCTTTGGCCAACTCTCTGAGTTTACTAAAGAAAACATACTCTGAATTAGAAATGGTAATAAAGTCAAAAGGAATAACATAAAGAAGGGAATAGAATCTTACAACGCAAATGGTTTGCCTGGAGGGATCATAGTAAAGTTACCCTCTTCTTCCTTTGGAGTATCCTTTGCTCTCGAAGGTATACTTTGTTTTTCAGGGGAGGTTTCCTGTTGAGAAAGTAAAAATTGGTAAATATTAACAGGAACCCTGAATTCACAAAAGATCAAATTCAAAGGAGAATTTGAATCTACCTTCGAGAGGGATTCTCCATTGGACCCAGTTGATTGAATCTACCTTCGAGAGGGATTCTCCATTTGTCCTCTTTCGAGATTTAGGAGCAGCAGCCTATGAAAGGGAAGAATAAAGGTTATAGAGTTTCAAACAAATTCTAAAGAATTTAGAAATATAAAATCCAACTTACAGAAGGTTTCTGAGAAGAAGATGTTTGAGCCTTTCTTTTCTTTGTTTGTTTTCTTCTTCCTCTTCACTTTCCCAATCTTCTTTGGCTTCTTCAGAAAAGTTTAGATTCTTGAGCTAAACAGAAGATTAATAATGATAAGTATAGATTTGGAATAAGGAAGGAGAATTAAGAAAGTTTTGTCATTTTTTACCTGGGACAATGAAGTTCTTAGAGAGTACTCTCTCACATGTTCTAAATCCACATGAGGTAGAAGGGATAATTATCAGGGTGTATTTTGTTAAGTAACTCTTTTCGAGAGGGGTTTGGCATCATTATAAAGAATTTCGAGATTCACAGGTCTAGTCCACTCAGGACCATGTAAACTTTTGGCCAAACCAAATTTTGCAGTTGGTAAAGATGGAAATTAGGACATATTTTTCGGAAAACAGTTTTACCCTCAGAGTTAATAACTTTGCAATTCTGCAAGTTAGAAGAAATACTTTTCTTTTAAAGAAATAGTAGCTTCAGAAATTGTTCTTAGATATTTTATTGGATTATAGAACACATGAAAATACTTCTCGAAAGCTTCAATTTCTTTAACATGCGTACCTTTGGTTTTCCTTTGCTGATTTCCTGCACATAAGGAATGTCTTTGGTTAGTCTTGAAAAACAGGTAGCTTCATCAATTTGAATGATATTGTAATATCTAGACCACCATTCCTCGAAAGACAATGTGGCAGTAGTATGAAAGCTCGAAGGGAATTGGTGTAACATCCTAACATTTCTAGAATAAATAAATAAGATAAGATACGAGGAATAAATGATAGTATTATTAATATTTTTATGAATATGTTATTTTAATAAAGAGGGATGAGTGAGTTGGGGGTAGGCCCAGCCCAATTAAGTATTTATTTAAGGAGGTGTTCTCAGTTCACCCTAATCCTTATTTTTCAAATCGTCAGAGAGCGAAACCTTAAGGAGGGGAGAAACGACTTCGTAAGGGGGAAGGTGCTGCAGAGTGATCATCAAAGAGGAAGCCAACCGTTTGTTGTTCGATCTTCCACCTTCAAGGTACGGTGGGGGAAAAGGGTGCTGCTTGTATGTGCATGTGGGAGTGTTTGGGTAGTGAGGGCAACCATAAAGACCCTCTAAGACTCTAAATTCGAATTGATATATATATATTGAGTAATTCTGTGAATCTTGGTGAATCTTGATTGAATTAAAAGAGGGTAGCGAGAATAGCGAAAATGGGCAAAATAAGGTTTTGATGATTTGGGATTTTGATGAATAACTGTGAAAATCTGTGTAAAGATTGGTGTTTTTGTAGAGTTTGTTTGATATAAACGTATATGATTGATGTATTAACCTTAAGGATTGATTAAAGGTTGAATGAGAGGGTTTAAAAGGGGTTAAAATCGCAAGAGAACTGTCATCTCGTGTCGCGGGTAATCGATTACAGAGGGTTGTAATCGATTACAGAGTGTTCTGGGCAGCAAAGGAGTGATTCTGGCTTGCTGGTAATCGATTACCGGGGTCTGTAATCGAATTACCAGATGTTTTGCTTATAGGTAATCGATTACAGGGGTCCTGTAATCGATTACCAGAGAGGTGTTTTGCCGGTAATCGATTACAGGAGCCTTGTAATCGATTACCAGAGTGTATTTGATGATTCTTTTGTTTGTTTGATGTTTTGTATACACATTGTTTATGAATTTAAGAGATTAAAGTGGATAGATCATTGATTGTGGTGTGAGTATGATGATATGAATATCTCCTTGATGATAGATGTTTACAATATTATGATGTATTGATGTATTGAGTTCATGATGATGATTATTGATGTATTGAGTTCATGATGATGATGTATTGATGTATTGAGTTTCTGATGATGATGTATGAGATGTGTGATGATGATATAATGATGTAATGAGCATATGAGGCATGGGGTGTGATGATGATATAATTATGCATTGAGCATATGATGTGTGTTATAAAGATGAGGATATATTGATGCATTGAGCATAAGAGTTATGTGATAATGATGTTATAGAGGTATTGAGCACATGAGGTTGTGATATGATGATGATTATGCATTGAGCATATGAGGTGTGGTACCTGAGATGCCAAGCCCAAGAGAGGGGGTGTTGTTAACCTATCGGCCTTTGTGGTGATAACGGTAGGGTGCACTCAGGAGGTGAACTGTACATGTAAGGTCCAAGACCCTTTGAGCAAAGGTTTTAATGACAACAAACTTTCACAACAATATTCTAAGTGTTCTGAATACTTTGGTACTAATGTCTTCACTTGAGAAAGAATACATGAAAAGTTACAGAAGGAAGGTATAAAGATCATAAACATCATTTAACATCAGAATATGTGTCTAGAAGCATGTCACATAGAGCTTTCATGTCCAAAGTGATGAAACATGTTCAAGAAGTAGCTTCTTAGCTTCAAGAAGGTCAGACAGTTCATCTAAGATCCCATGAGTATTAAACTAGTTGTATCAAGCTTCAGAAGCAAAGTTGAAGCTTTGGAAGGATCATTCAAGACCTCTAGAAGCATGAGAAGGAGCCTTTCATGAAACCGGACACTTTATGAATATGAAAGATCACTTAAGCAATTCAAGCATATTCATTCCAAGTGTTGCTGATGCAAACAAAGCAATTGGAGAAGATCAATATCATCAGAAACATGGTTTTGTCTTTAGAAGCAGAACTTACAAGCTTCTGCAGAAGCATCAAATGCATATTTCAAGTTCAAAGTATCTTTAGAAGCATTGAGCAAGTTCCCACACTCCTCAAGCTATTATCCTTGAATATATAAAGTTGAAGAACACTCAAAGAAACTTCCATAAGAAATAGTTTGCTCTAGAAGAAGAAACAAAATTCCTGCACACTGCAGAAGAAGCAGTTACAGCAAAGCTGCAGAAGAAACATGCTGTCAGGAAAGCTGCAGAAGAAGCAGAATTGATCCTTAAATGAGAGGAAATGACTTAGAATTAACAGGAATGACAAATCTGTGAAAAACAGATTTAATACAACACTTAAGAAGCATTAAGATGTTTTGTGTCATTCTCCAGAAGATAGGAACAGGTTCCTAGAAGAAAGATAATTTTGCTTAATTATCTTAGAAGGAAGATTCACTTTAAAAATATAAAAGAAAAGCTTATCACTGGCTGGCAAACATCAAATTACATGTGAATCATCCTCTGTAAAATGTAAAACTCAATCACAGAAGATAGAAAGCTGATCTGATGTCGGACCTGAGTCTGCAGAAGGAGCAGACCATGTCAGAAACCAAGAAGGCAGAATGAACTTGCATCTTCTATGGTTATAGCTACAACATTAGCTTAAAAATATTCTTAATCAAGTATATATCGAATGACAGAAACATTCTACAGAAGGAACATGCCTACAGAAGATCTGCAGAAGGAGTACATTACTGCAGAAGATGCACTTAAGCCAAATACATGATAAACTCCTTCTTCTCATCTTCTCTTGATTTCAGTGAGCAAGATAACACAAGAATATGTGAAAATATTGTACTGGAAAGCTTCAGCATGTTTGCAGAAGAATTGCCCTGAGAAATAGCCCAAAACAGCCTGCAGAAGGAACCCTGCAGAAGGAAGAGCTGGTCAAAGTGACAGCTGTAAAGCTGTACTTGCTGCAGCAGTGAAAGTGACATCTCCTTGGACCCAGCTGGCTGTCCAACGGCTATATTCTTCCCAAAACTCTATAAAAGGATGCTTTCTCTACAATTGGAAGACACCTCACTCCAGAAGATACATCAGTTTCTGCTTCTACACTTCTCAATCTTCTGGAAAATTTCTCTCTCCTCTGTTCGTGAGATATCTGGTCTGAAAAGTCTTGGAGAGAGTCTTGGCTCATCATTTTGCTTCTGCTGTGCAAGGATTGTATTGATTTGAGCCTTGTATGTTTTTATTCTTTCTCATTTTCATTGTAAAAGTCTCAAGAGAGGTGTGCATGTGCATTTCCTTCTTCTGAGCAGCAAGGGAAAGAGTTTTCAGTGAGGTTTACTGAGATTTGGTGATCTCAGTTGGTTTACAGAATCTGCAGAAGGTACTTGCAGTATTCTGGGACTGAATCTTCTGCAGAAGGTTCTGCAGTAAGTATTCAGTGTGAAATCTGTGTTTGATAGGTTATTGACAACCTGAAGAGGCAGGTAAAGAATACTAGTGGTAAGGTTACCCAAGAAAGTTGTAATTAGGTTTTCCTGTGAAGGTTTACTGAGATTTGGTGATCTCGGTGGGATTACAGAATCTGCAGAAGGTACTTGCAGTATTTTGGGTAGTGAATCTTCTGCAGAAGGTTCTGCAGTTGATATTCAGTTGTAAAACTGAGTTGGTTTGGTTGTTGTTAGCCTGAAGAGGCAAGTAAAGAATACTAGTGGTAAGGTTACCCAAGAAGATTGTAAGTTGTTTGAAAGAGTGAGAAAATCCTACAGGTGTAGGGACTGGAGGTAGCCTCAGTTTGGAAGAGGTGAACCAGTATAAAATTTATGTGTGCCATCTTCTTTACCCTTCTCTCCTTTATTATTACATGTGCATAAAACTATTTTGAGAACTATATATTACCTAAGTAAGTGTTAACTATCAAGATTCCAAAGAAGGAATCATATCTTCTGCATATTGCATTGTACCTAACTTCTATCTTCTGGTGGTTAACCTATTTAATACTAAGCCAAGTAAGACTTGAGCAGATTAAGTATTAAAAGGAATTTGCAGAAAATTTTAATCAATCACAATTCAACCCTCTTCTTGTGATTGAACCCTCAACTTCAATTGGTACCAGAGCTTGCCTCTAGGGTTGAACTTACTTAACAGTAAGAGAGGAAAAGATCAAGGAAAATGGCAAATCATGGAGCTGCAATGTTCATACCAGAAGGTTCATCCACAAATAGACCACCAACATTTGATGGAAAGGATTACTACCATTGGAAGAATAGAATGAAATTGTTTCTAGAATCCCAAGACATTGATCTTTGGGATATTGTAGAAAAAGGAAATTTCATTCCAGTAGTAAGAAGAACAAGAATTCTTACTCACCCTAAAGAAGGAGATTCAGAAGTAAAGGAAGAAGCTCCTCAACCTAAAGCAAGAGAAGACTGGACCTCAGAAGATAAGCAGAAGCATCTTCTGAACTCCAAAGCCAAATTCTTTCTTTTCTGTGCACTAAGCAGGGGAGAGTATGACAAGGTTGCTGGATGTTCAACAGCAAAGGAGATATGGGATACACTTAAAATAGCCCATGAAGGAACTGATCAAGTTAAAGAATCTGGAGAAGAAACAACAAACTTGTGTCTCATGGCTGGAAGTGATGATGAGGTAATCACATACAATCCCACTGCATATAGAGAACTAGAAGATGCATTTGAAAACCTATTATCTGATTCTCACACATTAACTAAAAAATGTGCATTTCTTAAAGAACAACTCATTAAGACTAAAGAAGAAAATGAAAAACTTAAAGAAGATAATGATAGGTTAATTAAAACAAATCAATGTCTTCAACAATCTCATTTTAAACTATCACAACAAGTAAAACAAATCAAAGACAGTTCTGCAGAAGATGCAAAGTCTGCATCACTGCACAAGGAGAACCATCTTCTGCAGAAGAAAATTGGTGAACTGCAAATTGATTTAAGTAAGTTTGTTAATAGTACACATAACCTAAATAAATTAATTGGAAATAGCAGAGAATATTTTGATAAAAGTGGATTAGGATTCAGTCAAGATTCATTTACAAAAATGCACAAAACTATTTTTATCCCTGCCAAAAGGCAACCTCCTAAGTGCTCTTGGTGTAACAGATTTGGACACATTACTCATAACTGTTACAAAAGAAAAGGGAGCTTTAGAAGAAATGTATCTAACCCTTCAGGCCAAAAAGATTTGGGTACCAAAATCTCTACTATCTTCTGATGTAGGAACAAGCAAAGAAGAAAAAGCAATGGCTCTTGGACAGTGGATGCTCAAGACATATGACTGGGGACAAAAACAAACTCATCCAATTACACAGAATGGAAGGTGGAACAGTAACCTTTGGAGACAACAACAAGGAACATATCAAAGGTATTGGAAAGATAGGTATGAACAACTCTACCCAAATTAATAATGTGCATTATGTGAAAGGGGTTAAAACATAATCTTCTTAGCATAAGTCAACTCTGTGACAGAGGCTATGAAGTTATGTTCTAACCAACATTTTGTGAAATTAGAAAAGCATCTACTAAGAAGGTCTTGTTCTCTAGGATTAGAAGCAAAAATTTATATAGCAATTAGAAGAACTATTTATATGAGAGATGCAATGGTATGAGTTGTTAAATCTTTTAAGAATTCAACTACTAACACTCAAGGACCCAATATGAAATGGGTACCAAAATGCCTCTTTAGCAATTTTGTTATGTAGAGAAATCTCAAGAAGATAGGACCATTGGCTAAAGGAAGTACTTCTAAGGCTTAAATGAAAATGTTCCCTCCAAAGAAGGAACATGTCTCCAGCCAATGCTTCTCAAATGAATAGTGTGAAATCTCCAAAGGTTCATGACTTGCATAATGAAGCAATGGGTAAGAAAAAGTATTGTTCAATTGACCAAGAATAAGGTATCAAAGATTTCTATCCCCAATGCATATTCTTTTCATAGAGTCAATGAATTTGAAGCACATTCCTCATAGGTTTATGCTAAGGTCTTGTGTGCTTGATGATTGAATGATCATCATTGATTGACATTTATATGGACATTCTATTCTAATTAGTCTTGAACATAAAAAGAAAATGATTAGAAGATCAAAAGTAATGTGCTATAGTGCTGCTAGTTTAAAATTCTGATATAGCTACCTTTAAATGATCATAACTTGAGCTACAAGAATGCTTTTTCAGTGAAACCAATTTTATTTGAAAGCTTATTCATGTTAGTATTAAACTGAAAAGTTTGACAATTTTATCATAACTACAAGAGTCCCAGTAAATTCGTGAATATAGATGTTCTGTTAAAAATTCTGATATAAAACAGTCCACTTCATCAGATCATAACTTGGGCTACAAAAGTGATATTTGAATGAAACTAATTTCATTGGAAAAATGATTTATATTATTTTTAGACTGGAAAGTTTCAGAATTTTATAACATCTAAATAATTCCCAGTAAGTCATTAAAGTAGGATGTTCTGTTATATGATCATGTTTAAGCCTACTATCTTTGGATGTTCATAACTGGTGCTAGGAAACTCTTTTTCAAGTGAAACCAGTTGGATTTGAAAGATAATACTTAATAGTTTAATCCCATTAAGTATCTAAGATTTTGGTTGCATTGATTTGTATCAATGCATAAAAAACAAAACTGTCTCATTCTGCACTTTGTGATAAACCAGTCAACTTAAATGCATCATATCTTGAGATAGGAAAATCCAAATTGCATGATCTTTGTCTTGTTAGAAAGCTTGACATCTCTAGTTTATTATGGTGAAATCTCATACTTATGTGATTTGAAAATAATTCACAGATGCAGTTTGAAGTACATGAGTAAATGAGGTTTTCATGATTTAGAGCAGCAACTTGCTGACTAGAACATCTTTGAATATATAGTACTAAATGAGATGATTTCTTATGGGCTTAGAAAATCTGTGTGATGTTTGCTGTGATAAAATATCATCTCTTATTTCAAAAGACCTTTCAAGATGGGACTTTGATAAACTACTTATTAGTTTTAATCACAAAGGATGAGTCGTTTAGAAGCTTCTGCAAGAATGTCGAAACTGGAAAATAATCCAGTATTGATTCTGTGAATTGTGATCATAAAAGGAAGTTTAAAAACTCCTTATTCAAAGACCTCTTTGATGAAAATGACATTTCTCCCAGTTTTTCATGCCATGGAACTCTATAACAGAATGGAGTTGTGAAAAGAAAGAATAGGAAACTACAAGAGATGGCTAGAACCATTTTAAATGACTCTTGTGTTAAAAATATTTTTGGGATGAAGTTGTAAGCATTTCATGTTATACTTTGAATATAGTCACTATTAGAAGCATGTGAAACAAGACTCTATATAAATTGTGGAAATGTAGAAAACTAAACATTTCATACTTGCATACATTTGGATGTGAATGCTATATTGGTAAGTTTGATTCAAAATCTAATAAGGCAGTCTATCATGGATATTCACTAACTTCAAATCCCTTTAGAAATCAAACTGATTGAGGAAAGTATGCATGTTATTGCTCTTTGAATCTAATGCTTCTCTTGAGAAAGAAAGATCTGCAGGTTTAGAAAAATGAAATAGAAAAACTAAATCTAAACCAGAAGGATAAAACTGACTTCAGAAGCAGAAGTCATGAAACAAAGATGATCAGAAGAAGGATCAGAAATTGATCAGAAGAAGGAGCAGAAACACATGAATGCAGATTCTGATTCTAAATTATAAAAAAAAAACAAAATGGGGAATATTCAACCAGCTTCCAATGATCCATCCATACTTAGGAGCGGGAAACCAGAGTTAATGCTCACCCTAATGATCAAATCATTGGAAATACATTTGAAGAAGAACTTGAACATTTTGAAAAGAACAAAGTGTGGACAATAATTCCCCTTCTAAAAATCAATCCATCTTTGGAACAAGATGAGTTTTCATAAACAAAATGGATGAGAAAGGTAAAGTGATCAGAAACAAAGAAAGCAAGAAGATGATGAAATCTCCAAGAGATCTTCTCATAAGATTCAAGATGGATGGAGCTAATCCAATGGACAAACCAATGCATTGATCCACTTTGCATGATAAAGATGAATATGGTAAGTTTGTTTCTGAAAAGGAATACAGAGGTATAATTGCTTCCTTATTATGTTTAAAAAGTAAGTAAGCAAGCTATTGCATTTTCAATTGGATTATGTGCAAAGTTTCTATCTTCTTCTAAAAAGAATTTCATGTCATATCTATAAAGTAAATGCTTAGATTCCTTATTTGAGCTACTAATCTTGGCCTTTGGTACAAGAAAGGAACAAGTTTTGATCTTGTAGGATTCCATGATGTTGATTTTGCTGGAGTTAGGATTGAGAGAAAAAGCACAAATGGTGAATGCCAATTTCTTGATGAATCTCTCATATCATGGATGTGTAGCAAGCAAAATGCTATTGTTCTATCCACTGTAGAAGCAAGATATATATCAGCAGTAAGATTATTCACAAATGTTGGGGATTAAACATTAAATAGAGGATTACTCCCTGAGGTACACTGAAATCCCAATCTTATGTGATGATGAAAGTTCTATGAACCTATCTATCAATCCCATGCATCATTTTAGATCAAAACATATTGATATCATAGTCATAAGCATGACATTGAACTGAAATATGTTGAGACAAAGTCTTAACTTGTTGATATCTTTTCTAAACATCTTCTAGAAGAAAGATAAAGCTTCATTAAAGATCAAATGCATAATTGTTGTGTTCTAAGTTCAACATGGGCCTTCTTTACCTAATCTAGAACACTTAGAAGATAAATTTCCCATCTAGAAGCAAAAATCATGCTTTTGAAGAGAGAGTAAAGAGAGATGGAATTCTTTCTATTGATGATATTCTCACATTCCTCAATGCCTAAGAGGGAATTGTTGCCTTCATTTTTACCCACTATAAATAGTAGCTATAACCCAAAGTGAAAGGTTGTTTCCTTCATATATTCATTTCTCTTTCACAACATTACTTGTTTTTGTCAATTCCTTGTGTCATTCCTATTATTTTCACGAGGATCAAAGCTATAGGAAGGAATGGCATAAAAGTTTTTAGCTACTCATGTCCATAAAAGTTTACCAATTAGAGTTATCCTTGTTACAACTGTTCCGGTAACAAAATCTCTTCCACTAGAACTCTTAAACCACTCATAAGAGAAGATTGGGGTGTATATGTCTTCTTAGAAAGACTGGGATGGCTCAAATTCTTTAAAATATAGGAGCCTATGTATCCAAGACAAGTGAAAGCATTTTTGCTGCAACTTCTAAGTTTAGGAGTGATGATCAATATCTTATGAAGGATATCAAGGGATACTCAATGTTACTCACCCATGGGTATATTCATGAATATGTACATGTCTTTCATATGACATGTTTCTTACCAAGTCTTTTAGGTTTCACAAAATATCCTCTTGATGATATAGAAAAGGAATAAGACCATTTCTTCTTTGCATGGAAGAATCTATAGCAAGTGCTTTTTGAGGGGTGATAAAGAAGAAAAAGAAAGAGGTTACATTGGAAAAAGATAGAGCCTCCATAGGAAAACTTTGGAACGAATATGGTAAATCAGTTCCATACCTCTTCTATTCTTATATCCCATTATCTTATGATAAAGTCCAAGTCCCTATTCTTGAGTATTCAACTTAGTTTGGATAAAGGGATCTTATCTTCAACATCTTACTAATGAGAAAAGTTAGCTTAAGATTGTGTAATATGCAAGAGAGGAAGTAAGGATTGTGTAGTAGCAATTCTGGTTTAACACATTTGTGTTAACTAGCAAGTGCTTCTCATGTTCAACCAATGCCTTTAGCTCACTTCTAACAAACTTAAGACATAAAGATGGATGCCATTTGATCTTATCTAGATCATTCCTCACATTCTAAACCTGAACTATTTCGATCACCATATCAACTATTTTTTTTTAATTTTAAATTTATATATTTTAGTTTTTATTACTTAGAACTTAACAAGCACAAAATTTCTAATACGCATAAATTTCATATTGCTATAGTATTTGATGAAATAATTTCTTACAGAATTTGATCAACAGAGGTACCTATAAATACAAGCTGAAGGAATCAATTCTGTTATACAGCTCATGCAAGAGCTGTGTGAAGAAAGAGAAAAATCTTCCTAAGATTTACAAAATATTCTCTCCAATCTATTTGATATATTCTGAATAACTAACTATTGTGCTAATTATATTATGGTAATAGAACTCTCTTTTACTATCTATTCTTTTTCCATTCATTACGACCTTATGACCTCATCTAATATTACAATTATCTTTAGTCATATTTATTATGCAACTTCATTATTATAATATTTTGTATAAAAAGATTTATGAGGTATGTAAAGTTATACTTATGAAAAAGGCTAAATGTATGTTTGAAACTATTTTAATAATTGTTTGAAATCACTAAAGAATAATGAATTTGTTTAACAGTAATAAAAAAACCAAACGTTCATAATAAAGGATAATAAAAGAATTAAAACTTGAAAAAAGTATAATTATTTTTTATCTCAACCCGATGACCCGAACCAAACCAATCCCATCTTAATCGGATTGGTTAATTTGGTTCAGATTTACCAAAAAAACTTCCAAAACCCAAAACAAACTAAGTCAATTAAACATGATCAATTTAGATTTTATTTTACCCTTATTCTGGGGCTTAACTCGAACCGGGCACTAGAGTTGTCAAAGTGAGCCTGACTCACTCGAGTTGGCTCACAATGGATTAAGCTAAAAGTGAGTCGAGCAGGGTTGGCTCACTTTTTGGTGAGTTGAAAAAATTAATACTAACTCAGCTTGACCCACCACGTGTTGGTGGGTTAAGTGGGTTGACTCAAATTAATAAAAAAGACAAAATAATAGAAAATAAATAAATATATAATGAGTTAAAAATAATATAAATAAATAAATAAGTGAGTCAACTCACCTCAACCCGGCTGGAACCCACTTTGGCCCGCGAGTTAAGTGGATTGGCCCACTTTGACCCGCAGAAATGTGAGCTTAATTTTTACCAACTCAATCCACCGGTTAATTAGTCGGGTTGGCCACCGAGCTGAACCCATAATGACACCTCTATAGGCACTAGCTCACCCCTTGTATAGCAAAGACACTTGGCTATTCAAACGCACTTCCGTACCTAGTCATACGACACTTGTACCGTTGCATCGAACCATGCCCCTGCAACCTGCTTTGTCGTGTGTCATCATAGAAACTAGCGCACAAGAATTCATTAAGTCCTCTTAAATCCTGGATGGCCACATGGAACTGTAGCCCTACTCTCCCAGAAGTATGACACCCTCGGTACACAACAGTAACCATACATGTAAATGACGTTTATCTCAAGTCATACTGGTGCAAGTATATAAGAGGTTATAAAAATGAGGATTTTTTTTTTAAATTAGAACTTAAGTAAGTGAAATGGACAAAATAAAGAAAACATACAACCGACGATTGTTATTAGCTGGTCAAATCATAGTGATAAGACAGAGTAATCATAATTACAATTTACATGAAGAGGGGTTAGAATCCATATAAAAAAAAATTAAATGTAGTAAACTGAAGTGAAGTGGATAAATTGATACTACAGGTAGGTGGTGTGTGTCGGTAGGTGACTTCATACAAAAAGCTATACACAAGGACCATGTCCCAAAAAGAAGTCACATCTAGCATGTCAGAGTTGTACCATGTCCACCATAAAACACAAGACCTATACCCCCTATGCACACCCCCTTCACAAATACCAACACCCTTCAAGGATCCTTGGGTCCCCCACTACCAACATCAGGAACCACTGCATCATCTGATCTAGTTACAGGCTCATTCTCTGGCTCTTTTTCTCCCTCGGGATCCTCTTCTTCGTCCTCAAGCTCCTCCACAGCAGGTTGAGAACTACTTGCGTGTCCTGGATGAGGAAAAGGCTAAGTACAAACTTTAGATACGCGTCGTCTAAAGTACATTCACTCTCTAGAGGGGACTACCCTAGAACCTTGTGAAGATTGCTGGGGTGGTGAAGTAAGTGGCTGAGGTGCCTCTCTAACAAAACCAGGAGATACAAAAAAAGTCAATTCTAAAAGGTAACAAAACAGCTGCTCGATGACGAGAAGGGTGGTAGATGAGCAGATTCAGTCACCCCTTATAGCGTATCTCCTCCCTGTCAGCATCATAGGCCCAATGGATCCCGGGTGTCCATGTCATCCGAATCCTCGCAAAAATTGGCATTTTCCGAACAAACTAAGAGCACAAAATCATCCAAGGAAATGCACAAAATGCAGAAAAGGGGTGAGAGATAGAAATAAAAAATCGTACTAGTAGAAAGTAATAAATGGTTAAGGCAATTATCTAATCCTACAATACTAAAGCACACATGTATAAGTAAATTAAAGTAAAACACAAGAATTTCATTTCACATCCAAATTTTAATACAATCAATGCGTGTAATGCAAAGATTCCTAGATATCAAGTTACTATTAACATCAGAATGTAGACTCAATTATTGATCTTAGGTGCACCTCCAAATATATATTCTAACATATCAATATTAGTACCTTCAACGATACCAGTGCCAACATCTTTCAAGATGTTGATACTAATATATTCAACAATACCAATATTAATATCTTGGTTCAAATGAAAACTTGGGGGAAGCAATCGGGAAACACAGTTCTGCCCTCGCTAACTCAGGGCGGACACCAGGTACATCAATTCCATTACTTGCAAGTTTTAGAGGTAAGAACAATCTCAATCGATCCTGATTATGGTCAGGAGATCGTTAGGGTGGTCGATGTCACTTGGTACTCGCTTCGGTTCTAGGGCGCTCACTAAACCATGGCAACATATTTTCCACCAAATACACCCTCAAGGCAACACTATCGGGCCTCCCCTTTGTCCATATCGTCGTTGTACCTTGTCATAGCTTCCCCATGAACAAATGCAATGATGCATGATCATACTCAATGTAACATCCCAAAATTAGGACCTAGAAAAAGATAGTGGAAGCCTTAGGTGGTGAATCTTACCAAGAGAAGGAAGTTAGACGTAGAAGGAGGATTTAAGAGTTTTAGGGCAAATTAAAAGAAGAGATAGGGAATTCATTGAGAGTTTATGAGTTTAAAGGGGAATTTAGAAGAAAAACTAGGTATTAAACCCAACACAACCGTAGGTGGAACTTAGGAGAGATCACACCCCGAGGTGAAGAAACTAGAAAGGTGTAGAGATAAAACGGAAACTAGAGGTTTTGAATGACGGTATTAGATTGTAATTGAAGGAATTAAGTTAGAGAGTTGACGAAATTTAGATGAAGAGTGTCTTATAAAAGGAATTAGGGGGAAAGGAAAACAAGAGTAAAAAATAGAGTTCAGGATTCTGACACTCTCGCTCAAGCGAGAAGGTCTCACTTGAGCAAGTATATCAGTAAAAAGGGGGAAAAGGTATTTTGTCATCCTTGCTCAAGCGAGAAAGCTTCGCTTGAGAACAGGGCCATTTTGGGAGGCTCTCTGTGATGGAATTGCGCTCAAGCACAATTAGACTCGTTCAAGCGCAATTCCATCCAGAATCAGAGGTTACTCTCTGACTTGCTCTCGCTCAAGTGAGAAGGCTCTAGCTTGAGCAAGACAAAGTCAAAGAGGATGGTTTTTGTATCCTGCGCTTAAGCGAGAAGGCTCTCGCTTGGGCAAGAATGTCAATTCTGCGGCACATTATTTCGCTCACTCAGGCGAGAATTTCTCGCTTGAGCGAGAACACGCATATCCAATTTTTTAAAATAGATTCTTGAGGGCTTTACTCTCATTCTTTTCCTTTTCTTCACTTGTAGAGAGAGGAACTAGAGAGAGGAAGGGAGATCAAGGGAGGGCAGCTTGGATTGAAGCCCCCGCACCAGTCAAGAAGCTTAGGTCATCATCTTCAACCCTAGTCTTCTCCATTTCTTGCTTTGAGGTGAGTGTGGTTCACCAACTCACTTTCATTATTGTATGAGATCCTATGAATGACCCCTATTCTTACTTCCCTTGTTTATGTTGCTTGATTGTGGTTGGTTAGAGATGAATCTAGGCCAGGGTTGATGGGTTGGATTGATTGTATGAAATGCCTATGTTGCTCTTGCTCTAGGTTTGAAGGTTAGGGTTTCATGATAGTATTGATTATGAAATTTTGAATGTCGTGGAATGATCATTTAACATATGCAACATGTATACATGTCATAAACTATGTTCTCACGTTTTGAAAATCGTATTCATGTATAAATGTTTTCATGGGCCTTTGACCAAGAGGAATTTCATGGGTCTACGGACCAAAGAGGAAAAAAAGGAATTTCATGGGTCTACGGGCGGATCAAAGAGGAATAAGAGGAACGAGGTAACCACATTGACCTCTAGGCCAAGGGGTGAATGGGGATCCTCAATTAAAAAGGAAATACATGCATATTATCCTTATTTGATAATAAAACTTAAGTGGGTGGCCCTGGATGACGGTCCTTGGTTACATGACCGAGCACTCAAAAGATGTAACAGTGATAAGACACCCTTAGTGTGGGTTAAACACTAGATTTGCCCTAAAGGGGGATTTTGACTGATTTTCTTTTTATGATATACATGATTATATGATCAGATATCTAATGGGTGAACTGTTGCATTTCCATTTGCCTGTATTCCCTACATTGTATGCATGCATGATCACATTCATTGGGACGTAAGTCTCACCACACGTTTGTGGATTTCACTTTAGATGTGCAGGTTGCTATGCTCAGAAGACAAGTCGGATGGCTTGGGGGCTCCAGGTGGGTTGCCCCCTTCAGGTTGCTATGTTGCTTTTCAGAGAAGTTTTGAGTATATTGTGTAGATGTAGGTTGATATTGTGGGGCAAGAAGTAGTATTGTATTCTAGGCCACTAAGTGGTGGTTAAACTACAATCTTGAGTTTGTATGTTTATTTCTGCTTATGTAAACGTTGGATTACTTAAGAACCTTCTTGTGTTGATTGTATGTTGATATCATTAATGGCACGAAATAATTTCATAAACTGAGGATATGTCTCTAACGGACATTATTTCTGAGTCCACGGAATTAGGACGTTACACTCAACAACACAATCTCATCCCATTATCATATTGCGGGATTCTCACAGTACATCAAAGGCACCAAGGCTAATATATCATCCATTTCTCTCGAGAATTTGACAGAGCTTCCCATATACTGTGAGGCGTTTTCCACAATTAACAATCATAGATACAATTTTCAAGTAATTAGCTTTGAGATCTCAAGTAATTCATTTTAAGTTCATGGGTGAGCTATAAGTGTTTTTGTTGTCTGATGTTACAAACTCTTTCCTAATTAGTTATAAGTTCTTTTGTTTCAAGTTAGAACTTTTCCCTTATGTGTTGTAAACTCTTTCTAATTGAAGTTATGAACTTTTTTCTTTAAATGTTATAATGTTCTTAAATTTTTTGTTATAGTTCTTTTCCTGTCATTGCAAACATTTCAGTTTAGTCTATCATAAGTATTTTAAATTTTCTGTCATGATCACTTTAGTCTTAGATCACAATTCTCTTACTTCTCATATTATGAATCCCTTAGTCTTATGTCATAATTTGTTTCCCTTTTGTTATGAACTTCTTAGTTTTTGTGTCACAAACACTTATCCTATTGTCATGAATCTTTCTAGTTCACGTTATAAACTCATTAGCCTCTAGTTATAAACCTTTCGGTTTTCCTGTTATGAACCTTTGAATCTTAGGTTATAAACTTTTAGATTTTCTGTCATAAACATACTAAAATTTCATGTTACGAACTTTTAAAATGTGAGATTATGACTCTTTTATCTTTGTCCCAAAATCTTTTATTTCTTCTAGTATAAGCTCATTAGTACCAATATTATGTTACAAACTTTTAAAAAATTGTCATAAAATTATGCGTACCAAGTTACAAACTATTTTAGCCTGCAGTTATAAAATATCCTTTTACACATTACAAATTGTTTGCTCTTTAATTATAAACTTACCTTGTTAGTGTGATGAATTTCTAACCTTACCATAGCAGTTTGATTTTTACGATATTCAAGGCTTATGAGATTCCTATCTCCCTTATGTTTCTAACTTTTAAAGTCTTTTATGGTCTTTTATATTTTATTTATCCAATTCTTCAAGTTTGAAAGCCATGGTTTAGAGTCTTCAAGGTCTACTTTTTTTGTTTCAACAAAATTTTCACTACCATCAATTGTAAAATCATCAATAACCAATTTGGAAGGTTTTCTTTTTCATCCAATCATGTCCAGAAATTCGATAACATAATTTTCCATTCATAATGATGAATCCATCAACAAATCACCATATTTCTCATTTCATCAAACTTCATATTAAGATGAACCATAAATAAAATTCAATACAAACTTAAAAATAAAATTTGTTCAACCGATCCTAAAGAGAATGAGGCCATTGTGGTCTCTTCTCAAATCCATGGGCAACACTTGGTTCCACCCACATCAAGAGGCAAGGGTTTTCCTCAAAAACCCTAACCCTCATTACTTCCCACTAAGATTTTTCAAGCTTTCACTTCCCCTTACCTAGTGGTGAATTCAGCCAAAGAAATCCCTTGATGTGACCAAAAACTCAAAAGAGTCTACCTTCAAGTGGTCATAATCAAAGCTTCTAACACTTCAAATCAAACCATGAAAAATATATAACTTGGTTAGGTCTTCCACCATCAAAGAAGACGAATAAAAAGAAGAACCATTAGTGGGGAAGGTTGTACCTCACGACTGTACCAAAGAGAGAATGATTGAAATGTGAAATTTGATCTTGCAAAAGGGTTTGAGCTTGGATGGGTTTAAGTGCTCAAGAGAGTAGAATTTCCTTGAGTGAGTTCTAAATGTGAATATGGGAGAAGTTTCTCACATAAGGCAAATGAATGAAATGGAAGAGTCAAGAACTCTTTTAGGAAGAAGGGTGGCGGTTAGTGGGCAAGGATTGGTGAAGAAAGGAGAGATGTGGCTTCATGATGATCTATAGGTTAGGTAGGATAGTTGGTTTATAATGAGACACACCACCTCCTTAATTGTGGTTAAGGAATTTCCACATATTCAAGGTTGGATTAAAGGAAAATTTTAACAAACAATTGAGCTTTCTCTTCATTTTAACCAATGGCCAAATTTTACAAAGGTAGGGTGTGAGGGTCATTTTGAAATTTTCAAAAATACAGGGGCATTTTTACAAAATTCTTAAAAATTGAAGAAAATTTTTAGAAATAATATTTTTACATTCTCAACCCCTTTATGCTAAAAACGTATTTTTCCCATATTTTTATGATTTTTCTTTAATTTATAAGAAATTTTTCTGTAGGTACCCATAGACAGTGACATTTTGATAATTATACCAAAATCACCTCAGAAAATTCCACAAAATTCCTAAAAATCATCAAAATTTTACTAAAACTAGTTATAAAATTCATTTACTAAAATTTCATGTCAAACACATTCATTATTTAAAATGGGTTTTGTCATTCCCATAGTTTCCCGTTACGGTAAAAAATGAATGTTACAAGCAGAGTGATGGGATAGATCCCACAAACAACCGAGAGAAGGGTTCTTGTTCACTATTCGTTCCTTATAAAAATCCCTAATGCAGACAACCGAGTATCTACTCTTTCTCAAGTTACCAAACTCTACCAAAATACTCATTGACTTAATTGTGGGTTAACAATGCCTTCGTGGATACCCCACCTATTGAACCATCATCAATCACACAAGAGCAGTCAAAGACCACTGTAGCATTAGTCTAGACTACCAATCCAAGAATTCGTTTCATATTCATTGTGAATAACCCTAAACTCGAATCAAATTGACTCATTAACACCCCTAATTAATTATCCGTCTCCCAAAAAAAATACTTCTTCAATAAATTTTATCAAATCTAAAATATGTTACCATTTATGGATTATTTAGTGAGTTTGATATTTTCTTTCTTTAAATTAATCTATATATATAGATTTTTACCTTTTAATCGGCTAATCTCCTCCCAAGATCATCTTTCTAAAGCGGGAGTGAAGGATATATATCCCAACGTGTTAATTGATTACCACGGCCAGTCCAATATTTTGAAGAGTTAGGCTCAAAATGTAGAGTGTGTTTTGTAAAACATTTCAGCTAGTTAGATGAACGTTGAAATTGGTAATTGAAATCATTTTATCGATATTTGGTAAGGTAGCTTTTTAGGTGGTTAATAGCTTTTCTTTTAGAAGCTACTTGAAATAACCTTTTTTTTAAAAAAAAAACTCCTTTTTATTTTTCCCAGCTACTAGCTAAAATTGTTTTACAATTTTATCCCTCAATAACTCTCATTCACCATTATGTGTCATTTAATGATGTCTTTATATGTCATTTTATAATTTTCAACTGATTTTACCAAACACTTTCAATGAAATCGATTAATTTTTCAACTTTCATTTAATTTACAGTTTTCAGCTAGTTTTTAAGCTTTCATATATTTTTTCTGCTTTTAACTAACTTTTCAAGTAGTTTTACTAAACGCACTCTTAGTCTCACATAGAATGACTTTTAAAATGCATATAATTTTCTTAATTACAAATGCCTTTTACACCACAATGGAAAAAATATGCTTAAAACATATGAAGTTATTTAGTGATTATTATTATTTCATTTTACAAAATTTTAGATTTTTATCTTATCTTTTATTATATTTAAGAAATATATTTTTAATAAAATATATGCCCGCAAAATGCGTTCTTAAGATTTCTTATGTAACTTGATTCAATTAGGATTTCTTATTTTAAGAGCTAAATTTTTTCCAGTTTTTATTATGTTTGGGTTATAAATACCTTTAATTTTATATTATTAATATCTTTATATATAATAATTAGATATTAAAATTTTCTTTTATTTAAAACACTATCATAAGAATACTATACCTTAAATAATGATATAAGGTTGTTATTCTCAGAAATGTACCCTCTATTTCATTTTGATTGTCGTTTAAATTGTGCACAAGAACTAAAAAATACAATTAATATTCTAATTTTTATAACTAATTTAATTCATATCATTCCTATTTTATTAATTAATATTTTACTCATTTATTGTTGTCTTTTTAATCCCCCTTTTTTAATTTTTAAAGGTGAAAGTTAATAAAAAAGATTTAATTGTTCATTAGTATTATAAAATCACAATCAAAACAAAAAAAAATTTGTTAAGTTGAATATCAAAAGTAAAAAGTTTAAATACCCTAGCTATGGTTTTACATCAAATTAACGTAGAGAATATTAACCGACTTTATTCATTACCTTGATTTTCGTATCTATCACAAAATTTAAGATTTCTTAATTTTCGTTATCAATTGGCAATGAGGATCGAGATATATAATATTCTTTTTAATTTGCTAATTTTTTTATACTAGCTAGTATAATTTGTTTAATTTTTTAGAATAAGTTTTTTAGTAGGGAAAATTGCACTCACCTCCCCTGAGGTTTGCCTATATAACAAAGACCTCATCTCTAGTTTTTGAAATGCACTTACCTCCCTTGCCTAAAGTTGAATGATAAAAAAACCCGTACTTGAGGATATTCGTAGATATACCAGCGATGCGTATCCGCATATTTATTAAATGAGTGGAGACAGATATTATACTACTCGTCCCGCGGGTACCCGCATACTCATTAAAATATATTTTTTATTAAATATATTAAAATATTAAGATATTTATTATTTCATGATGAGATAAAATTTAATTTTATTATTTTATCATAATATTTTCAATACATTAACTTGTAATAATACTATATAATGTTAATTTATAATATATAAATTTGATATAATATGATACCATAATATATTATATGTCACTTTTTCTTTATTTTTTCTATAAATTAATTCTGAATTCTTAGATACTAATGGATACTCGTTAATACCCGTTATCAGCTTAGGTAGTTGTAAATTTTAGTAGATATGGATACATGTCGTGTATAATCCATTCCGCTCCGTTAACATCCCTAGATAATCCTCACTGTGTCAATGAGAAGGGGGGTTTCAGCATTTCAAAAACTAGAGGGGAGGTCTTTGTCATTTAGACAAAACCTCAGGGGAGGTGAGTGCAATTTCCCCTTTTTAGTAGGAGAGAATAAATTATAATGGAAAAATATTTTTAAGGATTATGATGTTAAGGTATTATTATGTTATTATTAGAGATTTTATAATTTTCTCTTTTTTCAAAAAAAAATATTATTCATAGAGAAATTATCTTTAATAAGCTATATGTTCTTAGGTAAATAATATTAAGATTTCTTGTCTATGCTAGTTTGATTATCGATTATGATTTTACATCTTGGTAATCATTTAATTAACATTTATTTATAATATTTATTATCTTTGAATTATATTATTTACATTATTTTACCTAATAACACGATATTAAATTTTCCTTTTATTCAGAAATTATGTAAAACTTGGTTAAAAGAGTACTCTCGTAGGAAGGAATTGATACTCTAAAATTATTATAATTCGAAATTATTCAATGTCTTAATTTTAAAACCTCTTTTAATTTTTTTTATGAAATTTTAAAAATATTTATTATTTTTTTATATTTATCCTTCACAACTATTGAGCCTTATTAATTTCCAGATTTTTATTAATATAGCGAATTATTAATTAATCTAGATAATCATGTAGAGTTTGACTTTAGATCATGATAAATTAAAAATGTTAGAATATTCTTTTAAAAAAATTATTAAGACATTTTATTTAATTTATGTGATTTGATTAAAAGGATTTTATAAATCAGACTAGGAGGAGTAGGTTAGTAATTAATTGTGTTTGACTATTATTGTATCTTAATGTATGGAATTGCCAAAATTGGACATCATGTAGATGTGACAAGGTGCTTAGGCCACACATAAATGATGATGGATCATTGTGTTTGGGCATAAGAGAAGAGTAGTGAATTACGCATAAAACTAAGCTTGAATTTTGTGAATAATGCATGATGGACAAGGACAGCTTGTCTTCATCATTATTCGTGTTTACATGAATCAAATATATAGTCAGGGTTTAACTCATATGTAGGAGATGCTAATTGGCAGAGAGCAGGCTGGCCTTCACCAGGTTCACCTATGTCCAGTTTATATTTTTTTGCTTACAAAAGGTGAATAGATGATTTTATTTTTTATTAAATAGTTTTTATATGACTATTTGAGTTTAATTTAAGGAAAAATATGAATTTACAATACAACTTATATTAATTTCATTGATGATATATTAATTTAAAGTTAAAAGGCAAAATTTTACATTACATGGTAATATCGATTTAAATTTTTATTATTTTCAAGTAATATTTTATAAAAACAACCGGAAATTATTTTAATATCAATTATTAAAAAAATGAGCGCTAAATTTGGTGATTAGAAATTTAAATTACTATATTTCCACATTTTGGATCACGTGAACCATGGTCCACCGTAGACAAACCCGGCAAGTATTCAAGTTTTCTAAGGTTGTAGAATTTCATTTGAGTTAAGGAAATAGTGTGGTATCGATGGAAACACGATTTCGTTTGGTGTTTTTTGTTTCCTCCTAAATAAACGCAACAAGTGCATATATCGTTTAGCTGGGCTGGGTATTTGAAGATAATGATTGATATTTGAATTTGTGCTTACCCTATGATATCACAAGACTTGACTACTCTTAATTAGATGCTAAACACGCTAATGTAAGGACTTTCACTCGAAAGCAAAAATATTGCGATCATTCAAGTATGAATCATGAAATCTTACATGCATTTTGATACGTTGCAGGCTGTGGATGTCCAAGGAGGGCTAACTCCAGCTATTGACAACAATGAAGAAAGCCCAAATGTGAGGGTCCCAAAAGAAAGACCAAAAAGGAGTGTTTGTGCACCTGGTTGGTTGAAAGATTATTATGTGGGGTAATATAATACAAGGGTTGAGTAGAGTATTTCTTTTCTGTTATAGTAATTTCAATTAAGTGACACGTGTATGGTGATACTTCTATGTGCAAAACTGCCTTCCCTTTATGAAGGGATTGGGTAATGAAATGAGAATCAAAAAAATATTCTAACAAACTTGCTTTTCTCCCTCTCTCAACTTCTAGAGAGTAGCCCACTCTCGAAATAGGGCAGCAGAATCAATCCATCCCGTATCATTGGTGCTTTCATTGTTTTCCATGCCTCCCAAACCAGCTCAGATCATGGAAGAGGCCTTAGCGTCCTTGCATGAGAAGTTCGAGTAACTCCAACTTTGCCTTGATTGTTCCCAAGAGACCTTCCAATCCACCATGGATAGCAGACACAATTCTCTCAAAGTTGTTATCAATGGTTTACTTGATAAGGTTGCAGCTCTTTCCGAACGGCAACCTACTCCTCAAACATCTCCTTTCTCTTCCTCCTCTTCGTCTTCTCCAAAATCACCTAAACTTCTTCTCCCAAGAGACCTTCCAATCCACCATGGATATTCAGAAGGAGCTTGCTATTCTTCAACCTCACTCTCTTTCCCAGGCCCTTGGATTGGCAAAACTCCTTGAGTCTAAGTTGTCTGCTATTCCTCCCTCGTTTTCCCCCACGGCGTCAACCTCCACCCCCTTCCACAAACACTTCCCCTTCCCTGTTACCTAAACCACCACCCCAAACCCCATTCCCTGTTCGTCGTTTGAGTCCCTCCGAGATGCAAGCTCGACGTGCCAAAGGCCTATGTTTCAACTATGAGGCTAAGTTCCATCCAGGTCATAGGTGTGGTCCTAAACAATTTCTGCAGCTATTGGGTGATGAGGATGAATCCACCTCGCCTATGTTTGATGGCTCCGAGTCAACCCCTGCTGAACCACCGCTCCCTATTTCCTTTTTAAATTCTACTGTTTCATCTGACTCTACTTTTTTGCAGCTTTCAGGGATAGACCCCCAACAAAGCTCTTCTACCACAACTCTTCGCCTACTGGGTACTATTCTTGGACACCCAGTAACAGTTTTAATTGATACGGGGTGTTCACATAATATTATACACCGTCGCCTTGCATCCTTCTTACAATTGTCCATCTCACCTACACCGGCATTCCCTGTCATGGTGGGCAATGGTGCCTCGATTTTGTGCTCTAGGTTATGTTCTGATGTACCCCTACTCCTTCAAAGCCATGCCTTTAAGGTGCCCCTTTATCTCTTACCCATCCATGGTGCTGATGTGGTGCTTGGTATGACTTGGTTGGGTACGTTGGGTGGTGTGTTCGCTGACTTTTCTATCCCAGCTATGATTTTTACCCATAATTCACAACAAGTTATTCTTGTGGTCCAACAATATCTTCCTGCCACTCCCCCTTGACCCGTAATCAACTTTGTCGGGCCCTGCACACAGATTCCTTAGCCTCCCTTTTCACTATCACTTTTCAGTCCCCAGACTTCCTTGACCCTCCTCACTTACTCATGATCTCCTCACCAAACCCAGACACCATTCCCCTATCTATTCACCCTGACTTACAGCATCTCTTATCTGAATTCACCCATGTTTTTGCTATCCCTCACGGCCTACCCCCAAGCAGGAACCATGACCATCATATCCACCTTCTGCCCAACCCTAACCCAGTCAACATTAAGCCTTACCGCTATCCCCATTGTCAAAAAGAGGCTACACAACTCATTTATGAGATGCTGTAGGAGGGCCTCATTCAACCTAGCACTAGTCTTTTCTCTTCTCTGGTATTACTAATTAAAAACAAAAGATGGGTCATGGCACTTTTGTGTGGATTATAGGGCCCTCAATGCCATTACTGTTAAGGACCGCTATCCTATTCCTACGGTTGATGGACTTTTGTACGAACTATTTGGGGCTACTGTGTTTTCTAAAATTGATTTGCGTTTCGGTTATCACCAAATACGCATTGCTGACGGGGATGCACACAAAACAACTTTTAGAACCATTGATGGTCACTTTGAGTTTTTGGTCATGCCCCTTGGATTGACCAACGCGCCCTCTACCTTTATGGCTGCTATGAATGACTTGTTTTGACCTTTCCTTCAAAGGTTTGTGGTTGTGTTTTTTGATGATATTCTTATATATAGCCCTTCCTGGAAAGAGCATTTACAGCAATTGCGCGTTGTGCTTTCATTGTTGGCTGAATCTTGTTTCTATGCTAAGCTTCCTAAATGTGTTTTTGGTGAAACTTCCGTGGACTACTTAGGCCATGTTATTTCAGCTAAGGGTGTCAGTGCCGATCCTTCTAAGGTGCAGGCCATTTTGGATTGGCCTCCTCCACGTTCCCTCACAACACTCCGTGGTTTTTTGGGTCTCACAGGCTATTATCGTCGTTTTGTTAAGCATTACACTACGATTTTTGGACCCCTCATTGATTTACTCAAGAAGGGCACTTTTTATTGGAACGCAGAGGCTGATTCTGCCTTTGCAAATTTAAAGGCTGCCATGACATCCCTTTCAGTGTTACAATTACCTAATTTTGAACTACCCTTCCACGTTGACACCGATGCATCTGCAATAGCAGTGGGTGCTATCTTGTCCCAGAATTCCCATCTGGTGGCTTATTTTAGTAAGAAAATGACCCCCCAAATGTAGTCAGCTTCCACTTATGTGCGTGAGATGTACGCAAGTACTGAAGCTGTAAAAAATGGCGACAGTATCTTTTGGGTTGCAAATTCCACATATTCACAGATCAACAAAGCTTGCGGAATTTATTACAGCAGACCATTCAAACCCCGGAACAGCAGAAATGGTTGACTAAACTATTGGGTTTTGATTATGAAATTCATTACAAACCTGGCAACGCCAATAAGGTGGCTGATGCCCTCTCCCTCCGCTACACGGACCAGTACCCCACCTTCCTCGCCATTTCTTCCCCTGTTCTCAGTTTTGTGGACAGCCTCCGCCATTTTTATTCCTCCCACACTACTGGACAGCAGCTTCTGCGCAAATGGGACACCGATCAGGACATGAGGACTCAATTTAAACTAGTGGATCAATTGCTCTATTTTGGGGATAGACTTTTCATACCTACAGAGTCGGGATTACAAAATTCCCTTTTACATGAGTTTCACTCTTCTCCCCTGGGTGGCCACTCGGGTGTCAAGGCCACTTTAGCACGACTGGCTGCGTATTTCTATTGGCCTGCAATGTATAAATCAGTTAAGCAATTTGTAACTCAGTGTCAAATTTGCCAACAGAACAAATCGGTGACACAGGCTCCAGCTGGTTTATTGCAGCCTCTACCGGTTCCTAACCAAGTTTGGGAGGATATCTATATGGACTTTACCACCCATTTACCTTCCTCTCATAGCAAAATAGTTATCTGGGTGATAGTGGATCGCCTTACTAAATATGCACACTTCATAGCTTTGCCTACTCAGTTTACTGCTCACTTTGGCTGTCTTATTTTCTGTGGAGATTTACAAGTTACATGTAGTTCCAAAGACTATCGTTAGTGATCGAGACCCACTCTTTCTCAGCCAATTTTGGAAGGCCTTCTTTTAAGTGCAGGGTACTACCTTATCCTACTCTAGTGCCCATCAATCTATCATCCACAAATTGACGGACAAACTGAAATGCTTAACAGATGTTTGGAAGCTTACTTGCGTTGTTTTGTCAGTGAGGAACCACACAGATGGACTCAATTCCTGCATCTCGCTGAGTTCTGGTACACCAGTTCTTTCCATTCCTCCATTTCCATGACTCCTTTTGAGGCATTGTACGGCCGTGCTCCCCCTACCATTCCTTCTTATCTCACTGGTAGCACAAAAATAACGACTTTAGATGAGTATTTATCCCAGAGGCTGCGACTATTAACTCAGTTGAAAGTTCATCTCACCTCAGTCCGTCAACGTATGAAACAGAGCACGGACAAACGCCGTCGAGAGGACACCTTTGGTGTTGGTGATTGGGTCTACCTTCGCCTTCAACCCTATCGGCAGGTCTCGGTCGCCCGTCGTTGATCTCAGAAGCTTGCACGGCGCTACTACCGCCCCCTTTCAGATTTTGCGGCGTATTGGACCGGTCGCTTATGAGCTTGATCTTCCGGCCACTGCCAAGATACATCTGGTGTTTCATGTTTCTCTATTGTGGCGCTGCCATGGGCACCCAGATGTTCAGACTTTCCCCTTGCCGGTGTAGATTCATGGAACCCATCCTCTGTTGGAACCCCATCGTGTTTTAGGCAAACGAACAATCACATGAAGACACGGACCCCAGGTGCAGGTGTTAATCCAGTGGCATTCTCAGTCCGAGTCAAAAGCCACTTGGGAAGATGTGACCACTATCTCTCAAACTTATCCCTCATTGGACCTTGAGGGCAAGGTCAATCTTATTGGGCCAGGCAATGATACGGTGCAGGCTATAGGTGTGGATGTCCAAGGAGGGGTAACTTCAGCTATTGACAACAATGAAGAAAGCCCAAATGTGAGGGTCCCAAAAGAAAGACCAAAAAGGAGTGCTTGTGCACCTGGTTGGTTGAAAGATTATTATGTGGGGTAAATATAATACAAGGATTGAGTAGAGTATTTCTTTTTCATTATAGTAATTTCAATTAAGTGACACGTGTATGGTGATACTTCTATGTGCAAAATTGTCTTTCCTTTATGAAGGGATTGGGTAATGAAATGAGAATTAGAAAAATATTCTAACAAACTTGTTTTTCTCCCTCTCTCAACTTCTGGAGAGTAGCCCACTCTCGAAATAGGGCAGCCGAATTAATCCATCCCGTATCACATTTACTAAGTGGTCAAAACCATATAAATAAATAAAATCATATATTTAGTACCCATTTGGTTCTTAGTTGGCAATTGTGTGAGAATCAATTTTAGGGAATTGATTTTGAATTATTTTTTTTAATGTGCTTCTTAAATCGTGCATCATTCATTTTTTGTCATTGATTATATAAATCTATCCAAATCAATTATACTTAAATGTAAATTAAACGGATCCTTACTACCTTAAGATTATTTATTTTAGAGAAATTTTTTTGTACAACAATATTTCACAATAAACTCATACAATTAATTATGAGAGATATAAATAAAAGAGAGAAATGTGAGATTTAATGAGTGATACGAAGAAAAAAAAAAATATAGTGTGCCCGTTTTTTTATAACTGGGAAATGTTTCAAATGTAGTTCTGAGCAACAGAAATAGTTGTTATATTTCCCCAAATATAATTCTGTAGCCCTAAAACAAACGGTATGGGTCTCTTTATTTTTCTAAGATCCACTATTATTATAGATTTTTTCTTGAACCCATTTTCAAATACCTAACAAGATCTAACAAGTACCTTCCACCTTTCTTCTTTTTTGTCACTTGTGAATTGCAAGTTCTTTTCCTTGTCTAGGTTCGTAATTGCAAGTAAATGTCACGCACGTTTATAGAATATATGATTCCAATTAGTTGAGCAAGTTTACACGCATGACATGCTTGTGGGCCATCTGATCAATTCAATCTCTTTATAATTTTTTCATACTCATATTTTATACATTTTCTTTTATATTTATTTTTTTCTCATCATATTAAATATCATATTTTTTATGAATAAAAAAATGAAATGAATGAAAAAAAAAATATCATATTTTTTAGTTTCTCTCTTTTTATATATTTTTGTCTATTTTTCTCTTTTCTAGATTTCCTACACTAAAGTGTTCATTTGATTTACAGTTGAGTAGAATTAATTTTAAAAATTAATAATTCAGACGAGTAATACACATCTTACAAAATATGTTGGACGAAAATGTTTTAAAATCAATTTCATGAAATCATAATTTCGTACGGTAGCAACACGGAATCAATCGGGCTATAAATTTTTGAGTGTGGAAGTTTGATTTTCCAATTCCCCGTCCCCTCTAGCGGTCCCCCCATTTTTGCCTTCCCAAAGTGGGCATTAAGCTGGCCCATAGAACTATAGAAGGCATGACGTAAAACAAGCCTCCTTCTTAGGCCTAATGAGTAGTGATCGAGGAGAACCAAATTTAACGTTTTCACGAGCTAAGGTTTGGCTGTGAGAGTCCTTTTGAATCCGGTTTGAATTGGACCAATACGAGCTCTAAATAAGTAAATTCATGATAGAGGGAGGGATTGGATGTGCTAGGCACCTAAGCTTAAAGAAGGTTCTTGTTAACATAATGCTAAAATTATTTGTCATGATTTCTAATTGATACGTACTGTCATAATTTAATTGTATTGTTTTAATTAATAAACTCAACTAATGTGTTACAATATATATTAGATTTAATAACATATGAGATATGAGATATCTCTAATGCTTTATTTGTTAGAGGTGAATTACAAGAAAAAAAAATAGAGGAGAGAGAGTTAGAAGTGATATGATTAATAACATGGTTTGTTTGTAGAAGAAATTGGGAAAAGAGAAAAAAAGTGAATGGGTCCCACACTATTTCATTCTCCCCTAATTTGAGGAGATTATTGGAGGATAGAGATTGTTAAAATAATTTTATAAAAATACGCATTCTCTCTCAACTAAATTTATAGTTGCACCATATATTTTGTTGATAATTGAGTAATGAGGAAGGGGACTTCCATAAATTTAGATAATTATCATTTTTTCTTTCATTTCTTTCTCTTCACTTATTCTCTCATTTCACTCATACAATAACCTATAAATCTACTCTATTTCTCATTTTCTTATTTCTCTCTTTATTATTTCTCTATTCTCTATTTCTCTTTTCAAAACAAACATAGCATAAATGATGTGATAGCACTTTAGTACATGAGATTTTAGAACATATATGTTAATCCCTAACATTTATCTTTGCCATTCACTTTAGTCCAAAATGGTAAACAGTGTCAACTAACTGCTTATGTGTCACATTAGGTGACACCGTGGATTCAAATAAGTCCATGTAATATTAAAAATCATTCACATTAGTCCCTAAATTGGTCATGTGTATGGAAAGACAAGTTCTTAGTAACATTATGGAGAATAAAAAATCATGGTTCATGTTATTTGTAACCAATCTATATTTCTACTAGATTTAATTAGTTTGTGACAATTTTCCCCCTCATAAATAGTCATTTTTCTAATGGTGTTTCATATTGAACAAATCGAATTCTCACTATTGTACTTTCTCTTTTAAGATTAAATATGAACGTAGAAACGTTTAGTTCTAAGTTGGTTAATTATTTACCAATATTCCTTGAGAATTGGTTGAGATCATCCTTACCAAATTCAATACTTTAAGCGATTTATGTGCTCATTTAGAAAATGAGATTATATAATTTCTACATCTCAAATTTTCCAAATTAGATGTTGATTGTCACATTTGAGAATGCCATTTGATGCTAAATTATAGATGTAGAAATTGCATAAACTCATTTTCTAGATGAACATATATATCACTTAAAGCATTGAATTTGGTAAGGACGATTTCAACTAATTCTGAAGGAATATTGATAAATAACCAACTTAGAACTAAACATTTCTATGTTCATTTTAATCTTAAAGAAGATAATACAACAATGGGAATTCAATTTGTTCAGTATGGAACTATCATTAGAAAATGGATATTTACGAGAGGGAAATGGTCACAAACTAATTAGATCTAACAAAAATATATGTTGAATATAGTTAACATGTTCTATTCTTGTTACTGGTAACTTTCCTTCCCATACATAAGACTATTTTATGGACTAATGTGAATGGTTTTTAATATTATAGGGACTAACTAAAATCCATATTGTTAGTTATCGTGACACATCAACACTCAATTAACGTTGTCTACCATTTTGGACTAAAGTAAATGATGAAAATTAATATCAAGAATTAACAGATAATTTTGAAATCTCAGAGACTAAAGTGCACGAAACTAATAAAGTCAACGACTTATATGGGGGTTTACTCTTTAAATTTATTAAAAATGTTTGAATTTTAATTTGGAGGAAATACCCTCTTAATATTCTTGTTGCACCATACATGTTAAAAATTTGAATTTAATAAATTTGAATTTAATTAGACATGGTAAAAAAAAGTTTGTACTTTCAAGTAATTGTTCCAATGTCGACGGGAAAATCCACTTTAACCAGTTCAAGATCAAGATAGGATTTTTTTTCTTGGCATATAAATGGCATGGTAGGGATGATATTGAGAATACATATACCTACCTCGACCTTGACTTGATATATAAATGGTAATAGTTAAACTATAAAATTGATATTACATGCTTGTATTAACAATATAATCTAATTATTAAGTTTCTTGCTTTTTTTTTAAGCTTTTAATGCTCATTTTTATGCACATTTAAGCTAAAATGTGTTTGATGTCTAATATATTTGAAAACAAATATATATAGGTAAGGCAAGGATTGTGAAAAAAAAAAAAATATGGAGCATGGATCGAGTAAGTTTCCCCAATCCTAAATAGGGTGAGGTTGGATATCCATTTTTTATTCGCCTAAAAATGTAGGCAGGACTCAGGAAATAAGAGTGAAACCTACCATTGCCATGTATTATTAATGTTAACATATGATATAATCTTAAAAAGGCTTCAACTCAATAGCGTACCAACATGAGCTTCCCAAGTTACAAGGCTATGATTATTTAAGCCAAATAAAGCTCAAATCCTAACACATCCAAATATAAATAGAAAATCACAATAGTTTATATAGTAATTGCTATGCCTAAAATGACATAGATTATAAGACATTTATTAGTGTGACTAGATACCCTTCAAGGCCAACTAAGAGAGAGACAAATGATATACTCACCCTCCTACTCTTGTTGAGTAATTTATATCTAGATTTCACCTTGCTTTAAATCTATGATATCAATGGGACATTATTTTCTCTAAAAACATCACACACACAGCGGAAGCAAGAAAGAGGAAGAGCTTGTTTCACAACTCAATTCAACTTCACTCAATATTGTATTCAATTCTACATACATTCTTGGAGCATCATAATATAACAATTTATAGGCAAACAAAAATATTATAATAATACAAACCCTATCATAAAGAAAATGTGCTAAATTTATGGTGGCTAAGAGAGTTCAATTTTTATTTTACTTCTCCACCATCCAAGTTGTTTTTTACATGTTTCTTGATTTATTAGGCCACCGTCCAAATTTACTTTTCACATGTTGCTTGATTTATTAGGCCACCATCCAAGTTTGTGTTTCACATGTTGCTTGATTTATTAGGCTAACATTGCCTCCCTTAAATCAAGAATGTATCATTCCAAGCATTTTCTTTAACTTGTAAAATAACTCAGCTTTCAACGGCTTTGTAAAAATATCTGCAACTTGTTCTTCAATTGGACAATATTCCATCACCACTTCTTTCTCAGTTACCAGCTCTCGGATTTTATGAAACTGAATATCTGTGTGCTTGGACCTGTTGAGTCTCAGAATTAATTTAAGCATTTAAATTAGATTTAAGACTTATCATCCTTAATGAGTAACAAATTAGATTAGACTATAAGAAAACAGGTGCTACTAAGAAAGGTATTTGTCTGTGCATTTTAGGAACTTTGTAG
Source organism: Sesbania bispinosa (assembly GCA_026901365.1). Classification (NCBI taxonomy): domain Eukaryota; kingdom Viridiplantae; phylum Streptophyta; class Magnoliopsida; order Fabales; family Fabaceae; genus Sesbania; species Sesbania bispinosa. The sequence continues at coordinate 136,873 of QLOH01000663.1, read as the reverse complement.
AAGCAACCTGCTGAAGGAGAACAGAAGATCAAGAAGAAGAAGAAAGCAGTGGAGCAACTCTCTGAAGATGACCAACCAAAGAAGAAGAACGAAGCAACGAGCTACAAGAAGAAAGAAGCTGCAAGCTAAAAATAAGAACAACACAGTAAGCTATCTGAAGATTTGATCAACCTGCTGAAAGCATATGGACTGAAGAAAAGAAGCACATATGCAAGATGAAATGAAGACTTTCTTCAAGAAGATCGTAAATCAGAAAGAACACGAAAGATGAATCCAATCATTCTTAAGTGGCAATGTGGAAGAAAGAAATTCAGTAAGAAGGAAAGCAATCCTCCATCATAGCAACTATCTGAAGATAATCAAGGGAAAACTGAGAAAAGATCAAACATGCTGAAGCAATCAACATATGAAGATCAGAATCAAGCTCATGGAAGATCATCAAGAACAAGGAAGAACAACGAAGCAACAATATGAAGAATGTAGAAGAAGCAAATCTAGAAGAAGCAAATTGAAGAAGAAGAGTGAAGGGGAATCAATCTATGCTGGAGTAACTTAACTCTCTGAAAGTATGTGCATGATAAAATGAATCTACTAAACACATACTCTACGAATACAATGATGTGGCATTTTAATCTATCTAAAGAAGAAGAAGCCAGACATGTCATATAACATTCTGAAGATATGAAGACTCTCAACTCTATGACTATGTGGACAAATCTTGAACGTCGAGAAGTCTCAACAAAGGCAAAGACCATTTGATTAACAACTAGAAAAGTGTCTAAATGCCTTATGCATTCATCCAAAAAAGAAAAAGTAGCAAAAGTTATTCTCTTTATTTCAAGAAGCTCTGTTCGAAAAAGAAAAAATAGAAAAAGGCAGAAAAGTAAATAGTGATCAGAGATAGGTCAACGCTGTTGTACACCTACTTCTGTACAAACTCTGCAACATGCCATCAGAAGTCGGAAGTCTTTTCGGAAAGAAAAGCTAAACTCACTATGGATAAAGAAGAAGCATAACGGCTAAAAATCATCTTTATTACTTCATACAGTGAAAGAAAAAGGAGAGAGAAGCTAAGCCAACTTGATGAAGAGGCTATCTCACTCTCGAATAAAATATAAAGAAGAAAGAAACAAGAAGAGAAAAGAAAAAGAAGAAGAGAGAGGATATCAACCTCCTGAAGATCAAGGAAAATCTCTCAGATAAAGGCAATACTATGATATTATCTGCAGTGTGTCAGAACTAATTTATCTACACACCTAATCTTCTTAATCTAAGAAGCTACTGGTTGGGAAAGCTATTTCACAACGGCTTGAAGAACATCACTCATACTTTCTCAACGGTAAAGTTAAAACATCTCTCAACGGCTATATTTTATTAGAACATATAAATAGCTTGAACTATGAATTTGAGAGAGAGATTTTGCCTCGAGCCTCTGGCCTTTGGAGAAAGAGAGAGCACAAATAAGAATTGGGAGAGATCCCAAAGATACCTCAAGAGAGGAAGAAAGAAGGAAGTCAACCTTAAAATCAAAATGATATATTCATAAGGCATTGACAAAAAGGAGGCAGCCATGGATATCAAAGCATCTATCCTTAAACCATGACATTTATCAAGCTCACAGAAGTAATTGACCATGTAACGCCCTCATTCCATGACGGGTATTACTCGACTAACTCAGTTAAGATTTGTAAATTAATCTCTTAGGGGAGCGAAGAAAATTGGTGATTTTTTTTTTATAAATTGGGATGGAACTAGAAGAAACATATCAATACAACAAATATCATTTCACTACTATTCCAAATTACAACAAAGATAATATACATTTAAATTGGGGTTTAGCATGACACATTACAAAAGAAGTGAACCTTCTATTTGACTACACCCTATCCATACAGGATAGTGCTGCTCATGTATACCCCTAAACACTACCATTTGACTCAACAAGATCCTGTTCGACCTGCACACCACGCCTATCTTCAGCACAACATGCATTCTTCTAGAGCCCATGCCCTTTTAGGTACCAAAAGAATGACGGACAATGAAAAAGAAAGACAAGGGGGTGAGAACACTTTACATGAACTCACTTAACGCAGAATATGATGACTAAAGTAAACAGATACGAGAATTCACATAATTCATACAACAATAAACCCAATCGTTCACATAGAAGGTCACAACATCATAAAATGGTGTGATATGCTCATGTAATGCAACCACCACGTCATTCACCAAGGATTTCAAACAACTACCATGTACTATGCAATGCATGAGGGCCCAGGGAAATCACCACCACAGTGCACACAACAACTGCATGACCTATATGTACAACGTATCAGGAGTTAGAATCTGTACTAGCATCGGTACAAAGAGCCTTGCTCATATTTTCTTTTGGCCAAATTCTTTTTATACACCTTCCAGACAATCTCAACTGACCCCGAAACCTTGAGAGCAACTGGATAGTCAAGCTTGTACCCCTTCGAACTCGACGGTAGGGAGCTAGCCTACATCTCCTGATGTTTTTTTCTAGAACTCAACTATCCTCAGGGCTGGCGTCCCATTTGAGGACCCGCTGGAGTTCTTTGCAAAACCCAATGCACCCTTCCCAACCAGTTTCACACTGTACCAAAGTGTCACTATCATATTAGGTCGTAAGGTTTTCAACCTTGAATATCATCAATGCTTTATGATGCATGTCATACATTCAATGCTTCTCAGCATATACAGTCCTTACAGGCAAAGCCCATTGAATCCTTCCACGTAACCACTCCCCGCGACACGACTCTGATTCAATGTCTTTCCTTCGCAAGGAAAACCAAACAAGGCTTTCTCAGCACACACAGTCCTTACAGGCAAAGCCCATTGAATCCTTCCACGTAACCACTCCCCGCCGCACGACTCCGATTCAATGTCTTTCCTTCGCAAGGAAAACCAAACCCCATCTCGGGTTAATTCACACTCTCTCACTAGGCTTCTCAAGTCTTATGCAAGAAGAGTGTGTTTGTTATAAGTTTTTAAGGTAATTGTACCCATGCGTTTTCTCAAAACCATTTATCACTTTCACTTAAGTCCTATAGCTTACTAAGGCTTATGGTTGTGTCTTATGATTAGTGCTACATATCTTAATTTACCTTGTATGTGTAATTAAGGTTAAGTTTAATCCTTAATCATGATTAATCTTCCTTAATTAGACTATAGTTAAGCCTAATATTTCTTGATTAAGTCTCACTCTTTACTTAAGATCCTAATTAATTCCTAATTATCCCTTAATCTTGGATTAAGCTTTTAATTATACTTGATTAAGGTTAATCATAATTAATTAGTTCTTAATCACCATTAAGTCTTAATCACATTATTAATACCTCATTAGTGATTAATGATCAAGATTAAGATTAATCTTCATTAGGGTTAATTAAAATTAATCTTAATTAATTCTTCCTTACTTAATTAACTTAAGTGAATTGACTTGGTCAACTTAAGTGAGTTGGATTAATAAGCCCACTAATTAAATTTTGAGTCTTGATCTTGATGGGTAGGATTAGAGTTGGAGCCCAACATCAATCCAAGCCCAATGTGCATTCACTATTTTTGTTTGGCCTTAAGGTGAGTTTTATGGATGTTTTTGGAGGCATTGGGCCTAAACTAGAGGCCCAATGGTTAGGTAACCCATAAGGGTCCATTTTCTCAAGTTACCATCAAGTTTTATGAATTTTAAGTGGGTTCGTTTTTGTACCCGAATTTAATTTGGACATTTTTACAAAAAAAATGTTTTCTTTTAACTTTACTTGTCACTTTAAGTCTTTACCTTTTTTTAACTTATTGGGCTTTTAAGGCCCATAAACACATTAACACCATTTTCATTAACATTCCAAGATCAAACACATTCACTTCATGAGTTTCTCATGAATATGAATAAGAACACCAAGAACATCATCAAGAACACAAAAATTCAATAAGTTTCCAAAAATTACCAAACTCAAGTATGATGATCTACAAGCATTCTAAGCCAACAATTTCATGTTATTTCACTCAAACATACCAATCATCATCATAAAGTTCATACTTTTAAATATGTTCAAAAAGTGTCATTTTCATGATCCAATCATACAAACCAATTTCATAATTTCAAATAACCACTTGCATGTACTTAGAATCATCATATAAACATATTTCAAGCATCAAACAAATTTTTAAAAACATGCAGCCCCACATAATGGTCATGGCCGAACCATTTTAGAGGAAAAAGAGAAAATTTTCCAATCATCAAACAATAGCTTGCATGCACTTAGAATCATCACATAAACACATTTCAATCATCAATTTAATTTTTTTAAAACATGCATGAACTTTTAATCACTCAAGGCTGAACCATTTCCTTGAGGAAATAGGTTCCAATAATTGATTTTTGAGAAGGAAAAAGGGTGAGGGACAAGGATCAAGGGTAATCCTTTGACTCTAGTCACCAATCCTACTAGAGTTCAAGGTTCTCCCCCCTTTACCTAAGGAAATCCAAGCTTAGTTAATGGAGGATGAGCTTTGTAAAATTTCAGCAACTTCAAAGATCTACCCCTCTTTGTGTTCCTCTTGATCTCCCAAGCAACTTTCTCAAAGGATGTAGATTGAAAATTTTGAGTTAAAGGTTCAAAAATGGAACCTTTAACCAAGTGTGAGAAGGAAGAAGATGGAGAGGAGAGGAAGAGAAACTCACGACTGTTTGAAGTGGAAATGAAGATAGAAAAATGGTATTGCGTGTTAGTAAGAAAGAAATGGACAAGTGTAAGGTGAAATGATAAAAAATGATGTCTTTCTTACTTCTTTGACTTAGGAAGAGTGTAAAACAAGCTAAGGTGACTCTCCCACATGGCTCACGGTTTTGGGTGAGTTTAAGTGAGGGAATTGATGAAATGTTGCAGATTTTTGTGATTCAAATCAAGGGCATTTTGGTCCTTTTCCAAAAAGTGTAGGGGTAAAAAGGTCATTTCGCACCAAAACTCCCCAAAATTATAGAAAAATAGGAAATTCATTCCTAACCTTATTTAAACCAATTTTGATGATTAAAAATATTTAATCACTCAAAATTTACCATATCTCACAATAACAAAATCATACAAGCAAAAATGTGGGTGTTACAGTAAGCATATAGAAAAATTGTGGTGTTACACACAAAAATTCTTATAAAGTTATAAATATGGTTAATGATCTAACTTTAAGGTCCAAGGTACATCTTTCCTATTATTTCTAAAATTTTAATATACTGGTTAGGGTTACACTGCCAACCAGGGGCATTTTGGTCTTTTTACCCAAAAGTGCCAGAAAAATTCTAAATAAATTTCTAAAATTTATTATTAATTATAATAAGATCATTTTGACTAAAAATATAGATCCCCTTAAGTTTTATATATTTTTCATAATTAAATCTATATTTTCCTTAACTATACAATTACTAAGGGTATTTAGGTCATTTTCTCAAACATCTCTCTAGAAAAATTATTTAAAACTATGGTTGGATAGTTCCAAAAAACTAAATTTGATTGTTTATCAATAGTTCCTAAATATCTCATAATTTTTATTTCTAAACTTTCTCTATCTTATATATATATATATATATATATATATAATGGTAGGGGAAATTGTGGGTGTCACAGACCAAGCTCAATACAGATCATATACCGCCAACCTTCTGAACCTACAGAGATGAATTAGAGCCTAAATTTATACACTTGTATCTCTGACATTCCTTGTACTTAGCACTTAATCTTTGTATTCTGAGTTTTACTCATTAATCCCTATGTACAAGAAAACTGAAATTCAAGTTTCGCTAAAACTTAAATTTGATTCTTAATTGTAAACACATTAAGTGTATGAGAGCCTGGAGAGGCTCGGTGGAAGAAATATTACTCTGGAGAGCCTAGAGAGGCTTGGTGGAAGAAAGAATACTCGGGTAGAGCCTGGAGAGGCTTGATAGAAAAGAATACTTGGTAGAGCCTGGAGAGGCTTGATAGAAAAGAATACTTGGTAGATCCTAGAGAGGCTTGATAAAAAGAATACTCGGGTAGAGCCTGGAGAGGCTTGGTAGAGCCTGGAGAGGCTTGACAGAAAAGAATACTGCACTGAGTTGCCTGGAGAGGCAGTTGATAACAAAAAATACTTGTTAACCCTGGAGAGTCTTGGGAAAAAGAATACTCATAAGTGAAAAATAGTTGATAAATTAGAGCACTTTTTAGTTCACTTATCAAGGATAAAATGGTAATTTTGCCCCAGTTTAATCCTTTTTTATTAAATATTAGATAAATTGTATTTATTAATCTAAGATTTGAATTTGATGCTATTTTGATAGAAATATTGTTGATTTTTGCAGGATATTGCAAAGATTTGATTTGAAGGATAGATAGCATTAAATAAGGGAGATATCTGCAAGATTTGAGATTGATTGAAGACATTTAATGAAGATTTGAAGAAGATATAATACAATTAATCAAGAGATCACTGCCAATCAATCAAGGATTCTGTAGACAAGCTTCCCAAATAAATCAAAGATTGCTCAATAAATGCAAGGATTTTATCAAGAAAAGGGAAACAAGGAAAGACAAATCTGCCAAAACCAGTCTCGGGGAGAGATCAAGATTAAAAAGAGAAAGTTGGAGCTGCAGGACGCTACCTGCGTTTCACCTGCGCTATAGCGCAGGGTGAAGCGCAGACTCTCTGGAAGTTGCGCTCCATCTTGCGCTGTAGCGCAGCTCACGCTGATTTGTTCCCTATTGCCGTTTTTAGATAGATTTCTCCCCAAATTGCTTTGTCTTTTCTTAGTCTATAAATAGGAACCTCTTGCACCAGATCCAGTGTGCAAGATTATTGTAATTCAGTTTTATTTCAGTGATAATGCACCAAAGCTAGGTTTAGCGTAGGAGAGGAGGAGCGCTTCACAAGGATTGAAGATGGTGACAGCATCTTCGGTGGTTTGTATGGCTACCTTGTGTAGTTAACTCTCCATTAGGATTGGATGTAATTGATTCTATCCCCAAGTGTATGTAAACTCTATATTATTATTTACTGAGCTCTCTGTCTATAATATTGGTAATCTTATTCTGTACTTAATTCCTTACTTTCGCGCTTGCGCCAGGAGTTATAGGCTAGTCTCAACTAGGTTAATTTTGATTAGGATTGAGAGTGGGGGAGCGGATTCTGAAGAAACTCACTCTCCGAGTGAATAAGAGGACTCAGTAGCCAGGGTTCCTTTACGGGGGCGTTGCTTATGATTGATGGGTAGTGTGAGTACTCTAATGAAGGGCGTTCCAAGGTTAGGCATGGTTTTTGAATTACCGATAGCAAAGGATTAGTTGATTGTGAATCCAGGAAGCGAGAGGTAGGTATATCTAATGAGTGATGGGTAGTGACAGTACTCTAGCGAAGGTATATTTCATTTGGTAGGCCGCGTATTTCAATTAGTCCTTTACAAACTGAATAAAAGAGAGCAAAATAAGCCGAGGGTAAATTTGTCTCTTGGGAGAGCCCGCATGGATTATCTTTGAGTGTGTGAGGCCGATGGTAACTCGGGGTCTTGGCAATAAAGTTTCTCTACAGTATTATAGAGTAAACCTAAAATAATAGATAGTTTTTACATGCACAAAGGGTGTGATGGTATGAAGTCCAATCCTAATCCAAGTAAAGTGTCTCTAACTCTTCCTTTCTAATTCCATTGATATTTAATTTGCTATTTACAATTCCGCAACAATACTCTCTAAACCGTTGTTTTCCCTTGATAAACAGATCACAGTCTACGTAAATTGACCGTTCCTTGTGGATACGATACTCTTCTTACTATTATACTGCTGGATTTGTGGTTCGCTTTTCAGAAACCCATCAAGTATTTTTGGCTCCGTTGCCGGGGAACGGTTTCCAATTTGTGTAGACCTTGGTGGTCTATTTATCAAGTTTTCTTTTAATTACCTTAGGAATTTGTTTATTTATTTTCTTTTTTTAGGATTTTCTATTTTTATTAGGACTTATTATATTAGGAGTTTTATTGTTTTTCTATTATTATTAAAAAAAATCTCTTCAATACTTACCTTTTTCAAGTTTCTTGTTTATGCTTCTGAGAGGTCAGGCATCTCCTAATCAACTACAGTTCGACCCGGAAATAGAAAGGACGTCGCGAAGGAACAGAGGTAGAAAAGAAGGAGAATAATTGTTAAAGAAACCAAAAACATGGCAGAGGAACGTCCAAGACGGACGCTAGGAGATTACATCTCCCATCAAGGACCACGTCACTTCTCCAGCATTGTGTTACCACCAAATGCAAGAACTCTGGAGTTGAAGACTGCACATCTCAACCTCATTAGTGCACATCAATTCGCTGGATTGGATCATGAAAATCCAAATACTCATCTCTCTAATTTTTATGAATTGATTGGTACTATGGGATTCAAGGAAGGTACTCTGGAATCTGTTTACTTACGCTTGTTTCCTTTCTCTTTGATAGGTAAAGCTAAGGAATGGTTGCAATCACACCCAAATCAAAGTCTAACCAATTGGGGTGTGGTTGAGGAGAAATTCTTGACAAGATTCTTCCCACCAGGGAAGCAGATTGAAGCCAAGGCAGATATTTCCACATTTAGACAAGGGATTGATGAGCCATTTTGTGAAGCTTGGGAAATATTTAAATCTATGTTGCGCAAATATCCAAATCATGGCTATGAAGATATAGCCCAACTCAATATATTCTGCAAGGGACTGCGTTCAGACTCAAAGTCATTCATAGACGTTGCAGCAGGAGGAACAATCTTATCCGCAGACGTTGATCAAGCACTTGAAATCATTAACAACTTCGCTCAGAACGATCAACAAGCTCAAAGTGGAAGGCAGCTTGCACAAGTACCAAAGAAAGGGATGCTGAAACTTAATTAGAGTGATGCATTGTTAGCTGAAAACAAGCTCATTAAGCGTCAGATAGAAGCACTCACTGAGACGCTAAAGGCACTCCCTCAACAACTCAAAGCTGTCCACTCACAACCCATCCAAGCCCAACCATTGATTTGTGATTTCTGTGGAGGTGACCACCTTAATGGTCAATGTGCTACCCAGGAAATACAGCAAGAGCAAGTCAACTACATGGGTAACCAGGGAAGGCAAGGGAATTACTCCAACAACAACAACAATCAGTACTCTCAAGGTTAGGGAAATAACCAAACCAACTCTGGTTGGAATCAGAATGGAGGAAGACAACCACCGTACCAACAGCAGCCCTCAACTTATGATAAATTGAATTCTTTGGAAGGCAAGATTGATGAATTAGTGCAAGGATTTAGTGGATTCAAGAAAACCACTGAGGCATCAATCAAGACTCTAGAGAACCAAGTGGGTCAGTTAGCAAATGAGATGGCAAAGCACAAGCAGCAAAACTTCTCTGCTGTGACCCAAACCAATCCAAGGGAGCAATGCAACTTGGTTGCTACTGATGGCAACAAGTCAGAGGAGGAGGAACTTGATGAGGAAGAAGAGATCATCTTTGAAGAACAATTGCTTCAAGAGGAGGTTGTTCATCAAGATGAAGAAAAAGCAGCGACACAAAAAGAGGAACATCATGAGGAAAAGGTCTTGGTTACAAGTAAGTCGCTTGACCCAGGTAGGTTTACTATACCCATCTCTGTTGGTAATCCACCCTCTACTCATGCTTTATTAGATCTTGGAGCGAGCACCAATTTGATGCCGCTATCGTATTTTAACAAGTTGAGTAATGTGAAGGTCAATCCTGCTAATGTGAGATTGCTTCTTGCAAATAAATCTGCTCAAAGCCTGCATGGAATAGTAGAGGACATTCAAATCAGAGTAGATAAATTTGCATATATTGTAGATTTCTACATTGCAGAGACATAGGAGGAGGATACTGAAGTCCCCCTCATTTTAGGAAGACCATTCATGAAGGCTGCTAAAATGATAATTGATGTTGATCGAGGGAAATATGCATTAAGCTCAAAGGATGAAACCATTGTGTTTCATATTGATAGGGGTATACCCCAGTTACAACAAACGGATTCTATTTCCAAAAACTCTTCAAGACTGCCAGGCTCCGGATTTCTGAGGAAGCCTAGGATGAGAGTAAAGCACCCAGAGTCAATTTGGGAGTTCAAGTCCAAAAGAAGAAAAAGATCAACATCTGATACTGAGGAAGACAGTGACAATGAAGGAAGAGTAACAAATTGGCAAGGAGGATGGGAGCTCAAAGGAAGAACTGGTATGGAGTCAAACATCATCCTCCACTTGAGGCCACCATAAAGAGGTTGCACAACCAGGCGTCGAGCTAAAAGACGTTAAACAAGCGCTTCCTGGGAGGCAACCCAGTGTTTGTGAGTTTTTATTTTCATTTTATTTTCTTTTTGTTAATTTTTAGTCTTAGGATTTGCCTGTGTAATTAGGAAATTGTTAAATTGGGGATATAAATTTAAAAGGAATGCATGGAATCAGGTAGGAGTAGCAGAAGCAAAGAGAAAATTACACCTCTGCGCCTCAACCTGCGCTACAGCGTAGGTAAAGCGTATAATTAACTGGAAAAATGAGACTCTCTGTTTTCTGCGCTTCACCCTGCGCTAGCGCAGCGGCACGCTTCATCTTCTGAAGCTGTGCGCGCTCCACCTTGCGCTATAGCGCAGGGGACGCAGTTTGAATTTCGAATTTGGAACGAGGGAGTTCATTTCGAACTTCCCTCCGTTCCTTCCCTCGCATTTTCTCTGATATTCTTGACCCTTGCTTTGCCTTTTTCTCACTCATACAGCCCCATTTTCACTTTCTGACTTTATACCAGGTATGTTTTATAGTTTTCTTTCTTTTTAACCGATTGAAATCTTGATTTTTTATTTTATTTGAGCATAGCCTTAGGATAGGAAGTTTAGGAGTTTAGGACCCTTTAGGAAAGAAATAATTGTTTTAAAATAGTTTGCATGAGGTTAGGATCTTTTGTGAGATATTCCTGTTTGCTTAGGTGGTAGTTTTTAAAGTGCTCAATAATTTCTGCAAATTATTTCTGTTAGTGCATGTGTGATTGATAAAATGCTTTGATATTTTTGCATGTCCTTACAAAAATAATTATGCCCTATTGCATGTTACTGATGACATGATTTTTTAGCATGAGCTTAATTCTCACTTTTGCCTGATTAGGATTGTTTAGAGCCTGCTTTAACAGATCACTTTAGCATGTCTTAATCAATTAATTGGCATTTATTGGGTAATGATTAAAATTAAAATTTTTATGCACAATTGTTTGATTAATTACTCTAATTTTTGAAATTAATTGGCCATTTATTTCATAATTATGAGTAATTAAATTTTATGATGCATAAATAAATTTGATTTACTTCTCTTTTGCAGATGGTTCGCACAAAGAACGTAGGTGCTCCTAGCTCCTCTAGGAAGAGCACGGGGGTGCCAAGAGAAAGGCCCCCCAGAGAGCAGCTTATTTTGACCCTCACCCTTCACGGACCTCAAGTCCTTTGAAGTGTATACTGACATATCTGATTGCAAGTTCATCCTGGAGAGACCAGTCCAGCTAGAGGAGGGAGAGTATGAGGACTTTGCTGCAGAGATCCACAGGAGAGGATGGGATCGCCTTAGTCGCCCTGATGACTACTTCGATCCAGATATTGTGAAGGAGTTTTACGCCAACGCCATAGGGGAGCACGACGTTAACCCTATGAGGGAGTCCTACGTTCGAGGACAGGTCATCAGGTTTGATTGCGATGCAATCAATGCACACCTAGGACATCCCATTGAAGGGGATCGAGACCTCGTGGAGTGCGAGTTCCACGAGAGGACAGCTGTTGTGGGGCCGCAGGGCAATGACCCCCTTGACTTGGAGACTGCCCAACTCTTATGCTTACCAGGGCGTTCCTTTGAGAGGAATGCACAGGGGGAGGCTGCCCGGATACACAGGCATGACATGAGGATTATTACTAGGATGTGGACAGTACTGACGCTACCCAACATACATCCTACCGGGCACGTTTTTGACATAATTATGCTAGTGGCCCACCTCATTTATTGCATCCTCACTGGCACCACATTAGATATCTCACAGGTCATCACCAGCAGGATAGTACACTTTGCATCTGTTGTGTCACACAGGACCCCCACCCCCATGATCAGACTCAACTTCCCTTCTCTCATCATCTCACTCTGTTGATCTAGGGGTGTGGAGGTGAACCCCAGGGTTCGCATCTTACCGCCTATGACCAAAGCTTACATAGAAGCCTATTGTATCCCACATGAGGAGTTAATGTTGAGTCTAAAAAATATCATAAGTAAATTATGATGTTTCAAGACAATATAATTCCTAAGTTTTAATGACTAACAAATTTGGGTTAAAATAATTCATCCTAGATACATATATGTTTTAATGATTTATCTATGATTTCAGCAAGCCACTATGAACTTAGAAAAAGACTTTGTGAAGTGTTTCAAACTTGTCTGAGGTATCAAGCCTTCTGAAGGATCAACCCGTCTGAAGTGTTGAAGCCGTCTGAAGTGCCCAACCCGTCTAAAGTGTTGAAGCTGTCTGAAGTCTCATTAATGACGTGGCACCTTTGCTGAAGTTTTGTGAAGACGTTTTCTGAGTCTCTGCTGCACGTACCATTTCAAGCATATTTATGGCAAGGTACACAGAGGTCTTTCCTGGTGTTTTTGAAATTCATACACCACTGAGGAAATTCCTGCATCGCAGCCTCTGCAACAACATTTGAAGCAGCTTTTTGGCAGATGCAACCTTGTTCTGTTTCAGAAAGGTCAGGACTCTCAGAAGCATGTCTCACAACGGATTAAATAGCATTTAATGCTATCTCTAAACGGTGGTTTTTCAACGGACTGAAGTCTGGGTATAAATACCCCTCATGAAGACCATCACAAAAAGAGATATATACATATACATATAGAGAAGAATAGAGAAGGATTTCATATTCAAGAAAATCAAAGAGAAACAAATCGCTGCTAGTTTTTACTCTGTAAAAACTCTCTGATAATATTCTTTGTACACACATTTGTATATCCTGAGAATACCTCAGTTATCTTTGTACATTGTATTTGTTTGAGCTTATAACTGGTTTAGTTTAAAAGCTTAAACTTATCTTTTCTCTGTAAAATCGTTCTAGAGCCTGGAGAGGCTTGGTGTCTAAAGAATACTTGGTTGTAGAGCCTGGAGAGGCTTGGCAGTAAAGAATACTTGGTTTTAGAGCCTGAAGAGGCTTGACTGTAAAAGAATACTTGTAATCTTTGTGAAAGATTAAGAGAAAATCCAAGTGCTAGTTGGCATTGGGACTGGACGTAGCTCACAGTGGTAGTGAGTGAATCAGGATAAATTCCTTGGTTAAGTTTTCTATCCCTTAACTCTTGTCAATTCGTTTATACTAATTTAAGGGAGTTGAAAAGCAATTCTAAATATTTCAAAAGCTAAGAAACCTTTTAAAATATATTTCCAGAAGCTGTCTTAAAAACTTCAGACAGTCCTCAAAAACCTGTCTGAAACAGTTTTATACTTGTTGTTTTGAAAAGGCTCTCAAAAATATTAAGAAACACTATTCAACCCCCCTTCTAGTGTTTCCCTGTGTTTCTACAGTTGGTATCAGAGCTCAACTCAGGGTTGAGCACCTAACAAGTGTTGAGGATTAAAGATCCAGATGGAAGCTTCCAACAACAACAGGCAATATATCACTGAAGGAGCCTCTATCACAAGACCCTCAGCATTCAATGGTGTGGATTACCACTATTGGAGGGATCGTATGAAGTTGTTCATTGAGAGCAACAACATTAATGTTTAGGATGTAGTCACTGATGGAGACTATGTGCCTATGCACAATGGCTTGCCTATACCTAAGGCTGAATGGACCCTGGAGCAGAAGGCTAGAGTCCAGATGAATGCCAAAGCCAAGCTCTATCTGATATGTTCTTTGAATAAATCAGAATATGAGAAGGTTCATGGTTGTACATCTACCAAGGAAATCTGGGATACACTTGCAGCAGCCCATGAAGGGACTGAGACTGTCAAGCAATCCAAGATCAGTATGCTTATACATCAATATGAGATGTTTAAGATGGAAGAAACTGAAACCATTGATCAAATGTTTGGAAGGTTTCAGACCATAACCAATGGACTCAGGTCTTTGGGTAGAACTTATGAATCAGGAGATAATAACAGAAAGATTCTAAGAAGTTTGCCAAGTCCTGGAGACCCAAAGTTACTGCCATTCAAGAGGCAAGAGATTTGAACTCTCTTAGAATGGAAGAACTGTTGGGATCTCTTAAGGTTCATGAGCTTGAGCTTAGTGAAGATAACGACAATAAGAAGTCTCTAGCACTAAACTCAAAGGCCGGTCAGCCTAGGCATAGCAAGATGAAGGCTATGCAAGCTGAAGAAACTTCAGAAGCAGATGAAGATTCTGGAGATAGCTCAGAAGATGATGATCTTGCTCTGTTAAGTAGAAAGATCAAAAGAATGCTGCAAAATAGAGGGAAGTTCAGAAGGAACCAACCTTCAACCTCTAAAGGAGGTAAGTCAGGTAAAGACTCTCAAAATGACAAGGTTATTTGTTTTGAATGTAAACAACCAGGTCACACGAAGGCAGAATGCCCAAAGCTGAAGAAGAATACCTTCAAAAAGAAGAAGTTCTTCAAGAAAAAGAAAGGTCTGATGGGTACATGGGAGGATCTTGATGAGTCCACTTCAGAAGAAGAGGAGGACACTTCAGAAGAGGCCAACCTATGTCTCATGGCCAGCCTTCCCTCATCAGACAGCTCTGAAGAAGAGGTATTTCCCTTAACTCTTCAAGAGATGTATGATGACCTGATGAAAGTTCCCAGGAGCTCTTCCAAGAGTATAAGAATCTATCCAAAGCTCACACAGAAATGTGTAGTAAATATGAAGCTATTGAGATAGAAAATATTATGCTCAAGGAAAAGAATCTTGTGTCTGAAGTCAGCAGTTCACAATCTGTGTCTGAAGAAAATAAAAAACTTCAGAAACAAGTTGAGGAACTGACAAAATACTTGGCTAAATTTTTCAAAGGAACTGATAATCTTAACAGATTACTTGGCAATCAAAGGCACTTCCTTGACAAAAGTGGTTTAGGCTTTTGTGATCATGATGTCTCTGAACCTCATATTTTCAATGACGCTAAAGGCAAAAAGAAAGTTATTGGGTGTTCTCACTGTGGCAAAGCTGGACACAATGTGGCTCAGTGCAAACACAAAGGGAGACCTAAACCCAAGTCTAACAAGAAAGGACCCAAAAGAATATGGGTACCTAAGAACTTGATTATTCCTGTTGCAGATGTGTTTAACAGGACAAAGGAAACCCCACAAATGGTACCTGGAAAGTGGCTGCTCGCGACACATGACAGGAGAAAGGTCTTTGTTCCAAAACCTTAGACCCAGAGTAGGAGGAGTGGTCACCTTTGGTGGAAATCAGCAAGGGAAGATCACTGGTATAGGGACTATAGGTATGACTCCTCTATCCCTTATTAAGAATGTTCTCCTAGTAGAAGGACTTCAACACAATCTATTGAGCATAAGTCAATTGTGTGACAGTGGATATGTGGTTTCCTTCACTAAGGAAGGATGTATAGTCAAAGACTCTCATGATCAAATCCTTTTTACTGCTAAGAGGCACAATAATGTGTACAAAATTGATCTAGAGGAGTTAGCAAGTCAAAATGTAAAATGTTTTATCTCTGTTGAAGATGAAAAACAGATTTGGCATCAAAGACTAGGGCATGCCAGCTTGAGATTAATCTCAAGGTTAGCAAAACACAACCTTGTTAAAGGTTTGCCCAAGCTTTCATACAAATCTGATATTTTATATGAAAGCTGTCTGAAAGGGAAACAAACAAGACACTCATTTAAGAGTAAGGATGTTGTTTCTACTAGCAGACCATTAGAACTTTTACACATTGACTTGTTTGGTCCTATTAGAACAGAAAGCATTAGTGGTAAGAAATATGGTTTGGTCATTGTTGATGACTATTCTAGATATACATGGGTAATATTCCTTAGAAGCAAGGATGAGACCTTCAAGAATTTCACAATATTCTGCAAGAAGGTACAGAATGAAAAAGGATTCTGTATATCTGTCATTAGAAGTTATCATGGTGGAGAGTTTGAGAATGCAAACTTTCAGTTGTTCTGTGATGAGAATGGGATCTCACACAATTTCTCTGTGGCTAGAATACCTCAACAAAATGGGGTTGTTGAGAGAAAGAACAGAAGTTTGCAAGAGATGGGAAGAACCATGCTCAACTCATGCAGTCTACCAAGGACCTTCTGGGCAGAGGCTATTAACACAGCCTGCTACCTTCAAAACAGAATATTGGTAAGACCAATTCTGAAAAGGACTCCCTATGAGTTGTGGAAAGGAAGAAAACCCAACATATCATATTTCCATCCCTTTGGCTGTGAGTGTTTTATACTTAACACAAAGGATGATCTTGGAAAATTTGATGCAAAGTCTGATAAAGGATTTTTCATAGGATATTCTGAAACATCAAAAGCCTATAGAGTTTATAACTCTAGAACTTTAATCGTAGAAGAATCAATCCATGTTAAATTCAATGACATGAAAGAGACTGATAGGGAACTATCAGATCTAGAAGATGATTTTGCAGGAATGGAGCTAAACACACACAACATCACCAAGGATGAACAGGTGTCTGAAGATCTATCAAAACCCCTTCAGACAAATGTTGAGTCTCAGACTGACTTAGTATCACCTCTCAAACCTGACTGGAGATACAAGTCACATCATCCTAAAGAGCAAATAATTGGCAGTACTTCAGAAGGAGTTAAGACAAGATCAAAATTCAAGAATCTGAATTCTCTTGCTCTCTTGTCTGAAATCGAGCCAAAGAACATTGATGAAGCTCTGCATGATGAAGGGTGGATCCTAGCCATGCAAGAGGAGCTGAATCAATTTGCTAGGAGTGATGTCTAGACCCTTGTTCCTAAACCCCATGGGAAAACAATTATTGGAACCAAATGGGTGTTCAGAAATAAGTTGTCTGAAGAAGGAAAAGTGGTCAGAAACAAGGCAAGATTGGTGTCTCAAGGGTACAATCAACAAGAAGGCATTGACTTTACTGAAACATTTGCCCCTGTTGCCAGGTTAGAAGCAATTAGAATTCTTCTTTCTTATGCTATAAATAATGACATCAAACCATATCAAATGGATGTCAAAAGTGCTTTTCTCAATGGATTCATTGAAGAAGAAATTTTTGTTAGACAACCCCCTGGTTTTGAGGATGTTGCTTTTCCTGATCATGTTTTCAAACTGAAAAAGGCTCTTTATGGTCTGAAACAAGCCCCAAGAGCTTGGTATGACAGATTGAGCAGTTTTCATATCAAAAATGGTTTTGAAAAAGGAAAAGTAGATACAACCCTTTTTAGAAAACAGTCTAACAAAAATCTGATGCTTGTCCAGATATACGTTGATGACATTATATTTGGTTCAACTGATTCTTCACTATGCAAAGAGTTTTCTGAGTTAATGCAATCAGAGTTTGAAATGAGTTTAATGGGTGAACTAAAATTTTTCTTAGGACTTTAGATTAAGCAAGATTCTGATTGTATATGGATCCATCAAGAGAAATATACAAAAGAAATGCTTAAGAAGTTCAATTTAAGTGATTGCAAACCCATGTCAACTCCTATGCATCCCTCTTCATCTTTAAGTAAGGATGAAAATGAAGAACTAGTTAATCAAACTTTGTATAGAGGAATGATTGGCTCTTTATTGTATCTAATAGCAAGCAGACCTGACATTATGTTTAGTGTATGTCTTTGTGCTAGATTTCAATCAGATCCAAGAACTACTCATTACAAAGTTGTCAAGAGAATTTTTAGATATCTTAAAGGTACTACTAATCTTGGTCTATGCTATAAGAAAGACAAGGATTGCAGGTTAATAGGATAATGTGATGCTGACTTTGCTGGAGATAAAATAGAAAGAAAGAGTACCAGTGGAGGATGTCACTTCTTTGGAAGCAACATGATCAGCTGGTCAAGCAAAAGGCAAAGCACCATTGCATTATCAACAGCAGAAGCATAATACATCTCAGCAGCCAGTTGTTGTTCACAACTGCTATGGGTGAAGTATCAGCTTGAGGATTTTAACATTCCTATATCTGTTATACCTGTGTTGTGTGATAATACAAGTGCCATTAATTTGTCTATCAATCCTATTCAACATTCTAGGGCTAAACATATAGAAATCAAACATCATTTCATTATAGACTATGTTCAGAAAGGTGTTTTTGATATAAAGTTCATTGAAACAGAGCATCAATGGGTAGATATATTCACAAAACCCCTGGCTGAAGATAGATTTAAGTTCATATGCAATAACTTGAACATACATGCATTTTCTAATTGATTTTGTATGATGTATGAAAAAGAGCATCTGAAATCTCAGGGTGTCTGAAATTGTGACATGTCTGAAATTTTAGGGTATCTGAAATTTTATATGTGTATCTGAAATTTCTCACTTGTCTGATATAACTTAATGACGTGGCTATCTGAGACGGTTAAAATACATTTATTTTGTCTCTTCCACTTCGCACGTTACCCAACGTCTGCGCAGCCAGTACATCATGGGTCTATAAATGCAAGAGTTAGTGTGTTGAAGAAGCCTTACACTTTCTCTCAGCTTCTGTTTAAACTTCTTCATCTCTCTCGCAACCGTTTTCATATCAAGCTTTCTCTGCAACTTCAATGGCACCAAAGAAGTCTTCAAGTTCAGGTGGAAATGTGGTTAGATCCAAAGGTGTGGACCTTGAGGATCTTCGTAACCTTGGGATGGACTTGTTTGAGGAGTTTGATGTTGTGGGTTGGACGCCATTCTTTGACAAAGTTTACTGTTCGTGGCATGAGTAGAGTGTGATTGACTTCTGGGCATCAGCAAGAGGAATCCCTAACTCCAAAGGGATATATGAAAGCATCAGGGCTAATGTTCTAGGTGTTCCTGTGTTCGTGGATGAAGGTATTTTGTCTACTGTCACTGATGTAAAGGTAGAAGGAGCATCTTTCTCTCCTGGATGGGAGCAGAAGAATGGTGGTCAGAAAAAATTTACCAAGATGTTGTATGGAACTGAAGTGCCTGAAAGTCCTGATTCCAAATTCATGTTAGATAAGGTGAGAGTACTCCACTCCATCTTAGGGTGCTCCATAATCCCTAAGAGTGGGAGCAGAAATCATGTGTCTGAACTAGAAAGATTCTGCTTGATCCATCTGCTGCAGAAGGAGAAGATGAATCTTCCAAGCATCCTTATATTTCACATGCAGAAGAAGATCGGAGATTCTAGTGCAAATCTTCCCCACAATCTGCTCATAACCAAGGTTCTCTTACACTTCAAAGTGCTTATTGTGAGGCTGTATGATCACAAAAGGCCTAATTTCTTTGGTGAAGCAAATCTTAAGAGCACGAATCTAAAGAATGCTCTAGTACCAAGACCTCAATCTCCTACTCTGAAGGAGAGTATGTTACTGGAGAAGGCATCAAGGAGGAAAAGCACCATTGAGATACTGGAAAGAGAGCTGCAGGGAGACATCAGAAAGGAGGAGTTCAAAGGCTCTAAGCCCTCCCCTCAACCAAAGCTGTGGAAGTTACCAGTAAGAAGTGCAGCAAAAGTGTCTGCAACAAACCCTAACTTGCACTCTAAGACAACTGAACCTGTTCAGAAGGCTTTGCCAAAGTCATCTGAAATTGTGGGTCAAGGGTCTGAAATTGCAAGGCCTCTTAAGCCTACTTCAGACAAAGAAGGAAAGGCTCATGAGGATAGGATTGTTGTTGCTGATGTTGTAGCAGCATCACCTTTGGCTACTTGCCCCTCTGATCCAGAACTAATCCAAGTGGCTGCCATAGCTACTGCTTTGGATCAAGAGGAGCTGGAACAAAAAGAAGAACAAGAGAAGTCTGATCATGCACTTGTTGTGGCTGCACAACTTGCCTTAGCTGATGATGAAAGGCAAGAAACCTTAGCACAAGGTTCTAAGAAAAGAAGAAGATCCAGTGTTGTTCAGAGGAAGAAGAAGAGAAGTAGACTTCTTGAGGTGGCTCCTGAACCTACTACTAGGGTTACAAGAAGTGTGACTAGTCAACAAGAAGCTGTGAAGATGGCTGAAATGTACCAGAAGTTTGTCACAGCCAATCTCTTTTTCAAAAAATGTAGAGAAGCCAAGCAAGCTGAAAGAGAAAACCAGCAAGTGTCTGAACCTGAAAAGGCTAAAACTCCAGTAAAGAGGCTTAGAGTCAGGTTTGACAATGTGACCCCTTCACCACCCTCTTCACCTGAAAAGAGGCCTGCTGAAGAACAAGAAAAAGAAATAGAGGTTGATGTTCAACCTATGGTTACAGAAGAAGAACCTGCACCAACATCACCATCATCTCCTCCATCACCCCCATCATCACCATCATCTTCATCATCTTCAGAGTCAGCTCAATCTGAAGAACCTGTTGTGGAGATTCAGCAAGGATCAAGTTCCAAGGTATGGAAAGGGAGTATGTTGCCTGAACACATTAGGCTTGGACCCAAAAGTAGGGATTTCTTCACAGAACCCACTTTTGATCCTTATGCATTCCCCTTCACTGATCATCAGTATGAGGAAGAAGCGGAAGTGCCCCATAAGAGGTATGAAGGACCTTTCTTTGAAAGAGAAAGGGTTCCTAAGTTCCCAAACCTCTATGAAGAGCTATTGTACTTCATAGATACACCTCCCATCTCTCTGCATCAAGGTTTGATCAAGCATACTGCTGAAGCTGAAAGAGATAAATACAAGGGAAGCTTTGATCAGCAGTACTCAGGACAGTTAGAGAAGATCAGAAAGGGTGTGGTACCACCTTCTCATAAGTGGGCTCCACTCAATCCTTTCTCTAATGAAGACTGTCTGAAATTATCCAAAGAAGACTGGAGCTTTGCTAGGCAGCTGTATACAGAAGGAGAGCTGTTTGAAAGAGACTGTCTCAAGGGCATAGGTATGAGAGGCTACAAGCCTCCTAGGACTTTCTCAATCAGGCCAACCACCAAAATTCTGGTGCAACCTGATAGGATTGTGCCTAGGTATCCTTTGAAGGAGGGTTCTGAAGATAAGTTTAAAGAACCTAAAGTTTACTCAGCCCCCTTCAAGCCTTTGACTCCAAGGGAGTGGAGAGAGCTTCCTGCCAATATAAAGAAGCAAGGAGGAGGCATGGATCACAGTCTCAGAGACAGAGTTTGGGCTTCGTATTGGAAGATAAGAGAGGATGCTAGATCCTCTTCTGGGTCATCTGGACCTGATGAAGATTCACTAGTTGGTCATGGGAAGCACCTCAATGTGCAGTATATGTTTATCAGACAACCCTTTCCACCTCTGACTGCACCATTTCATGAAGAATGGGAGTTATTAAACCCCATTGGCACCTTCTTTCATCCTGTCTATCATCCTCATGAGTATGGGTTGTTTACAGGTTTTGGAGTGCTGCGATTTGTATGTAGGTACATTCAAATCATCTTCTATGAATCAGATCCTGATCCTGAGGAAGAAAATAGAAGGCTAAGGATGAAGATAAAGAAGCTGGAGAAGCAGAATGCAGACCTTGTTGCTAAGCAAGACCAAATCCTTCAAGAGCAACAGCAGATTAAATATGGCCAAGAGGATATGAAGACTGCTCTTCTTTCTCAGATTGACAAAGCCAAAGATGAGATGATTTCTTTCTTGAAGGAAGCTTTGCTGAAGAAAGATGGATCGTCTATGATGTGTAGCCATGTTTCTTAGTTCATTTCTTTCAAGTGTTTAAATTTCTGTTTGTCTGAACTATTTGCTATAATCTATTAGTTTTTACTCATGAATGTTGTGCTTTATTGTCTGAGTTTGCTGTTATCCTTCATGTTTTTGTTGTAATTTATTGTCTGAGTTTGTTGTTGTTGTGCTCTGGAAACCCTTTTGATTGATGACAAAAGGGGGAGTATAAAAAAAACTAACAAAATCTGAATCTGAAGTGATTACAGGACTCAGGGGGAGCATATAAGAAACTGATAAAACTGAAAAGAGTAAATCAGTTTGAGTCTGAATCTAAAGTGATTACAGGACTCAGGGGGAGCATATAAGAAATTGATAAAACTGAAAAGAGTAAATCAATTTAAGTGCTCATCATCTGAGATGGAGTTATCATTTTTTTTATTAAAAACTCCTTTCAGATTTGTATATTTTTAAGCAAATTTGTCATCATTAAAAAGGGGGAGAATGTTGAGTCTCAAAAAATATCATAAGTAAATTATGATGTTTCAAGACAATATAATTCCCAAGTTTTAATGACTAACAAATTTGGGTTAAAATAATTCATCCTAGATACATATATGTTTTAATGATTTATCTATGATTTCAGCAAGCCACTATGAACTTACAAAAAGACTTTGTGAAGTGTTTCAAACTGTCTGAGGTATCAAGCCTTCTGAAGGATCAACCCGTCTGAAGTGTTGAAGCCGTCTGAAGTGCCCAACCCGTCT
Source organism: Sesbania bispinosa (assembly GCA_026901365.1). Lineage (NCBI taxonomy): Eukaryota > Viridiplantae > Streptophyta > Magnoliopsida > Fabales > Fabaceae > Sesbania > Sesbania bispinosa. The sequence goes on along the minus strand of QLOH01000663.1, from coordinate 114,368 downwards.
GAAGTGTTGAAGATGTCTGAAGTCTCATTAATGACGTGGCACCTTTGCTGAAGTTTTGTGAAGACGTTTTCTGAGTCTCTGCTGCACGTACCTTTTCAAGCATATTTATGGCAAGGTACAAAGAGGTCTTTCCTGGTGTTTTTGAAATTCATACACCACTGAGGAAATTCCTGCATCGCAGCCTCTGCAACAGCATTTGAAGCAGCTTTTTGGCAGATGCAACCTTGTTCTGTTTCAGAAAGGTCAGGACTCTCAGAAGCATGTCTCACAATGGATTAAATAGAATTTAATGCTATCTCTAAACGGTGGTTTTTCAACGGACTGAAGTATAGGTATAAATACCCCTCATGAAGACCATCACAAAAAGGGATATATACATATACATATAGAGAAGAATAGAGAAGGATTTCATATTCAAGAAAATCAAAGAGAAACAAATCGCTGCTAGTTTTTACTCTGTAAAAACTCTCTGATAATATTCTTTGTACACACATTTGTATATCCTGAGAATACCTCAGTTATCTTTGTACATTGTATTTGTTTGAGCTTATAACTGGTTTAGTTTAAAAGCTTAAACTTATCTTTTCTCTGTAAAATCGTTCTAGAGCCTGGAGAGGCTTGGTGTCTAAAGAATACTTGGTTATAGAGCCTGGAGAGGCTTGGCAGTAAAGAATACTTGGTTTTAGAGCCTGAAGAGGCTTGACTGTAAAAGAATACTTGTAATCTTTGTGAAAGATTAAGAGAAAATCCAAGTGCTAGTTGGCATTGGGACTGGACGTAGCTCACAGTGGTAGTGAGTGAACCAGGATAAATTCCTTGGTTAAGTTTTCTATCCCTTAACTCTTGTCAATTCGTTTATACTAATTTAAGGGAGTTGAAAAGCAATTCTAAATATTTCAAAAGCTAAGAAACCTTTTAAAATATATTTCCAGAAGCTGTCTTAAAAACTTCAGACAGTCCTCAAAAACCTGTCTGAAACAGTTTTATACTTGTTGTTTTGAAAAAGCTCTCAAAAATATTAAGAAACACTATTCAACCCCCCTTCTAGTGTTTCCCTGTGTTTCTACAGTTAGAGGGTGGAGACCAGCCACCACCACCACCAGCAGCAGACATGGACGCTCCAGTCTGGGCCCAGCGACTTGAGGCCCAGAACACTCACATGATGGCTCAGATGTCCACTCTTTACCGGGCCGCGGTACACTTTTTCAGAGCAGCCACTATCAGGCTGGTGTGGACCCCATGCTCCCTGCGTTCTTTCATGACTATTTATAGTGGCCTGGGGACAGGCCTATTTTCCCAGGGGGGTGGAGCAGCTCACATGGATCAGGACCGGGAGGACTGATTTTTTCTTTCCTATTTGGTGATTTTCCTTCTTTTTCTTCCCTTTTTCTTTTTATTTTCTTTTTCTTTTTCTTTTTCTTTTGATATGTATTGTATATAATTCTCCACTGTTACATTATATATTATGCAGTACTTATCCAGTTATTTTGTGTTTTTGTGTTAAATTTTAAAATTTTTAGGATTTTTAGGACCTTAGGAAATTAGGAATCAAGGTCATTTTTCCTTATTCTCTGTAAATAAGTAGTTTAACTAACCAATCTAGGAAAGATGATAGGGTCTTGTGATTAACTCCATAATCAGTTAGGATTAGGGTACTTCTCAAGAGAACCTATCAAGATAGTTAATTAAATCCATTAAGTGTTTTATCAAGGAAATTTTAGCCATAACCGGTGAGATGAGAGCCCAAACACTTAAATTGAGAGCTTTTCACCGCTGCTTGTCAACTGTTATTGCTTGAGTTTCTAAATTTTGTCTTGCTAGTAGAAGATATGGAAGTGACAAAGGCATATTTTGTGATTATAATATTGTGCTCAGTGCCAAATAGCCAACCCTGATTAAATATTTCTATTTATTGATTGCCCATTTGAGCTTGAATATTTCCTTTGATGCACCCTAACCATATTCATTGAATATCACCTGTCCCTTAACACTTGGGATAGAGAGCAAGGTGCACCACAACAAAATGGGACAAGAGGTTAGTCACAGAGATTCAAGAGAAGGCACAAGAAATCACAAAAGAAGGATTCTCCCCCACAAATGAAGTTTCTATGTTATTTTTCTGTCAAAAAAAAATTCTGCACAAAAGTGTGGAATTGAATAAGTTGGGGGGAGTATTTCTTCAAACAATGAGGCCAAGCTGAAAAAGGGTGACCATTCAAAAATGACCAGGTGAATTGAGAGAAGTCCCAAGCACAATCACAAGATGCTCTCTATTCAAATTGTTCCTTGAATATCCAGAAAAACCATGATTTCTTGATAGCCCAGCCTCATTACAACCTAAGAAAGACCTTTTGATCCATATTAACTGATTGCAGGTTCAGATCTTGGAAACGACTATTAATTCTAGTTGTTCAACAGTGGTGAATAAGATTGAGGGAAACACTTACCCGTGAGAATGAGAGATTTCCTTGGTTTATCACTTACTGCTTTAATTGCTTTTATTGAAAAAGTTTGATTGATGTTTGTATTTCTATTCTGATTAATGATTGGTAACATCCCTTGATCCTGAGTTTTTCTTATGTTTGGAAAGTGACTGCTACTTAGGAAGGAGTTGAGGAATAGTTCCTTGAATTTGTTTTAATTGTTTGAAATACACTGGGAATAGAATTGATTTTTGATTGCAAAGAGGTCTCTTGCTTGAGGACAAGCAAGAAGTTAAGTTGGGGGGATTTTGATAAGTGAAAATTAGTTGATAAATTAAAGCACTTTTTAGTTCACTTATCAAGGATAAAATGGTAATTTTGCCCCAGTTTAATCCCTTTTTATTAAATATTAGATAAATTGTATTTATTAATCTAAGATTTGAATTTGATGCAATTTTGATAGAAATATTGCTGATTTTTGCAGGATATTGCAAAGATTTGATTTAAAGGATAGATAGCATTAAATGAGGGATATATCTGCAAGATTTGAGATTGATTGAAGACATTTAATGAAGATTTGAAGAAGATATAATACAATTAATGAAGAGATCACTGCCAATCAATCAAGGATTCTAAAGACAAGCTTCTCAAATAAATCAAAGATTGCTCAATAAATGCAAGGATTTTATCAAGAAAAGGGAAACAAGGAAAGACAAATCTGCCAAAACCAGTCTCGGGGAGAGATCAAGACTAAAAAGAGAAAGTTGGAGCTGCAGGACGCTACCTGCGCTTCACCTGCGCTATAGCGCAGGGTGAAGCGCAGACTCTCTGGAAGTTGCGCTCCATCCTGCGCTGTAGCGCAGCCTGGAGCGCAGCTCACGCTGATTTGTTCCCTGTTGCCAATTTTAGATAGATTTCTCCCCAAATTTATTTGTCTTTCCTTAGTCTATAAATAGAAACCTCTTGCATTAGATCCAGTGTGCAAGATTATTGTAATTCATTTTTATTTCAGTGATAATGCACCAAAGCTAGGTTTAGAGTAGGAGAGGAAGAACGCTTCACAAGGATTGAAGATGGTGACAGCATCTTTGGTGGTTTGTATGGCTACCTTGTGTAGTTAACTCTCCGTTAGGATTGGATGTAATTGATTCTATCCCCAAGTGTATGTAAACTCTATATTATTATTTACTGAGCTCTCTGTCTATAATATTGGTAATCTTATTCTGTACTTAATTCCTAACTTTCGCGCTTGCGCCAGGAGTTATAGGCTAGTCTCAACTAGGTTAGTTTTTACTAGGATTGAGAGTGGGGGAGCGGATTCTGAAGAAACTCACTCTTTGAGTGAATAAGAGGACTCGGTAGCCAGGGTTCCTTTACGGGGGCGTTGCTTATGATTGATGGGTAGTGTGAGTACTCTAATGAAGGGCGTTCCAAGGTTAGGCATGGTTTTTGAATTACCGATAGCAAAGGATTAGTTGATTGTGAATCCAGGAAGCGAGAGGTGGGTATATCTAATGAGCGATGGGTAGTGACAGTACTCTAGCGAAGGTATATTTCATTTGGTAGGCCGCGTATTTCAATTAGTCCTTTACAAACTGAATAAAAGAGAGCAAAATAAGTCGAGGGTAAGTCTGTCGCTTGGGAGAGCCCGCATGGATTATCTTTGAGTGTGTGAGGCCGCTGGTAACTCGGGGTCTTAGCAATAAAGTTTGTCTACAGTATTATAGAGTAAACCTAAAATAATAGATAGTTTTTACATGCACAAAGGGTGTGATGGTATGAAGTCCAATCCTAATCCAAGTAAAGTGTCTCTAACTCTTCCTTTCTAATTCCATTGATATTTAATTTTCTATTTATAATTCCGCAACAATACTCTCTAAACCGTTGTTTTCCCTTGATAAATAAATCATAGTCTACGTAAATTGACTGTTCCATGTGGATACGATACTCTTCTTACTATTATACTGCTGGATTTGTGGTTCGCTTGCCAGAAACCCATCAAATACTGCATTGAGTTGCCTGGAAAGGCAGTTGATAACAAAGAATACTTATTAAGCCTGGAGAGGCTTGGGAAAAAGAATATCGCAATGAGCTGCCTGAAGAGGCAGTTGATAACAAAGAATACTTGGTAAGCCTGAAGAGGCTGGGATAAAAGAATACTTGTATCTGTGTTCAGATAGTGGAAAATCCAGTGGTGGTTTGCCCTGGGACTGGATGTAACTCACTGAGTTAGTGGGTGAACCAGTATAAATTCTCTGTGTAAATTTCTCTCTACCCTTAACTCTTTACATTCTGTTATTACTTTTTTATTACTAACTAAGGAAGGGTCTGAAAAGTGAATTTATATTTTGCACAGTAAAACTTCATTTGTTTAAGCAAAATTGTTTTTGAAAAGGGGAGTATCTACTGAACCTTCTGATATGGTTCAACAAGTTCTCTACTAACATAATTTTTCAGCAAGTAACCAAATCAATTGAACGACAATGAGAAACATTTCTGAACTACTTGCTTTATATGATTGAAATCGATATTCAAACTAAGTGTTAAGAAATGTTTTATTAAACCATCTGAAGTGTTCATAGAATGCTCATCTGTTCCATTAAAGTTAGCAAGTTTATGAAAAACAAATGTTTATAACTTCCGCATAACTCTGATATTCTTTTTATCACCTAACTGAGTTTTTCACAATAACTTGCTAAATTTCATTTGATATCTTTTGCGAAAAGGTTTTCATAAGTTAGCTTAAAATTTTAAAACACTACTCAACCCCCCTTCTAGTGTTTCTTGTGGTTCCTACAGGACCGTCCATGAAAAACTGGATTTTTGCAAAGTGTATTGGCAGACTTGTTATCACAAAATATCTTTGTGGGAGTATTCTGCTTCTGATGCATCACTTCTAGAATTCTTCTTAACCATACTGCCTGTGTAGCACAATTGGCTGCAACTATATACTCTGCTTCAGCTATTGAGAATGCAACACCTGGTTGTTTCTTTGAAGACCATGATACTGCGCCAATGCCTAGATGAAATGAGTACCCCGACATACTCTTCCCTTTTTCTATATCTCCTGCCCAGTCACTATCTGTATATCCAACAAGATTCACAGTAGTATTATTGGCATAAAAAATTGCATCAATCAGAGTACCTTTGATATATCTCAAAATTCTTTTGGCTCCTTGCAAATGACAAATATGTGGCTCTTCCATAAATCTGTTGAGCAATCCAACTCCAAAAACAATGTCTAGCCTAGTTGCAGTCAAATATCTCAGACTTCCTATCAAGCTCTTGTAATAGGTTGGATCTATCTTCTTGCCATCGGTTTCTTTTGTTAACTTTAACTTTTCTTCAACTAGAGTGGAAATCGAATTTGAATTTTCCATCTTGAATTTCTTCAAAATATCACCAGCATGTTTCTTCCGTGATATGAAAATTCCATCATCTTGCTAATCGACCTCAATGCCGAGAAAATACGACATTAGGCCTAAATATGTCATTTCAAAACATTTAATCATAGCCTCCTTGAATTCTGCAATCATTGGATTATTTCCAGTAAATATTAGATCATTAACATATAAAGGCACACTATGAGAATATATCATCTGGATCAACAACTTTGATCTATAAAGTGTGCTCAAATGGGCATCTCTGAAATCCACGTTGCACAAAATAAGAATCAATCGTTTTGTACCACGCTCTAGGTGCCTGCTTCAAGCCATACAATGCTTTCTTCAACCTATAGACCTTATCTTCTTTTCCTTCAATAACATATCCTGCAAGTTGTTCAACATACACCTCTTCTTCAAAGGTTCCATTTTAAAAGGCAGATTTAACATCTGTTTGATGTATTTTCCAATTATTTTGAGTTGAGATAGATATAATCATATGAATTGTATCTAATCTCGCAATAGGAGCAAATACCCCAAAATAATCAATACCTGGCTTCTGCTTGTATCCTTTTGCCACCAACCTTGCTTTAAAATGATCAATTTCTCCATTGGGTTTGTGTAACATCCCAAAAACTAGGATCTAGGAAAATATTGTGGAAGCCTTAGGATGTGAATCCAGCCAATGAAAGGGAAGTTAGAAGTAGTAAGAGGACATGGGGGCTCGAGTGTGAATTTGGATAAGAAGTAGAGAATGTATTAAGAGCTAAGAGTTTTAAGAGAACTTATAAGGAAAACCAGGTGTTAAGCCAAACACAATTGTAGAACTAACTTGGAAGAAACCACACCTTAAGATAGAGAGATTTATAATAGAATAAGAATGAGAGAAGGAAGTTAGACGTCGTAGGAGAATTTAGGAGTTCAGGGGTAGAATAAGAGAGAAGATCAGGGATTTATTTAGAGTTTAGAGTGTTAGAGGGAATTTAAGGGAGGAATCAAGAGATAAACTTTGAATGCCTATTTTGAAGAGACTTAAGAGAAACCAAGTTAAGATTCGAAAATGTAAACTATAGAAGTGAAGGAAAGAAGAGGGATAGGCTTTGATTAAGGAAATTGGGGTGAATTGATGATTTATATCATTGTTCACATGGTAGGTACCCCGTTGTGCTGCAACCAGGATTATTGCTTAATATTGGGTTTTAAGCCTAATGACCTTGGTGCACTAATTTGATGATATCTAGAATTGTAGGTGTCCAATTGAGGTGATTCCACTTGCATTAGAAAGCTATGATCCGGGGATTCAGTTTGATATTCTACACGATAGTATTCCGATCTCATTTTCACCTCAAAACAAGCTTATTCTCGCTCAAGCGAGCAGTCACTTGCTTGAGCGAGCCCCAACTCAGAGAGTTTGCTCGCTCGAGCGAGCGAGCGCGTTTTCAGTTTTTAAAAATAGAGAGTTAGGGCTTCTTTCCCTCATTTCTCTCATTTTCTCTCTTTCTAGAGAGAAGGGGGAGATTGAAGGGGAAAGCTTGGATTGGAGCCATCTACACCATTCAAGAAGCTTGGATCTTCATCTCCTTCCCTCCATTAGAGGTGAGTGTGGTTCACCCACTCACTTTCATTTTTGAATGAATCCCCATGTATGCTCCCTATTCTCACTTCCCTTGCTTACATTGTTTGTTTTTGGTTGATTAGAGATGATTCTGGGACTGTTAGTTGGATTGATTGGTTGTATGCTCTTATGGCTTGAACCCTATGTTAGAAGATTTGCGATTTTTATGTAATGATGATATTTTGGTGCTGAGACCTTAGAAGAGTTGTACATTTATGCACATGCTCATGCTCATGTAATTATTGTTACTCCTCATGTCATAATCCATTCATGTTTAAGAATAGATTTGGGTCTTAGGACCTCATGTTAAAGAAAAAATTTCGAGTCTCTGGACCTCATGCTTAAAAAGGAATTTCATGGGTCTACGGACCGGCACAGCGTCTCCGGACCATCACAGGCCTTCGAGCAATCATGTTTAAGAAAGACGAGGTGATCTCATTGACCACTCGGCCAAGGGGAAGCTGGGGGATCCTCAACCTAAAAATAATCACAGTCGTTGTCCATGTATGCTTAATAAAACTTAATCATAGGTGGCCCTGGACGACGGTCCTTGGTCACATGGTCGAGCACTCAATCACAGTCACAGATAGTGAAAAGACCCTGGGTGTCGAGTAAAAACACATCACGGCCATGTTGATTGATTCATTGCATTTATGTTCATGATGAAGTTATATACTGTGTTGTTTGCTACATTTCATGTGTGTGACCCCCTTCACTGCATGTTTTATCACACTCACTAGGACGCTAGTCTCACCCCACGTTGTGGGATATATATTTAGATGTGCAGGTTACTGTCCGGATGCTTGACTGGAGAGTTGAGGGCCCATGTGGATGGGTTGTGTGTAGCCTTGTCATTGTAGTCATATTTTTGGAATTGTGGTGTAGTGGATAGGATGAGAATCTGTAACGTTGTAGTAAGCCACTGAGTGGCATTTTAATTGTAATTCATTGAGTTATGTTTGGATAATTTATGCTTAAGTAACGGTTGGATTACCTAAGCGTTGTGATGTATTGTTTGTCGATATCAATAATGCACGAAATAATTCCAAGAATTTGGAAATGTTGCTCCTAATAGGCATTATTTCTGAATTTAGGAATTAGGACGTTACAGTTTGTACTTTGTTTTGTACACCCATTTCACTCCAATTGGCTTCTTATCTACTGGCAAGTCTGTCAGGTCCCATGTTTCATTCTTTTCAATTGCATGGATCTCAACATCTATGACTTTTCCCCAATTCTGATCATTTGCAGCATCTTCAAAAGTCACCGGCTCACAATCTGCAAATAAAGCAAAGTTGATAATTTCTTCATCAGATGGGTCATTATCATTACCCACAACATAATCCTCTAATCTGGCTGGTAGTCTTCGTTGCCTCTGTGGTCTGCTTGATGTTTCTGGCTCATCAGGTGTTGGATCTTGATGTCCATTCTTTTCTTCACAACCATTGGAATTACCACCGGCTACTTTTGGACTTTTGGAGACCAGTCCCACATTCATTCTTCATCAAATGTCACATCTCGGCTAAGAATCACCTTCTTTGTCTCCAAATTGTAAAGTTTGTATGCCTTTGAATTTGTGCATTAGTCGGTGAACACACATTTTTCTCCTTTATCATCAAGCTTCTTCCTTAGCTGATCTGGTACATGGGCATATGCTATACACCCAAAAACTCTGAAGTGTCGAATAGAGAGTCTCCTTCCACTCTAAGCTTCTTCTGGTGTTTTGTCACGAACACTCTTTGTTGGACACCTGTTCAAGATATCCGCATTTCTTTTTTTGGAAAAAGACGTAAAATTAATTTGTATACATTTAAATGCAAATATAATTAATTTGTATGAATTAATTAAAATTATATACAACATTATAAATTAAACTAAGTTAATCGCAACGTAAAATGTAAATCTATCTGCATTTTTTGAGAAAATATAAATCTAATTTATATATATTTAAATGTAAATAAATATAATTTATATGAACTAAATATTAAAATAATAAATAATATATAAAATTAAACTAAAATAGTGAAGGATATTTACATTTAAATTTCCTTACTCCTTCATCGTTTTTATAATAAAGCAATTTTTTTTAAAACTAATTTTTTTATTAATCAATGGTTTTAGGGTATAGCATTTTTTTATGAGTATTTATTTTATTAATAAATTATCTTATTCTATAGCATTTAATGAATTTAAATAAAATTTAAATTCTTATATTTCAGTATTTCTTTATTTTTTAGTTCAATTTGTTGTGTATCGCATTTAATGAAATTAGTGAAAAAAAAATTTATTATTAATAAAATGACACTCCCTATTATAAGGAATTTAAATTTACATTTTGTTAGTTTAATTATTTGATGGGCTTAAATGTTTATTTTTGGCTTAAATACATTTTTGGTCCCTATACTTTTGTGAATGGGTGATTTTGGTCCCCTTAGTTTTAATTGCTCAATTTTGGTCCCTATACTTTTGTAAATGAGTGATTTTGGTCCCCCTAGTTTTAATTGCTCAATTTTGGTCTCTCTTCTTTAAAAATTGAACAAATTTAATCCTACTGTTAGCCTCCTATTAAATATTTAGCAGAGTTTGCTGACATGGATTTAATTTTGTGACATGTAAACTATTACATGACAAATATTATTATTTAATTTCATCTCTTAATTTTTTTAAACAAAAAATCAGAGCTTGCGGATTTCAGTTCACTTTCGATTTCATTTGAAATTTCATTTCATGCCCGGATGAGATTTCAGTTAGCTTGGTTGATGGCTTGAAACACCTGTAATTGTTTTAGTTTTGGAACTTGTATTTGCTTTATTGTTTTTTAGGAAATTGGAGTGTAGTAGTGAGATTTTGTTTTTTGATTTTGCTTTCTCATTGTATTAAATTATGCATAATCTGATTTTATTTTCTGATTTTTTGTTTAAAAAAATTAAGAGATAAAATTAAATAATAATCTTTGTCATGTGATAGTTTACACGTCACAAAATTAAATCCATGTCAGCAAACTTTGCTAAATATTTAGGATTAGATTTGTTCAATTTTTAAAAAGAGGAACCAAAATTGAGCAATTAAAACTAAGAGGATCAAAATCACTCATTTACAGAAGTATAGGGACCAAAATTGAGAAATTAAAACTAGGGGGACCAAAATCACACATTTACAAAAATATAGGGATCAAAAATGTATTTAAGCCTTTTTAAAATTTCACAAGATTTGATTATGTAATATAATGATTTTTTTCATGAGTTGATGTTCGTAAATGCACAATTTAGTTAATATATTCCTAAATCTTTTAGTATTCAAGTTCTTCCTGCTTATCATGGTTTTTCTCTTTTATTATAAATTATAATATATTAAAATTTTCAACTAAAATGTCTAGGAATACAAAAAAATTACCTGAATCATATTTGTTATTTGGTCCCCTAATTAATGTAGAAATAAAGATGGTAAAATAATCAAAATTATAAATAAACAATACATTTTAGATTGCTATTAATTTTATTTAATTTTATATATTATGTATGATTTTAACTAATTATCTAAACTAAATTAATAACAATGTGAACTAAGATAGAAACGATGATAAAAGAATAAGAATTGTAAATAAATAATATTTGTCTTAAATGCATATAGCATTCATTCTTTCCGCTAGTTTATAATAAAAGAGAAAAACTATGATAAGAACTAATAATTCAAGCAGGAAGAACTTGAATACTAAAAAGTTTAGGAATATATTAACTAAATTGTGCATTTAGGAAGATCAACTCATGAAAAAATCAGTACTTACATAATCAAATCTTGTGAAATTTTAAAAAATAAACATTTAAGTCCATCAAATAATTAAACTAACAAAATGCAAATTTAAATTCCTTATAATAGGGAGTATCATTTTATTAATAATAAAAAATATTTTCACTAATTTTATAATATTGTCTTGTAAATTTCACTAATTTAAATTCTTTTAGTTTTCCTTTATTTTCCCTTTTTTGTCTTCCTTCCCTTTTCTTTCCTTCTATTTTTCTTCCTCTCATTTTCACTTTTCATATAAAGAGAGTGTGAGACTCGTAAATTTTACTATAATATATACTTATATTTACACTTTAAAAATAATTCTAATTTATCATTTAAACATATTTATTTCTTCTATACTCATTTTTAAAATGTCATTCTTAAATTACAAATGATTTTTTCTTAATATTAATTGTTTCAAAAAAAATAGATCTATAAAAATATAAAACGACTTTTCCATTTGATATGAGATGAATGGTATGAACATTTGAGAAGAGAGAGAGAAATGGAAATTATAGGGGAGAAAGTGAAAAGAGTATAAGATAAAAGTGTAAGAGATAAGAAAAACAAATAATTCTTTTACAATTATGCTTTTCATACAAAATGTATAAATTAATTTGGTACCAATTAAATAATATTTTGCTTATAAAAATGAAAAAGAGGTAAAAACATCAAGCTTCTTAATAATCTATCATTTTATTCCTTTTATCATAAAAAAATAAAGTTAAACAATATTTACTTAAAATAACATATTTATTTTTTCTTTTTCTCCTCTAAAAGTCTTTGTCCCAAACATAAGAAAAAGATTCTAAAGCCTTTTAGTTCTATTCCTTTTAAGGATATAGATCCAATTTTGATTAACTTTTTTAAAAGAACTTATTGAAAAAGAAAATAAAATGAATCAAGAACATAAAATGAATACAACTTCTTTTATAAGTTGAAATTAGGTTTTCCAACTCTATTTTTTCATAAGCTAAATGAAAGAATTTCTGCAAAAGTTGAGTTGTAAAAACTAATTTTAACTTAAGGTAATTTTAGGATGAACGCTAAAAAATTTGGTCCATGATGAACCTTTACCATAAGAAGTATAGATTTGATATTAAAATATTTTATAATATATATTATAAAATTAAAATTATTTTTTGTAGTAAAAGTAATTGGGGGTTTATGGTGGATCCAAACTTAAAAGATTCCCCTTTAAAATATTCCAAGAAAGAAGTTGTATTCATTTTACTTTATTAGTTCATTGTGTTTTGTTTTTTTAGAAGTTTTTTTAGAGGGGTTTATCCAAGAGAATAAAAGAGAGATAGAAGTTTATCCAATTTGTTTCATTGTATGAATTACTAAATATTCAATATTTGTTAATTATATTTAGTGTCTGTTTGGTTTATAATTGAATAGAATTAATTCTAAAAATTAATGGTTGAAATGAGAGATACACATTTTACAAAACATATTAAATGAAAATGATTTAAAATAATTCCGCAAAAAATAATGGTTTTGATTTATAAATCAAACGAAACATGCTATTAGTAAATTGTTAAACACTTCTGCCAAAACTACCATTTGACATCTCGCAAGTCCCATCACATGGTGTAAGATGCCATATTGGTACCATAAAGACTCCGCGGAGAGTAAAACCCGAACTGTTGCCTGTTGGTATTTGCTGGCCTGTCAATTTGCTGGGTTTGCCATCCTCCTTGTCGGCTTGGGTCTTAAGCATCAGTCATTCACATTGTCTTGTTTGTCGGTATTTGTCATCAATCCATATCCTCTCCATTTCCCAACTTGATCATCCTATGTCATACCTATCAACCCTCAATTCAAGCTATGTATCTTTCATTTGAGAATGTTAGTAATACATTTTTATTGAATTATTTCAATATATTTGTTATGTTTCTTTTATGGTAGAGTAGCAAAATAGATCATCTACCATAGATTATCTAAATTCATAGAAAATCTATAGTTAAAGATCATTTACTAATTTTTTATGACTGAAAAATTTAGAGGATGGGATTGTGCTTGAGTTTAAAAAGAGAAAGTTTTTAAGCTTAAAAAATACTTATAGATGTACTTACATTTATCTCATTATAAGAGGATGAGTGAGAGTTTGAACCTATTTTAATACGGATTATTTGTTCCGGCCCAAAAAAATATGGTTTATTTGTAACTAACAAGAAACACATTTTAAGCTAATTTTTAGCTATAGATTTTGGTGGCTACCGTATATCACCTATTTTGCTTGTTTGTCATTACTTTAACCTACATTTTATTATTGAGTAAAATTAATGATATAGAATCTATTAAATCATATGATTTTTACTTCCTATTTGATAAGATCCACACAAATTTTACACAATACTCATCCATTTCTTTCTAAGTATAATTTTAAAATAAAACTTGTTTTATTTTTTACAAGTTCAATATGATATTGATTATTATTTTATCATTTTTTGGTGAAATTATTATTTTATTAGTTAATAAGATATAGAGCTATAAAGAAATAACATGTTACAGAAATAAAAAGATATAATATAAAATTAAATAATAAGTTTTGATAAATTAAGAGTATTAATTATATTTCTTATTCTGTCTATATTTTTTTAATTTAAATTATTCTGTCTATATTAATGTGTTAAAGAATGTTACTGATATTGCTGTATTTCATTAATAGTTGATGTCAATGTCATATAACCATTTAGAGAGGAGACATAGTCGTATGTTCAATATACATAAAGAAGGAGTTCATGTGACTATTTTTCGTTCAATTAATAAGGTTCTTAAAATCTTGTTAAGATTCCATTTCTCATTATTCTAAACTTCATGATTACTTTCTCGACAAAGTGTGATGCCATAAAACTTATGAACGCTATTCTCAATGACATAAGATGAAAATAAATAAAAATATAATAGGAACATGTTAAGGAGTGTTTTCAAGGCATTTACTAAGAAAACAAAATGGAGTATTTCAGACTTTCAGTAATTCTATACATTAATTACGCATTAGTTCTTTTCAGTTTGATCAAACTGCATTAGTTTTCTTAAAAAAGAAATGAGCAATTTTTATATTTAAAACAAATCTATCTAAATCATAGGTTGCTGATTGGTACATTTTACGTCTACCTCACCTTGCGAATATTCTTAGATCATACATGAATCATTAACTACTCCATAAGGTATTATTAGTTAAGCCTGTACAAGAAATTGTCTTCAATTTTTAGCCACCACCCATCACTATCGCTTCTTTACATATATGCCTTTCACGGGTTCCATTGACATGCCAATAGAATGCCACATGAGTGAACAAGTTTAACAAATTTTACCACACGAAAAGAAATAAACCATCTTTCACGCAACGGAATAGTGTAAAGAAAAAAGAATAGACAGAGACCATAAACATGACTCAATAAGTGGGGCCCTAGCGATGTTTGTGAAGCCTTAGAAATCTTTTTTTTTTGGGGTGTGTGGGGGGGGGGGGGGGGATCCATTCCCCACTAACCATACACATCCTACAAATTCTCTCAAATGATGAAAGATGAAAACTTCAAATCTTCCACCAAAAAAAATAAAAAAGAAAACTACAAATCAAAAAATGCTAATACACTATCTCACATACTCTTCCCAACACATTCTTGTTATTGGTTGAAAGTCACATGAATTCCGCCACATTGGAAGTGAGACCCGCATAATTTAATTGGACCAATATGAGTTTCAACCAATCATAATGAATGTGTTGAAAAGAGTGTTAGATAGTGCATTTGTAGCAATCTTCAAACCAAAATGAGCCATTTCATTGGAGCTATATGCAGCTGAATAAATTTTTTTGAGAAAAAAATGATTCATAAGTTTTTTAAATAAGGAAAAGCTCATGCAAGCTACAAAAGAAATTAGATCATATGAAACAATCAATAAGCACCTAGTAAAAAATGTCCCCCCGAGAGGACGTTTAGTTTCTATGGCCAACTCCAAAGTGAAACCTCTTGTCTTTCTTGTCATTAAAGGCATACTCAAGACGCAAAGGACCCAAAGGTGAATCCACACGGATGCCAAACCCATACCCGTGTCCGCTTCCAGGCTTCCTCCTTGCTCCAGCAGGGTCACCTAATTAAAAAAACCAAAAACACCACTCAATATGTGCCTTATTAAGGACAGCGTGAACAATAATGGCAAATATCCAGAGAAGCATTGCCAGTTGAGAAGTCAAAACTGTTTTAAGAAAAACCACATTGTGGATATTGTTATTTAAAGGAGCCAAAGTACATTGATAAGCCAAGCTGGTTCGGCTTGGTAATGACTGTAGTCTATATGTTTTCTCCTTTACTTTAAGTTTTAACAACTACCAAACTTCATGACATAGGACAAGTTCACTCTTTTTATTAAGATCAGTATTACGTCTATGATAGCATATTAGCATTCATGTGCATTGGGTGATCTCCGGAATATTAATCCTCATAAAATACAAAAAGAAACAACCAAATAAAGAAGAAATTGAACAAACGAAATAAAGAAACTACCCGGGACAGTTTGGCCTGACCCAAGATCAGTTCCATAGTCAGAAAATATAACACCTTCTACTGGCCCCAACTGCAAACAGAAACAGTAGTATCAGTAAGAGTCAATTTAGATAAACTTCTTAACAAGCATTTATAGGAAAAGAAAATAAAATGAATCAAACTTCCCACATTAGTTGAAATGAGCTTCTGTGCCTCAACTTTCTAAGAAACAACCTCATCTAACTTATAAGGGTAATACTTACTAAGTTGAAAATCTCACATAAGCTAGATGTTAATCCAAACTACTAAGTCTAATCTATCTAAGTTAAATTTAATCAAATGCATGCACCTATAAGAACAGGGACATCTGCAACAAATTTTTTATCATCCATTTAGACATATATATATAATATAATTGCATGCATATTCTGATTCATAAAATATTATATGATCCTTTGATAAAAAACCAGCCACCACTGATGTTAGTATTGGCTGTGTATTTAGTTTAGGGTTTGACCCAACCTGACAAACGTGGTGTGACTTGTTAGAATATAAGAAAAATATCTTATAATATCTTCATTGTATCTTTAGAGTAATTTAGAGTAACTTAGATTCTATCTTAGCATTGGTTTCCATGTTTCCTTATATATCATGACTTGTTTCCCTATTTAATTAGGATTAGGAGTCTAGTATTAGTATAAATTATAAAATAAAGATTAGTGTTTTGTCTTTCATAATTACACACCCAACATATTCACTCACATAATAACAATACAATTTTATTATTCTAAGTATTCCTTTTCATCTTTTTATGCCTTAAAGAATAAGGATTTTATTCTAGGGGAATACAGACAGATACACATCTATCTTGTTTAGTAGTTTGGTCATCACATAGTATCTTTTACAGTGAACATTTGGTGAATTGGGATTTGCTGACTAGGGTTTGAGTGTTGACCAATTATTCCTTGTAATATTTATTGATTATAGTGAATTTTTTGTGTGGAAGGAGGCCTATGGTTCACTCAAGATTGAACCATGTTAACTCTATGTCAATTTCTCTTCTCCTTGTTCTCAGGTTTGCATCTAGTTAAAAGCACTACCAATTTTTTGGGGGAAATCATGGGAGGTAGCAAGGTCGGGTCAGAAAATGAAACAGAAAAAAAGATCCTGATTGCTAAAATTTGCCATCTTCGATGACAAAAGTCATTTTTACATGGCACAAATTTAAGAAAGAGTTCCTTTGGAAATTTTCATCAGACTAGAAAATATCTTCCTTCTCTGTTTATACTTTTTAACACTTTCAAATTTAGAACAGATATTTCCAATATTTTATAAGCCATCTTCTAGTCCATATTCCAAAAACATTTCACTCCTCATCTCTTAGAAACTAATCAATTCAGAAACAAATTTCAGATACAACCAGGTTGAACTAGGAGCATGTCATGAAAATTAAGACAAGCACAATACAGCCACAGGTACACACAAGAAGCTTAACTAAATTGAGCAGGAAAAGGCTTGATAAAATTCAAGTACCATGGGGAAAGAAATTTCTCCAGAGCCAACAACATATGATCGACCAGAGCCAACACCACCTTCTTCATAGCCTCTTACGCTGTTTGTTCCACCAATGGCAAAAGCTTCATAGGGAGAGAAATTTCCTACCACATGACCCCCGGAGAGACTAGCAGTAACCAATTAAAGTTGGTAAAACATAGATTGTCTATTTTGCTTTAATGTAAAGTGTAAACAACAACGTGATCTTTTTTCTTTCCATGCGAAGGGGGGTTGATGACATGTAGTTCATACCTTAAATGAAGACGAGCAGGACCTATCTCAACACCCTTCCTAGCCCGTGCATTCACCCGAGTGAAGGACAACCACTCCGACAAAAGAGGAAGTCCCTGTTCCACATTAAGGACAAACTGCAAAACCATGCAAGTAATGATAAGAAACATAGAATTACATTTATAATGAAGGATTGCATTGAATTCATAACAAACCATTGAAGACCCATGGTCACCAGAACCAGTGTAAACAGTCTCCAATTTAGCAAGCAACATATCATCATGGGTATTGCCACTGCAAGGAAAAATTGATAAAAGTTA
This sequence comes from Sesbania bispinosa, assembly GCA_026901365.1. Classification (NCBI taxonomy): domain Eukaryota; kingdom Viridiplantae; phylum Streptophyta; class Magnoliopsida; order Fabales; family Fabaceae; genus Sesbania; species Sesbania bispinosa. Next base: position 96,563 of record QLOH01000663.1, on the reverse strand, counting down.
GAAACAACCACATTAAGTCATCATAAATCATAACCATACTGTCCAAAACAAGTAACATGTAGCATTGCTTAGATTACAACCTGGCAGTAAGAGGACAACTGTAACAATCCTTAATGATAGGAACACCTTTGTCATCACGGACTCCAGCATGCTGAAGTAATAGAGATAATTTAGAAAGTTAAAAAAAAAGTAGCATAAATAGACATAGAAACAATAATATATTACATTTTATTTATGGCAGGAATAATCTGATTAGTGATTACATGGTTTAACTAAGAAAATTAGCAATTTGCAAGTGGTATTGATAGAGCTAGAGTGGAAGAACTAAAATTAGAAATAAAAAATTTATTAAAATTTTCAACACAAAAACATCCACTGAAACAGTTAATGAAGCACCTGGAAAATAAGTCCTACTGTTCCACTCCACTTTGGCCTGATGGGCCGACTGAACTCCATACCACCTGTGATGCGGCCAATGGTCAAGCTACTGTTACCATCCAGGTTACCATGAACAATTGTTCCAGGTGTTCTTGAATTCTAAAGAGAAGTTAATTAAATATCAGAAAACACAATCTTTAACTTCCTATCATCAAAAGTACAGACATACAGTCATGATCAGGCTCAAACAAATAAACCTTCAGATATTACCTGAATCATTATTGTTCTAGATGTTCGTTTATCATCTCCTTGAATCCAAGGGTCTGTGTAGTTTATACGAAAGATTGAGTCAACCTGGCCCCTCTCTAAGGAAATATTGAGTTTCTGGTTTCTCCCAAAAACATTCCTATGGGAATAGGCAAAGCTGCAAAGGAATCAAAATAGAACTGAGTGGATCAATGATGAGTAAACCGGTTGCAGGTGGACCATAAGCACAATGCAATATGAAAACATATATTAAAGCAAAAAACTTTATTCTGTCATGTTGGCGATGGGGAAAATATACATAGACATAGATAAACTGATAAACTATCTGGAGAAGTTAATATCAATTAAAATTATATGACAGTTCTATCTTCTGCAAAATTATGTACAGGAGGTAGTGTGCTTACAGCTACAAGGGCCAGGGGGCATATTTACATATCTACTAATGTCATAAACACTGCACAACAGTATATAGAGCCAGCAGCAGGGGTAAATAACTCTTAAAATGGTTTTAATTGAAGGGAAGTAACCTTGGCTATTAAATGAAGAAGAGGATAGGATGCCTAAAGACAAAGCGTGAACTCATAACTTTACCCATCACATGACTAGAAAATAAGCTTACCTTCCAATGAGTCCTTTCAGTGGACCACCTGTAATCCTGCAAATGTAAATACCTAGTCAGATTATGCAGCAACCAATAGGGAAAACCTTCTGTGTGTATTTATCACCTATATGGAGCTGTATGGAAGGCTGTATGGAGGGGGTATATGTCTAAAAAATAAAAATACAAAAGAGTGTTTGTCTGATGGGAACTCAAAGTAGGGGAGTTTACGGTAATTTCCAAAATTACTGGGGAGGCTAGGAAATTCCATAAACCTTAAGGAGGTCAGTATAATTTACGTAATAGGTAAATAAAAGCTTCCTTAAGTATATTTTAGACCAGCATCACGTACCCACTTGATATTCCACCACCAGCAGAAAATCCTCCACTAGGACGTTCCACCACATTCATCACCAAATCAACCTTTCCCGTATCTATAACATGGCAAAGGAACAAAATGCATATGTTTAGACTTTATAGAATACCATGGATCTAATAGGGGAAGACAAGAAAAGACAATTAAAAAAGATTGTGTCAATTCTCTAGAATATATGTATTTCCCCTTTGACAGCATGAGTGAAGTGCGGTTTTGTATCATATATAACACCTAACAAGCTGGCAATAAACAAACAGAATTATTGAGAAAAGAATTGGGCCATTTAGAACACTGCAACTCATTTAAGTCCTGATTAGCACTATTAAAAGGTACAAAAGCAAACTACTTATATTTTCAAGTAGTGAATAACATCCATGTTTTTGTTTTCTTCTTTTTGGCCATCTTGTATTTTCATTAACTTTAGTTTCTGAGTTTCTCCCCAAGTTAGCATGAAACATTATCCACTTTTTTTATAATATAACAATCTTACAAAGTCACTTTCAGTAGGACAGTAAAATGCTGAATTAAAAATGTAATTTATATAGGGCCGGGTAAGAAATTACAACTTGGAAAATGTAGCTACTAGTTAGCACCTAAAACTGACAGTGTTTCTTTGTTAAGAGTTATTCACCTTAAATTAAAGCCCATTTTCAGCATGCATACATTACCTGCTGGTTGGGGAATAATGCTAACATCTTCCATGATCCCCATAGTTAATACAGTTTCTACATCTCTTTTTCCCTGAAGCATGCTGTAAACCTGGAAATACAATTATGGATGATGCCAAAATCCTTCTCAGTAAATATGAAAATTCGAGAAGGAATTTTTCTAAAAGAGAAAATAAAGGTATATCTGAAAACTTTCCCTTTAGTGAACTATACCAATTGCCATTGAAAGACCATAGAATGATCGACAACAAAATTGATAAAATAGTGACACAATTAGCTTTAAAACTTAAATAAGTTATATTAGACAAATATGGAATCCTTTTGGTTTAATTTGATTCGCAGATTTGCACAAAAATTGAATGTACACTAGTTCTTGATAAAACTTTCAAAAGCTAGCAAACAAAAAACTATGAACCATCATCTCTTGGAGTATCCAGAGCTGGGTCAAGGAATTACCTGTCCCTTTTTGGTTGTAATCTGCCTAAGTATTGTTTCAGGCTTTGTCTTCCCTATAGTAGTCTCACCTCTACAGATATAAAATCAAGTTAGTAAAGAAAACCTCTACATAGAAATATATAACATAATATTGCAGGAATGTTTGTGTCTTCATGATCATGAGTATACTTATGTGTGTAAATCAAATTAAAAGAAAGTTCTTACGTCTTCCTGTCAAGAAACCGTATGGAAATATTATTAACCTCAGCCTCTGAAACTTGTAACCTCAGAATACCCCCAGAGAGAATCTCGACAGCTGACACCTAAAGTGATGATCAAGGCCGGGGAAAATGAGGGGGAAAAAAGACAATTCCATTTGTAATACTGGTTAGAGCATAAGACAAGTAAAGTTGAAGCCTGAAGGATATAATATTATGATACTTTCTGCAGCTAATGCTACTGAAAACATGAAAAATCGACCCAGATTCTGGATTCCCACCAATCTCCAAACAGGATGATTTTTACTAAATTATGAAGTTTGAACAGAAGTTAAGGGGAATTTACCATGGCAAAAAGACCACGCTCCATGTACCAGCCATTAATTGAGGATATTGCTTCATCCAAGCGCCTCAAATTGATAACTTTCCCTGCACAACTTAACATATAAATTTGAATACAGTGAAGGTTATACACAAGCAAAAACATGCATGATTACAATTGCATGGATAAGGAGAAAGAAGAATACGTTACCATATCCATCTCGAAAAGAGTCCTCTAAAAACTTGGCTGGAAGAACATTAGCTCCTTCACATACCAACCCTTGGAATTCTTGATTTGGTTCTACCTTATGCCACACGAAACCAGTACTAACAGTATTCAATATTTCATGACATTATCAACACTAACAAGTTGTTTTCTAAGACAGCTAGCTCAGTGCAGACTTCAACACACTACGTTAGAAGGCGAATTTCTATTGATACTACTCTACTCAAATAACAGGAAAAGAGCTTTGCTATCTACGAAATGAATGTGTAGAGAAAACGTAAAAGATTCTTTTACAATCACATATTTACACTTTTGGTGAGCGAAAGATGAGCTCAATTTCAATGGTAACTGTCAGTGTTAAACAGAATAGAACATACCTGAAATACCAATCGGATACCATCACGCGTATCAACTGCAACTGGCATGCAGGAGCAGAAATAACCACTATTGATGATGCGATGAACATCTTCTTGTACCTCGCGCACTGTGAGAGCCGAGTTAGGTCGACAAGCTTTGAGAGCCTGCACCGCCTCTGCCTCGAGGTCCTTCCTTTCGAGTTCCTCGCCGTCCTTGTTTCGAACCAGCACCTCGCTGATCAGCACCCTCTCCTCATTCTGTCGAGCCTTCTGCTGAGCCTCCTCCGTCAAAGACAGAGACGCTGAACACAGAATCGGAGACGCTCCTCTTCTTTCATCGGTCAAGGATAGCGTCGCCGAGCACAGAAGGGACGGTTTTCGTAGAAAGGCCCGAGTTAACTCGGTGGAGTGGGACGTGAACGAGTGAATGAGTTGTGCAATTGAGTTTGTGGCATTGGCGATGTGAGAACGTGCGTTTTCCAAACGAGAGTTTGGGCGTTTGAGAGGAAGAGGGATTTTGATTGAAGAAGAAATGAAGCGGATATCGTCGTTTCGAAGCATTCTGGGTTCGGTGTTTCTTTTCATAGATACAATTTGAAATTGAAATGTGGAGTGAGCAAGTGCAGTGCTTGCCTTGCCACGGCGGAAGCACCTTCCTTCGCCACTGACTCACTGAGACTCCGGTGAGGTTTTTGGATTCAGACTAGAGCGGGCCAAGTATTCTGTCTTCAAGATGCTACGGGCTGGGTTTGGACTCTGGCCCATATCAGCCTTATTTTGACGCTACTACAGAGTCCACCTGATTTCCAAAATTTTGTGTTTGATTTACTCAAAATCACGTTTCAAATGTGAATCCGGGTAAAAATTACTCTCAATAGTGTTTGTCCGAATCCACGTTTTAACCGTGATTTTGTAGTAAATCAAATACACACTAAAAATATGTTTGATTTAGTGTTGAACCATGATAAACTAACGTTTCTAACGCTAGAAATAGTTGCGTTGGGAATCTAAACTTGAGTTTGACCCGTTTTAACGCTAAACCAAACAAACACTAAATTTCTTTGAAGTTGAACCACAATTTCAACCCAAAAAAAACACACACACAATAATCTTCCTCCACTAAAAATGTAATGAAAAAACATTATATATTTTGTTCCTAATTCGAACCAAACTGAGATATTCTCGTCCTAATCGAGACCCAACACTTGGGCCACCGCCACTCACAACTGTCATGACAAGGCGTGGCCCCGAAACCCACTCCAATAAGCACTAAGACACCATCGCTAACCCGACCAAACTAAGCATGGTATCGAGCAAGGGCTCAACACCAAACTTGGGGTTTGAACCCACCAGCTACATCAGCATTTAATGCACCTCTCACTAGCCTGAAACAGATGGCTTAGCAACTGACATAATACTAAGTAATAGGATTAGGTGACTGATTATAGGGTAGTAAACTTGTTTCCAGCGTATTGTAGCTTGATAAGACAAGGAACAATCATGACACTGTAGCACTGACACCATGTAAGTGCCACCAACCATCAAGCTACGGTACCTGGATCACCTATAAACACTGTAACGTCCTAATTCCGAATTCTAAGAATAGTGCCTATTGGAAGCACCTTCCTGAATTACTGAAATTATTTCGTGCATTATGACTATTAATAAATCATACAACATAGGTTAGATAGTCCAGCAATACTTAAGCTCACAATAAATTCATAAATACAATCAATCAATATGCCAATGGTGGCTTAATAAAAAATAATTAATTTCTAAAGACATGAGAGGATATCTTTGTACATGTGTCCTGGAACAACTACAACATCCCCAAGGCACCTCATGTACTAAAAGATTACATATAATGCTTATACAAAAGAGAATCAAAATACAATAAAAAGGGTCACATGACCCATCAACCATCTTGCCATTCTTCAATCAAGTCCCTGGCTGAGAACCCTGCACATCTAAATAATCCACAAAACGTGTGGTGAGACTAAAGTCCCACTGAGTGTGATCGTGCAGAAGTGTAGGGATACAGACAATATATATATATGCACAACGGAAGTTCATATATTCAACTCATAACAATTTATTCATCAAATTTTACATTCAACCTCTTGGTGTATTACCCAACACCGGTGGGGTCTTTACACTTAATCCTCTGACCTGGATTGAGCTCAATACCATTCAAGGAACGTCTCCCTTGTGGCCATTTAACCTTCTATTTTAATTAGTAGTCACATTCACATTTTAACATTCTTAATCCTCTTGGGTACAGAACCCCATTTTTCCTCTTTGGACCGAAGTCCCATTTTGTTTCCATTTAACAGTCATACATTTATACATATATTCAATGTATAACAGGAGAATCTACAGTCAACATATTACCTTAGCATTTAATATATAAGGAAAAGAAATAGAAAGGGTTTACAACATTTGTTCATTCCCTCAACCCTAACTACATCAACTCCCTACATGTTCCTTCAATCATAGAATAGGAATAACTTCAACTACATACATATCCAAGTTCCCATCATCAATATACAAGCATTTCACCAAAAATCCCAAATCTCATAACCTAGGGTTTGAGCCATAAGGGTAAATCACCAATCAATCCAAGCATTTAATCATTCCATAAATATACAGTGCATTCCAAGCAAAAAAAAGTAATAGAGAGGGAATAGAGGGAAGGGATCATACAAGAGGGAACACACAAGAGTGAGTGAGTAGGTGAACCACACTCACCTTGAAGCAACCAAGAATGGGGATGAAGAAGAGGTTGGGGATGAGGATTCCAAGCCCTTGAAGAAGTTTGAAGCTCCAAGAATAGTTTTCTCTATCTACAAATCTCTCTCTCTAAAAGGTTGGTGAAGGAAAATAAATGAGGAAGAAACCCTAAAAATGTGTTTTTATGGTGTTCTGCCTGCTCAGGCTCGCTCGAGTGAGCCTTGAGCGGAATTTCCAGCATTCACCTCTGTTTTCCTCACTCAGGCCTCGCTCGGTCGAGCCTGAGCGAGAAAACCAGAACAATTTTCCTCGTTTCTACTGATATTCTCGCTAAGGCTCGCTCAAGCAAGGTTGAGCGAGATTATCAAGACGTTTGGGGCTCAAATGAGATCGGAATACTATCGTATATTATATATCAAACTGAAGCCCTGATCTTAGCTTTCTAATGCAAGTGGAATAACCACAATTGGACACCAACAACTCTAGATATTTTCGAATTAGCGCACCAAGGCCATTAGGCTTAAAACCCAAAATTAAGCAACAACCTCGGTTGAAACCCAACGGGGCACACTTCATGTGAACCATGATGTAACTCATCAATTCACTTCAATAAGGCTAAGGTTAAGGGTTCCAAGTGTCCATGGGACTATGCTCCTCTACTCCCTTGTTCCTTTCCATAAAATCACCTTTCTACCCCGGTTCCTTGAGTCTATGCCTCTACTCTTCCTTCCCGCCAATTCATTTAAGCTTAGTTCCTTCCATCTTAATCTAATTCCCGGGTTCCAATGTCTCTACTTCCTTCCTAACCTTTTCACCATGCTACCCCTTCCATCACCGGGTGTGACTCCTCCTAAGTTAATTCTACGGTCATGTCTGGCTTAATACCTGGTTTTTCCCTTCTCAATTCCCATACAACTCGCAACTATTAACCGATTCCCTAACTCTTGTCTTATTTTCACCTCAAATCCCTAAATCCTCATCTTACTTCTAACTTCATCCTTGGGTGGGATTCACAACCTAAGACTTCCGTTGTGTTCTCTAGGTCCTAATTTTTGGGATGTTGCAAACACTCCCTCCCATGAAGGGTCATGTACATATTTATTCTCCCTACATACACTCTGCTAAAATCCTCCCTAACTTGGATGTTGGACTGTTTTCTTGCAGGTTCCTCTATCTCCACCATCGGGTCCACTGTTCAGAGTAACCAACCATTATATATCCACCATTCATGTCCCAAACCACTTCATGTGCATCTCACCACAATCATTTCCAGATACTAAAGAGACACTTACCACCGTGTAGACCCCATTCCAATTATAAGGAGACTTGACTCATCTTCAATTAGTCTCAATCAATTGTGAAACATTAGCACTAGCAGTGCAAAACAATAAAATTATATTCTTATCACCATTTTGTTATACCCAACCTCAACCACTTCAAGGGACTCTAAAACAAAGGAGAATAAATGGTTTAATCAAATCAACATTAAAGCACCCACATAAAAATAGTGCCAGCCTCTAAAACTAACACCAACACTTAACCCATTTATCAAAAACTAGTGGAAATGGTTAGGTTGAAAACTCATCTTCTAAAGTAGCACCAATCCATAAGAATCGATGATTAAGGACATCAGCCCGCATAACTTTGTGCCCACCTGCCAAATAACTCATTGGCCAGCTCTTAAGAGCTTATGTCTTACCCATCTCACAACATCCACAACCTTCCTAGGGTGATGACTCCTAAATCATTTAGTCACTTTTTTCTCTTTTTATCTATTTTATTTACTTTATATTATACTTGAATAGTGTTCCCTTGGTGCAACGTGTCGTTATTTACCAAAAGAAAATCTTGCACAAACATCACATTTTTTCCCTCATTCCCCCCCCCCCCTTTTCTACTCTTTTTTCAACTCAAATAAAATAATTTTCCCACTACTAATTTTTTTAACACCTCCTTCCATGTTTCATTTTTTCTATCTTTCTCTTCCTTTTCTATCACCTTAATTACTGCATTTTTCACTTTATCTCTCAATAATCCATTTTTTCATCTCCCTTTTATGCGCGTCCATATTTTTTGTTCACGTGTCACATTTTCCCCTTTTTTCTTTTTCTACTTTTTTATTATTTTTACACATAAATGGCCGGGACTATGTGTTTATTTTTTTATTTTTTTCACTTTGTAGTTATAATTTTTTTATCTCATTACATAAAAATATAGATTACGAAATACAATATTTACATTATATTTATTGTGTTTTTTCTAATATATCAATTACCTCTCTATTTTATTTTATTTGTTACTACTTTCATTCCTATTTATCTGTCTCATTATATGAAAATATAGATTATGAAATAAAACAAACGTCTTGATTTATATTAAATTTATTACGTTTTTTTTATGTATTTATATTTTTTATTATTTTTTACATTTACATAATTATATTATTTTCTAATATTTATATATTCTATGTATGATATAGTGGTTACGATTTTACATTAAACTTTTTAATATAAAATTTATAATGATATTTATGATGCATTAGTCATTATTTTCTATTAACATATTTATTAATTAGATTATAAAATTCGTAATTATATTATTTTCATCTAATTGATTAAAATTATTATTTTATATTTTTATTCATTATATATTTATTAGAGTTAGATTTAAAGTTAAGTAAATTTTTCAGTTATAGGTTTAAAGTAATTTTTTGTGAGCTACTGGTGCAGGGGCGAAGCCAGAAACTGAACTTGGGGGGGCCAAATTTTAATTTTTTTTCAATCAATCCTCCCACCTTAAATGCAATTTGTTTTGTATATATGTGTATGTGTGATAAAAATTAAAAACTAAATAAAATATAATATAGCAAATTAAAATAAACACTCATAATTTATATATATTATAAATAATTTAAAAATTCTATGAATTATTTATGATTCTCTTTTTACTATTTATTTTATATTATTTATTTTACTATTCATTTTAATTTTTAATAAATTTGCTTATCATTAAATAAATTAATAAAAATTTAAAATTTATAAAAAAATATAAAATTACATATTATTAGCTAATATTATATTTTGTCTAGAAAACAAAAATAATATTTATATAATAAAATTTATATAAATATGTCATTTTACATAAAATAGATATTAAAATAATCTCGATTCAATAAGTTAGCTTATCAAATAATTTTATCAAATATAATCTATATCTCGTTTTAAGAATTATGATTTATTAATTGTGTCTAGACTCTATACATGTGTGTATAATATAGTTTTTATAAACAATATATATATATATATAGTATTTAAGTTAAAAGGGAAAGAGAGGTTGAGGGGGCCATGGCCCCCCTTAGCCCCATGGTAGCTCCGCCTCTGCACTGGTGTTCTCCACGGGAGATAATCGTACTCCTCCCATGAATCTATTAATATATAAATAATTAAATCCTATGGAGAAAGAAACATTTAAATACATCTTATTATCTTGTATAATTTTTATATAATTTTTTTGTATGTAATGTTTATCTTTTTTTATCGTTTTATTGTGTGAGTATAATGTATAGTTAACAATATTATTAAAGAATGATAAAAAACATCATAATCTATAAAATTTGAAAATATGTTCTTCACATTCTACTAATTGATATATATGATCAAATCATAAGTTAATTTTATTATAAAAAATTAGTAATATATGAATAAACAAACATCACTCAAAGACCGATATACCAACGAGGACTGGTTCAAGTTGTACATGTTTGCTTCCCCTAACGTAAGATCTCGGGTTTGAGTCTTGTGGATGGAAAAAATCCTCACGGGGAGAGTTAGCCTCATCATTATGTGGATGCTCTCGCTTGATCAGGATTGTCTCCTTTGGAGGATACCTGTTGTTCCAGATTGGATTATAATATGTCAGGATGGATTACACAAGGAAACAAAAAGAACTTAAGCAAGATAGACAATGGCAAGGCACGCTGGCCAAGAAGTCAGGCACATAGAAAGTGAACAGTAGCCTGTCAACGCAACAAGTCTAGCTTTCACCAGAACAAGGAGATATCACTTTTGCTTTGAAAAAGAACTTATGAAGCATGCACTGAAAAGGAAATAGATCCATTGAAGGCTCTTAGCGTAAACACAACAGGGGACGTATTTTGTCTTTTGTAAATTAGCTAACAACAAAGCATAGGATCCCATGTATCAGCTTGGACCCCAAGTTAGCATGAATATATATGCACCAAAGGGCAAGCATTTGAGGCACGCTTGAATCAATAAGAACTCCATGTAACTTGTAGTTTTTATACATTCTAATTCAAGAAAACTACTGCACATCATAAGGATCTTAGAATCTATGATTCTCACATACATTTATAATAGTAAGAGAGACTTACCTTGATCCATGAGAGACCCAATAAGAATATGTTCTTCAATTAATCTCCTTTTCCCAATCTGCCTCTTTGCCTTTCTTTCTTCCTCACAGGCTTTCTTGATGGTTAACAGTGAGTAACTGTTATGGCAGAGACAGAACCCTTGTTTCCTTTATATAGCCAACTTTCATCAAGTTGGTTACAATCAATTTTAAAAGATAACTTCTCGTACTAACCAATAGGTCATTTTATTTTATTAAATCACATTTAGGCCCATAATTATATTTCACATGAGTCACATTATTTTATTTATTTATTTTTCTAACATTCTCCCACTTGACTCATGTGATGCCATAACACTTCATAATTTAATAAATACATAAATCATAATGCGCATTAAAAGACCTTACATAAATTGGTTCCATCATTAATCATAATTAAAGATACAGAAATAATAAGAGTCATGGCGGTTACATGTCATTCAATCAACATATTCCCTTCCATGTACTACTATATTATATCCTTCTCCTTAATATGCCTTACAATGAGAAGTCCATAATGGGTTCAAACACAATGTCATTTTTCATTAACAGTAACATAATTTGTTTTCCACATCATAATTTGCATGCATATACATAAAGTGGAAAACAAAAAATTCAGAAACTTGTACATAATGAGCTCAGAGTGTTAAATAGGCATTAATAACAACATTAACATTCAACATTCACTAGTAGACATAATGCCCATATTCTCTACATGGCCAGTAAATACTTTGGGCGGTAACCCTTTTGTTAAAGGGTCAGCAATTATAAGATCAGTGCTAATATGTTCTATTGACACTCTATGTTTCTGAACTTCTTCTTTAACGGCAAAGTATTTCAATTCCATATGCTTAGCACCTTTGGAATACTTGTCGTTTTTAGAAAAGAAGACAGCTGCGGAATTATCACAATATATTTTCAGCGGCTTGGCAATACTGTCAACAACTCCAAGTCCTGAAATAAAATTCCGCAACCAATTAGCCTAAACTGTGGCCTCAAAGCATGCCACAAATTCAGCCTCCATGGTGGATGCAACAATGACAGACTGCTTCGCACTTTTCCATGAAATCGCTCCTCCGGCTAAAAGATACACATAACCAAATGTAGACTTTCTTGTATCTATACAACCAGCAAAGTCTGAATCTGTATATCCAATCACCTCAAGATGATCAGATCTCCTATAAGTAAGCATGTGATTCTTTGTCCCTTGCAAGTATCTTAAGACTTTCTTTGCAGCTTTCCAATGATCCAATCCTGGATTACTCTGGTATCTACCAAGCATACTAACTGCAAAGCTAATATCTGGCCTCGTACATGTTTGAGCATACATCAAACTCCCAACAACAGATGCATAAGGGATATTTTCCATCTGTTTCCGTTCCAAATCATTCTTTAGACATTGTATGAGACTAAATTTGTCTCCTTTCTGTATTGGAACGGGAGATGCTGAACATTTATCCATTCTGAATCTCTATAAAACTTTATTAATATACGCTTTCTGAGACAAGCCTAACAGTCCTTGTGATCTATCACGGAATATTTCTATTCCTATCACATAACCTGCCTCACCCATATCTTTCATTTCAAAGTTGTTAGAGAGAAATGTCTTAGTCTCACTTAATAGACCAAGATCATTAGTTGCAAGCAAGATGTCATCAACATACAAAATCAGAAATATAAACTTGCTCCCACTGACCTTCAGATATATGCACCGATCAACAGTGTTTTCCTTAAATCCAAAGGACATAATAGTATCATTGAACTTAAGATACCATTGTTGGGAAGCCTGTTTAAGTCCATAAATTGATTTCTTAAGTTTACACACCATGTGTTCCTTTCCTTCTTCAATGAACCCCACTGGTTGGTCCATATAAACATCCTCTTCTAAATTCCCATTCAGAAAGGCAGTTTTAACATCCATTTGATGCAACTCAAGATCATAATAAGCTACTAGTGCCATGATAATTCTGAAAGAATCTTTCTTAGAAACAGGCGAAAATGTTTCCTTATAGTCAATGCCATCTTTTCTAGTAAAACCTTTGGCAACAAGTCGAGCCTTGTAACGTTCGATATTGCCATGAAAGTCACGCTTAGTCTTAAAGACCCATTTACACCCAACTCGCTTGCATCCTTCTGGCAATTCCATAAGGTCCCAAACACCATTTTGTGCCATTGATTTAAGCTCATCTTTCATGGCATCTAACCACTTAAAAGAATTATCACCATTAATGGCTTCTGAAAATGAAACTGGATCATTATCAATGCCTAAGTCATTTTCTGACTCTTGTAGATAAACCACATAATCATTCGAAATAGCAGATTTCCTTTCTCTTTGGGATCTTCTTAATACTATTTCTTGTGGTTGTTCTACTACAGGTTCATTGTTAACCTCGGGATCATTAATTTGTTATTCTTCTTGATTGTTATGTGGTTCAACAACATGAGGAACAACAATTCTTGAAGTAGAGGTACTAGTTAAAGGAACTTGTACTCTAACTTCCTTAATCTCCATATTTCGTGAAGCTTCACTCCCACTGGTTTCACCATTCCTCAATGAACCTGGCATTTCCAGTTTCAACAATTCTTGTACTATGGGTAGGACAGTAAAACATATACCCTTTTGATTTTACTGGATAACCAATGAAATATACACTGATTGTTCTTGCATCCAGTTTCTTTTCTTGCGGATTGTATATTCTAATTTCTGCCTGACAACCCCAAACATGCAGGTGTCTTAAACTGGGTTTCCTTCCTGTCCACAGCTCAAAAGGTGTCTTTTGAACTGCCTTACTAGGAACCCTATTCAATAAATACATGGCAGTTTTTAAAGCATACATCCACAATGATACAGGTAAAGATGAATTACTCAACATGCTCCTAATCATATCCATTAAGGTACGATTACGCCTTTCTGACACACCATTTTGTTGTGGTGTACCTGACATTGTGTATTGAGCACAAATACCACGTTTCTCAAGGAACTTAGCAAATGGACCAGGGTGTTGTCCACTTTCATCATGTCTTCCATAATACTCACCACCTCTATCTGACCTGACAATTTTCACCTTTCTGTCTAATTGCCTTTCCACTTCATTTATATATATTTCCAAGGCATTCACTGCTTGAGATTTCTCATGCAGTAAATAAACATGCCCATAACGTGAAAAATCGTCAATAAAAGTGATAAAGTACTTTTCTTTATTGAAAGAATTTACATCAAAAGGTCCACATATATCAGTGTGTATAATTTCAAGAAGCTGAGTGCTTCTTGTGTCTCATTTCTTTGTGTGTTTTGTTTGTTTGCCTTTAATACAATCCACACATACATTCAGATCAGTAAAATCTAAATCCGGAAGGATTTCATTCTTTACTAATCTTTGCATCCTTTCTTTGGAAATGTGTCCCAAACGCTTATGCCACAAGTAAGCAGAACATTCATTCACTAAACTACGTTTAGCGCCAACATTATGATGCAAGGTCATAAGAGTTTCAGCATATAAATTATCAAGATTCAATTTATATAAACCATCATAAAGTGTACCAGATCCAATCATACAAGTACGCTTATATAAACTGAAACAACAATTCCCAAACCTAAAAGAGTATCCAGCAACATCAAGTTTAGACAATGAAACTAAATTCCTAGAAATACTAGGTACATAAAAATTATCAAACAAGTCTAAATGAAATCCAGTGTCAAGGATTAAACGATAAGTCCCGACAGCTTCCACTGGAACCTTCACTCTATTCCCTATGAAGACAAACTTCTCATTCGGGTTTATGGTTCGGGTTGAAAGGAATCCCTGCATCATATTAGAAACATAAGTTGTACATCCAGAATCAATCCACCAAGTATTATGGGGAACTTCAGTTAAATTTGATTCGAAACATACATAAGCATTATGCTCACCTTTCTTTTCGAACCAAGCTTTACGTTTTGGGCAGTTCTTCTGGAAATGTCCAGATTTCCCACAGAAATGACATTTGTCATCTTTCTTCTGGATTTTAGTAAAGGACTCGCCAATCTTTAATGGTCCTTTGCCCTTTCCATGTTTCTTAACAACTTTCTTTCCAGCTCCCTGATTATTCACATAATGAATGGAGTGGTTTCCTTGATTCTTAAGTCTGGTTTCCTCCTGAACTAACATACTGTGCAATTCATGCACATTCCATTTGTCTTTCATGGTATTATAGTTCATTTGGAAAGGACCATACTCAGACGGTAATGAGTTCAAAATGAACTGCACAAGGAAATTCTCATCCACTGTCATTCCAAGAGACTTAAGTCTTGCTGCATTATTTGTCATCTCAATGACATGTTCATGCATAGTACGAGAACCATCAAATTTCATGGTGGTTAAAGTACACATTAGTGTCCCAGCAAGAGACTTATCAGCAGTTTGGGAGCGCTCTTCCACAAATTTCATAAATTCTTTTGCACTTTCAGTTTTGGGAAGAGTTGACTTAATGTTACTTGCTATGCTCATTCGCATAAACACCAGGCTAAGTTTGTTTGACTTTTCCCAAGCCTTATAATGGGTTTTCTCTTCATTGCTACTAGCATCAGTAATAGTAGCAGGTTTTTGCAACTTGAAAATCCAAATCAAGATCCAACACACCTAAGTGAAATTGGACTTTTTCGCTCCAATCAGAGAAATTCAACCCATTAAAGACCGGAACAGACATAGCATGCGAATGTAAAGTTACAGGAACAGATACTGCAATTAACACATGCTTAACATTAATACTTTGAGTCATAAATTAAACATACAATACAGATTCAAACAATAAACAAGCATTCTATCTATACTAATGCTCTCCTTTGGGTGATACATTAATACACAAAAACATAATGATGCTAATAATATCAACATTATTTGGTAAGATACATATGCATTAATTAGAAATACTTATTATCTTTGGATATATAAATAAAGCTAATATTGCATACTCACTACCAACAATCATATCCATTAATTATAAGAACAACTAATCAACCTTTGGGCGATCCATAAATGCCTTATAATAATGAACTTCAATTAACCCATAAATCAATAATTTATAATTTAGCATCCATTCTATGGGTAATTGAAATAAAAATTCATCAATAATTTGGAATTAAATAAAACATAAAGATTTGACCACTTTGGTGATTACAAATCTATCATACATTTAATCCCAAAATTAATACAATTCATGAGCAAGTAATATGGCTTTCAATTTTTAAAAGAAAAATCTTTATAACAAACCAATCATTATTTCAACTTTAAATTCGCACAACAAAGCTTTCGGTTTGTTTTGTTTTGAATTTCAATTCACGCCATTCCTTGGGGCATTCAATTACACGTGAAATTGAAATCACGGCCTATCAATTTCAGCATTCCATATACATAATCTATAATTACAAATTGAACTCATATTTCGAAATCACCTACAGTAGGCGCAGCGGAAAATAATGGTTCCGATATATTACCAATTAAAATTAGGGTTCATAAAATTGGGAAAACATCATTCATGGAGAATCATAAATTCAATAACCTAATGCTCTGATACCACATGTAACTTGTAGTTTTTCATACATTCTAATTCAAGAAAACTACTGCACATCATAAGGATCTTAGAATCTATGATTCTCACATACATTTATAATAGTAAGAGAGACTTACCTTGATCCATGAGAGACCCAATGAGAATATGTTCTTCAATTAATCTCCTTTTCCCAATCTGCCTCTTTGCCTTTCTTTCTTCCTCACAGGCTTTCTTGATGGTTAACAGTGAGTAACTGTTATGGCAGAGACATAACCCTTGTTTCCTTTATATAGCCAACTTCCATCAAGTTGGTTACAATCAATTTTAAAAGATAACTTCTCGTACTAACTAATAGGTCATTTTATTTTATTAAATACATTTAGGCCCATAATTATATTTCACATGAGTCACATTATTTTATTTATTTATTTATTTTTCTAACACTCCATAGCCAATGCAACTAAGCTTTACTAAGTTTACGAACTCACTTCATCCTAATCTCTATTCTCATTTTCATATTAAAACAATTGGATTACACAAGGAAACAAAAAGAACTTAAGCAAGATAGACAATGGCAAGGCACGCTGGCCAAGAAGTTAGGGATGCAGAAAGTGAATAGAAGCCTGTCAGCGCAGTATGCACAGCGCAACAAGGTCAGCACATCATATATACCTGTCAGCGCTATCTTTCACCAGAATAAGGAGATATCGCTTTTGCTTTGAAAAAGAACTTAAAAAGCATGCACTGGAAAGGAAATAATGTCGTTGAAGGCTCTCAACGTAAACACAACAGGGGGCGTATTATGTCTTTTGTAGATTAGCTAACAGCAAAGCATATGATCCAATGTATCAGCTTGGTCCCCAAGTTAGCATGAATATATATGCACCAAGGGGCAATCATTTGAGGCAGACATGAATTAATAAGAACTCCATAGCCAATGCAACTATGCTTCACTAAGTTTACAAACACACTTCATTCTAATCTCTATTCTCATTTTCATACTGAAACAATTGGATTACACAAGAAAACGAAAAAAACTTAAGCAAGATAGACAATGGCAAGACACGTTGGCCAAGAAGTCAGGGGTGCAGAAAGTGAACAGAAGCTTGTCAGAGCAATATGCACAGCGCAACAGGGTCAGCGTAACATATATATATATATATATACCTGCCAGCGCAACAAGTCCAACTTTCACTAGAATAAGGAGATATCGCTTTTGCTTTGAAAAAGAACTTAGGAAGCATGCACTGAAAAGGAAATAGTGACGTTGAAGGCTCTCAGCGTAAACACAATAGGGGCGTATTTTGTCTTTTGTAGATTAGCTAATAACAAAGCATATGGTCCAATTAGTGATGGGAATAGGCCGAGCCGAGCTAGGCTTTCCAAGGCCTGGCCTGCACCTTAAATCCATGGCGTGAGCCTGACCTATTTACCTGACATAAGCTTTATTTTATGGCCTGAGCCTGACCTATTTAAAGCCTGACATGGCCTGAAAGCTTGTTTAAAAGCATGTTTTATAGTAAGGTACTTGGATATATCATAAGCATATATATGAATAGACTTATAGACTCAAGTTTTTAACATACTTAAATGTTTATACAAGCTAATAAGTATATAATTATAAGGAAAAGTAATAAAAAATCTTTATAATAATAATAGCAATATAAAAAATATTAGTATTTTATTTATATTTAGTTAAATAGGTCGACCTGATAGGCTCAAAAGGCTTTTTCAATGGCCCGAAGCCTGGCCTGTTTTGTTATGTAGGCTTTTGAAAAAGCCTTGGCCTGCTCTATTTAATAAATTGGTCTGGTCTGGGCTTGCTGTAGGCCGAGTAGTAGGCCCCTAACGAGCGGTCTGACATGTTCCCACCCCTAGATCCAATGTATCAGCTTGGTCCCCAAGTTAGCATGAACATATATGCACCAAGGGGCAAGCATTTGAGACAAACTTGAATCAATAAGAACTTCACAGCCAATGCAACTAAGCTTCACTAAGTTTAGGAACTCACTTCATCCTAATCTCTATTCTCATTTTCTTACCAATACACATGTAAAGACCAATATATATCATTCCTGCGAATGCACAAGTACCATGCTAATTTGATGAATAAAAGCCTTTTCATCCAAGTAATTTTTATAGATAATCATTGAGTTGAATAAAATTGTCATTATCACTGTTATTATATTTCTTCTATTTAAAAGACGTAACTTCATTATTATTTAGCGTTTTTTTGAAAAATTTCCAAAATGATTAACAGTTTTAAAATTGTGCTTTTTTTACATTAATTTTCTTTATTTTTCTCAAATTTTAACTCTCTCAAAATAATTACTTTAAGATTTTCCTTTTATATTAAAAATTTTCTTTTCATCTCAAGTCATAGTTGTTTACTTGTTTATACTCATAAATTAATTTTTTTAATGTTTAAAGTTTAATTTTTTAATAAACTTCAGTAGTTTATATTTATGTGCTTATTTATTAAAATTAATTAAGTACATTTTTCTTATAATTGTAAATAATTTTTCTTTAATCTATATTTGTAAATTCAATCTAAATTTAAAATACCCATGATATTGTTTAATGTTATTTTATTTAACAACTCATTTTATTTAACAATTCTATCTATTTCCACCATATCATTAATCACATCCCACATTTCTTTCTCTCTACTCTCTTTCTCACCCTAGACAAAGCCCTCTAGGGCGTTCCATCCATCCATTTCTTTTTAATAGTCATTTTAGAGTATAAAATTTATTTCTAAATAAGTGTCGTTTTCACATATCAAGGCAATAATAAATGCTAATTTTTCAATTTTACCCTCTTCTAAATTTATTAAATGGTGGAATATTTATTGCATATGACTAGAAATGATGGAGAACTTTAAATGCTTTAATGAGAGAGAAAGGGTATATTTGTAAATAATGGAGCTAAAAAAACACACTTATTGCATTCCTTAATCTATGTGCAAAAACTTTAAACGACAGATAAAAAGAAACAAAGGGAGTATAAAATAAATTCAACGACATCATTAAATTACCTTGCTTATACTACCTCCGTTCCTATTTAACTGTCCACTTTGAAAGAAAAAATTTGTTCCTATTTAACTGTCCACTACCCAATGCACTAATAAATACACTTTTCTCCATTTTACCCCTATGTTAATAAATGATCCACTATTAAAAACTATCGAGAGCCAATAGTAGTAAGAGAGATAAAATGGTAAAATAAAATGTTTAAAATTTATTTCCATGAAAATGAGAGTGATAATTACATTTCTTAATATGTGTGTTTTTAGTCAAAATGGACAGTTAAATAGGAACAGAGGGAGTTCCTTTTTATCTGTCGTTTTAGAGTCTAAAATTTGTTTCTAAATAACTGTCGTTTTCACATACCAAGATAACAATAAATGCTAATTTTCCAACTTTATCCTCTTCTAAAATTATTAAATAGTGGGGTATTTATTGCATATGACTAGAAATGGTGGAGAACTTTAAATGCTTTAATGAGAGAGAGAAAGGGTATATTTGTAAACAATGGATCTAAAAAGACACACTTATTGCGTTCCTTAATCCATGCGCAAAAACCTTAAATGACAGATAAAAAAAGAACAGAGGGAGTAATATTTTTTATATTCATAGATTTACAGTTAAATTTTATTTAAATATCAATCATGTTTTTTTCTCTTTTTGTCTTGAATCATTCCGATCTCACTTAAGTTGGCTCAAAAATATCAATCATATATTTTTTTTTATTGTTTTTTCAATTACATAGTCACCTGGGGAAGGGCGATTATTACGCGGAAGAATGCAAGATAGAATTATGAATTATCCCATCCCACATCCTATCCTAGATTTTAATTTTAGGGAAGCTAATATAATAAGTATAAAAAACAAGTGACAGGTGTTCTACCTCTAGGGACTAGGAATAGGCTTTGAACTTGGTCCCCCACTTACAAAACACAGGAAGCGCCCCCCCCCCCCCCCTCTTGTCTCTTTCTTTTGCTGCTGCTATAGTTGGTTGCTCTTTACTCTGCTATTGATCGTCGGTCTTCAACAGGTAACCTCAAACGAGATCTATTATTTATTTCTGATGTTGTCACTGATGTTTTGGTTTTAATCACAATGAATATATGCTCATGCTTTATGTTAGGGGTTGGATTTGTACTCATGGCTAACTGCTGTTCACCTCACAAATCCAACAAACCAAGCTAGTTTTGATTACTAGTTAATGTGTCTACTTATTACTTATTTGTAGATTCTGCGCTTTTTTTTTCTATCTTAAAAATGTTTTAGATAAGATTTGGCTTTTCAGTTTTTCTGGTGGTGTCAGGCTCAATCAAGTGGTAATAAATATTTCTCTGATTAAAATTGAATTCGAATTTCAGTTTCTGCTCTGGCCTACTATCTTCTATCAGCATCCGAAATTTGGGAATTAGGGTTTGGGGGGATTCTGTTCCCAGAATGAATAGTTCGGGTTTAGGTGGTGGTTTTCTGGCTGGTCCCAGTGGGGGGATTTTGGACCTGGAATCTCCATTCCATAGGCACCAGCAGACACAGTTGGGTCACCCATGTCACCCACCAGTAACTAATCAACAGCACATGAATATGATAAGTGGTTTGGAAAATGATCACCCAATTGGCCTGATTGAAGTGAAAAATTTGAATGCGGCATTGAATTATGGTAAAGGAAAGGCAGTTGCTTCTTCTAATCCTGCCAATAGTAACGATTTGAGTGAAGATGATGAGCCAAGTTATGCGGAAGAGGGGAATTGCGAGAACTTGGATGGCGGCAAGGGCAAAAAAGGGTCTCCTTGGCAGCGAATGAAGTGGACAGACAATGTGGTTGGGCTTCTTATAGCAGTGGTGAGTTGTGTGGGTGATGATGGTACTATTGGTGGCATGGATGGTGGTTCTAAAAGGAAATCTGGTGTTTTACAAAAGAAGGGCAAGTGGAAAACTGTCTCCAAGATAATGATAAACAAGGGTTGTCATGTTTCGCCTCAGCAGTGTGAGGACAAATTCAATGACTTAAATAAGAGGTACAAGAGGTTAAATGAGATACTTGGAAGGGGAACTTGTTGCCAGGTGGTTGAGAATCCTGCACTGATGGATTCAATGCCTAACCTGTCAGCTAAGGCCAAGGAAGACGTCAGGAAGATACTGAGTTCAAAACATCTGTTCTATAAGGAGATGTGTGCCTACCATAACGGGCAAAGGATACCAAATTCCTATGATCTTGACTTACAGGTTTATACTGTGGAACATGGGAGGGACTCAAGAGATAATAATGGCTCTGATGATGAAGATGATGATAACAACGAAAGCGAGGATGATGAGTTGGATAATGAGATTAATATTAATGCACATGGGGATGGAGGCAGGATGGAGGAGTTCTGTGATAGAAATAAATCAAGTGAGGAGGATGGGCACTTTTGGCCGCGATCTGCTGGGATGGAAAAATTTGAGGTTGAAATGGCAAGGGTTTTTCAAGACCCCACAAAGTCAGTGTGGGAGCGAAAAGAGTGGATTAAGATGCAGATGTTGCAGCTTCAAGAGCAAAATGTCAGCTACCAGGCACAAGCTCTTGAACTTGAGAAACAAAGGTTTAAGTGGTTAAGATACTGCAGCAAGAAGGACAGTGAGCTGGAGAGGCTGAGGTTGGAGAACAAGAGGATGAATTTGGAAAATGAGCGCAGGATCTTGAAACTGAAGCAGAAAGAGCATGAGATTGATTGCAGTAGGCCTGAGAAGTCCTTAGACCCTGCCTCTCTTGGAATCAACAGGTCACAAGGGAGGGAACATATCAACCTGGCCAGACAGCAGTAGCTACTGCTCAGAAAGGATGGATCTTCATTGTTTAAAGTGTATGAAATAAAACCCTTTTTGTTCTGTTAAAACAGTTTAGATTATCAATTTATCATAGTAGGTTAGATATACAGGATTTCATTGACCTTTGAAAATGAATGATATATTGATTTGTTCTTGGGTTTTTAACTATACATATATGATTGAGAAGTGAGTTCACTGGACATTTGCCCTTTGAATTGTCGCCATCTTTAAGAACAATCTATAATATTATAAATTTTTTACCTTCTACAGTGCGGAGACATTAGAAACTGAGCATGGAAGTGTAAATTCATATTGGAATGTGAAGAAATAAATGTTTCGTGCAACTAGTTTCCCTCTTTACCTAATTTGATAATTATATATTTGCCTGTGGGATTTTGTCTGTGACCCATAAATGGAAGGATGTTGCTCTTTTAGGCACTTGAGCTTTTATTGGTCATCATTGATATGATCTAACTTGTATGTGTCACCAACTTAATTGTATGTGTATGTTTGAACTCAATTTGGAGTGTGTACTCTGGGTTACATCCACAAAATGTGTTACGTGATGTAATGTGACCACATACTGTATGCGTGATTTAATTTTTGGCTGTGTGTAACTGTATATTATACAGATACACATAGGGAAAAGAAAGGTTGTCAGCATCCCTGGGTGTGGTTGTATTTCTTCGACTCTGTTGCAAATTTGGTACATTAAGAATGAGTAGCTACTTGATTCATAATTAGCTATGAATTTTTCACGCAGTCTTTGAAAACTTTCTTGGTTTCCTTTTCTGTGATTGAACCTGATTAACCATGTTTATGAAAGGATGCTGTTTCTTTTCGTTGTTTTGCTCTGTTTTTGTAACATTGTAGTATTGTTAATTTGCTCCTTCTTCTCCTGCTTATTTATTCCAGCAAAGTATAAGTTTTGGACAGGTCAAGAGAATAGCACTTTTTTTTTTTTAAAAAGGTTTTAATTACAAGTTGTTGTGAACACAACTTGTGTTTAAATGCATTCTTTAATGTACTACTATCAGCTAAACCTACGTGTGTTTAAAATATGTGTAAATGGTCACTTGCGTTTAAATGCATTCTTTTACAAGCATTTTTTAAATCCTTTTAAAAAGAATTTAATTACAAGTTGTTAGTGAATACAACTTGTGTTTAAATGAGTTCTTTTAATGTACTACTAGTATAAGCTAAACACCCAAGTGTGTTTAAATGCACTATTTTGACCAAAATATTTTGAGAACTTTCTTGGCACGCAATTCACTTGTGTTTAAATGCATTCTTTTAATGTACTACTAGAAGCTTTGACATTTATGTAGTTATCACAAAATTTATTGTTTTGATAAATTCAACCCTAAATAAGACTTTTAAAAATGATTTTTTATTAAAAAATTATTATTTATATCAACAATGAATATTTTTTATTTTAATAAAAAAAATTCTTTTTTAAAAACAAAATTTATTGTTTTGATAAATTCAACCCTAAATAAGACTTTTAAAAATGATTTTTTATTTTAATAAAAAAAATTCTTTTTTAAAAGTATTATCCTCAATGTTAAGGAATGATTTCGATAAAATCATAAAATATATATCATTGAAAGAGGGAAGTGTGAGTTGTGATTGAAATAAATAAATAAAAGTGTGTTGTATGAATTATAATTTAAATAATACAAAACTCTTTAAGATATTTTTTATGTGATAAATAAAATCCTAAGAAATCTCGAGAAGTCAAAGATGGGGATTTTTTTTCAATAGTGTGTGTTTTTTTTATTTTTTTAGGTTTAGAGGCTAAAATCATATTTGAGTTACATGAATGCAGTGTTTTAATTATTTATTACTTATAATTTAATGTAAAAATTATGATTGATTATAAATCCTGATTTGCCACATCAGAACCACTTGTTCATTTGGCAATCCTATTATGGTTTCCTTTCCTTGTAACTTTAGTGCTATTTACAAAAATTTTAAGCACACCACTCCACTTTTTATTTTTTAAATTTTAATACCGAAATACCCCTTTTTTTTCTTTGTGAGTCTTTGTCTCTGCACTTTTTTTCTAATGTTTTACATACTGGAAATTTGTTTTGTAATTTGAATTTCAGAAATTTAATTTTCAGAATATATTTTTGTAATTTGTATTCCGGATACAAAATAAAAAACATGTATTTTGGAAATCAGAATGTGAAAAGCAAAAAAAAAACAAAAAGTGGTGGATGAATGGAGAGAGAGAAAATGGTATATGCAGGGATAAGGATATTTTTGTAACTATAAAAAAGGGGGAGGTTGGTGTATTTAGAAAAAAAAGGAGTGCAAGTAGCAAAACCTTTTACCTGTTTTAATTCGGTAAGAAATAAAATGGGTTGGTGAGACTTGAGTTTCTATCAATTCGGGCTATCCAATCCGACCCGATGTGGATATCAATCTTTTCGTACGCCGAACTAAAAAGTTTGGGAACTATTTGGGCTTTTAAAATAAAGACATGAGCCCCATATTTTTGTGGGTTTTTTATGTGAAGACTGAGTTTTTTGTGGGTTTCAAGTAGAGCTGGCAATTCAGGCTACCAAGTTCGGCCGACACGATGCGGGTAGAGGACTTTATCGGGTTGGTTAAAAAGTCCAGAAGTTATTCAGACTTCTAAAATAAGTGTCTGAGTCCTACATTTTTGCGGGTTTTTTGAGGGTAGTCGGTATTTTGTGGGTTTTTATGGGCTACCCGACCTTTTTGCGAGTTTTATCGAGTTGGGCTAAAAAGACCGAAAGTTATTTGGACTTCTAAAGTAAGTGCTCGAGTCTTACATTTTTATGGGCCTACCTAGTCGGGCTAGCCCATTTTATCGACCCTAGTTTTGAGGCTTTTGCGAACTTTATCGGGCCGAGCTAAAAAAATCAAGACTTATTCAAATTTCTAAAATAAATGTTCGAGTCCTATATTTTTGGAGGCTTTTGTGGATCTTCACGAATGAGCCGACCTATTTCGCTAGCTTTAGACGTGAGAATTCAATATCCATGTTTTGAAGTATGGTCATATAATGAGTATTTAAGACATTATACTAGAATTCAATAAATGATAATCTATTTTTTCTCTCTATCTCTCTTATCACATTACTCATCCTATCTTATACTTCTCTCTCTTTCTTTCTCATTCTAGTATAAGTTATTGTAAATTTTTACTCTGCAAATAACATTTCTTATATTGAATCACATTCTCATTCCGACGGACTTGTAAGTAGACATGAATTAAATGGAAGAAGTAATATTGTTTTAAAGGGAATAAAAATATATTTATTCTTTATTTAATATAAAACACATTATCATCTTAACTTATCAAAATTTAAAAAAGTTGACATATTTTTTTCTTATTCATTGCAATAGAGTTTTTTTTTTTTTGTTTATTTGTTTCTTTTCTGATTGCATGACTCAATAGACCATAATATTTATAGCATGTTTGGGTCAATGTTAAAAATACTTAGAATCACATTTAAAAAATGTAAATGTAATTAAAAATTGGTGTCAACCTACGTGAGTGCTGTAAATAAAAAATGATTTTGTTTTTTAATTCACTTATGAGCCAACATAATAAATTGTAGTTTTTGCATTGTATTAAAAAAAAGTTATAATCAATTTTACTATATTGAAAATGAGATTTTGAGGGTTTTAAGTAGAAGACAATTGACGTGAGGGACCAAACTTACTTAATTTTAAAAGTACGAGGACTTAATTTGCTAAAAAAAACCTAAGGAATCATAACTGCACAAAATCAAAACTTGAAGGACCAAAAGTGTAATTAAGCCTTAGTAATCATTTCTATTGTTATAAAAGTCTTCCGCTACTGAACACGAGTTACTCTCCCACCCTCCCTCTACCCTTTTCTTTTTTTTCTTTTTAGTTTTACTTCACTCTCTCACTCTTCTTTTCCTTTTTTGTTTAACGATTCTAATTTTTTTCATTTCTTTTTCATTTTTTTTCTTTTTAATCACATTTTCATTTATTTCATACTCAAATACAATTAAGATTTTTCATCCCTCCTTAAAAGTACACTTTTATTTCTTGATTATTTTTTAAAAATATTTTCTCTAATTATCTGTTTTTATTTATTTATTTTATTATAAAATCTATATATCTTCTATATCCTCCACAGAAGGCAGTCTTAATTCTGTTATTTTTTTTTCTTTTATTTTTTATCCCACTTTCATTTTTCCTTTTTTTAAATTATGATATTTAAATATTTTCTCTCATTATTCTTTTTTAATAATATGTTTTATTATAAAAGAATTTTTTTTATGAACTGCGGGTATTCTCCATGGGAGACAGTCCTGTTCCTACCATTTTATTTTTTCTCACACATTAATTTTCTTTTCTTATTATCCTTTTTACTTTCTTTTTAGTTTTTTATCAAAATTATATCTCCATTTATTTAGCTTATATTGTAGTTTTTTTATGAATCACGGGTATCATCCACGGGAGGCAGTCGTCGTTTTCTTTTTTCTTTTATTTTTTTATCTCACTTTCATTTTCTTTTTTAATTATGATATTAAAATATTTTCTCTCATTATTTGTTTTTATTAATACGTTTTATTATAAAAGAATTATTTTAAGAACTGCGGGTATTCTCCACGGGAGACAATCCTGTTCCTTCCATTTTATTTTTTTCCCACACATTAATTTTCTTTTTTTATTATCTTCTTTAATTTCTTCTTTTTATCAAAATTATATCTCCATTTATTTAACTTCTATTGTAGTTTTTTTATGAATCACGGGTATCCTCCATTGGAGGCAGTATTAATTTTGTTGTTTTCTTTTTTCTTTTATTTTTTTATCTCACTTTCATTTTCTTTTTCCATTATGATATTAAAATATTTTCTCTCATTATTCATTTTTATTAATATTTTCATTATAAAATAATTTTTTATGAATTGCGGGTACTCCCCACGGGAGACAATCATGTTCCTAGCTACCATTATATTTTTACTCACACATTAATTTTCTTTTTTTATTGTTATATTACATTTAATGTACATCAACACATTTATTATATTTCCTAATGCATGTTTTTATGTAATAAAAAATCAGAGATGGACGATGACAAAAACTGTATCATCCTTTTTACTTTCTTTTCATTTTTTTTTATTACAATCATATCTTCATTTATTTAACTTCTATTGTAGTATTTTTTTTCTCCTTTTTTATTTGTTTTTAATTAATTATTCACTTATAATATCATTCTTTTTCATTCCCACGTTATTAAAGTGATCCTCCAGGGGAGGTAGTGTTAATCCTGTCGCTTTCTTTCTCTCTAAAAACATCACATCATCCTTTTTACTTTTTTTTATTTTTTTATCAAAATTATATCTTCATTTATTCAGCTTCTATTGTAGTTTTTTTAATGAATCACGGGTATCCTCCACGGGATGCAATCTTAATCGTGTCATTTTTTTCTTTTATTTTTTTATCTCACTTTCATTTTCTTTTTTTATTATGATATTAAACATTCTCTCTCATTATTCGTTTTTATTAATATGTTTTATTATAAAAGATATTTTTTATGAACTACGGGTATTCTCCACGGGAGACAGTCACGTTCCTACCATTTTATTTTTTCTCACACATCAATTTTCTTTTATTATTATTATTGTTATTATTATTATTATATTACATTTAATGTAGATCAACACATTTATTATATTTCCTAATGTGTGTTTTTATGTAATAAAAAATCAGAAATGGACGATGACAAAAACTATATCATTCTTTTTACTTTCTTTTCATTTTTTTATCAAAATCATATCTTTATTTATTTAGCTTCTATTGTAGTGTTTTTTCTCCTTTTTTGTTTATTTTTTATTAATCATTCACTTATAATATCATTTTTCGCCATTCTCACGTTAATAAAGTGATTTTTTTATGAATCAAAGGTATCATCCAACGTGAGGCTGTCTTAATCTTTCGTTTTACTTTTTCTTTTATTTTTTATCACACTTTCATTTTTTTTATTTTGATATTAAAACATTTCTCTCATTATTTGTTTTTATTAATATGTTTCATTATGAAATAATCTTTGCATGAAATGCGGGTATTCTCCACGGGAGACAGTCCCGTTCCTACATTTTATCTATTTTATTTACTCTATATTAAAATTATTCCCACATTATATGTGTCGTGTTTTCAAATTTCCGTTTTTTTTTCTTTTTTGTTTTATTATTCTAAATTTAGTAATGATTTTTTATGCAATGAATAACATGTATCCTCCACGTGAGAGTCTTGCTTTTGTCGTTCTCTTTTATTTCTTTCACATTTTTGTTTTTTATTATTATATTAAATCATTTTCACTAATTATTCGTTCCTATAATTTGTTTTATTATAAGAGTAATTTTTTTTAATGAACCACGGGAGACAGACTTGCTCTTACAATTTTTTTTCTTTTTTTCTCATACATTAATTTTTTTTATTATATTAAAACATATTCTCTTAAGATATAGGTATTTATGATAGCTAATATTTTATCCCGTGCGAAGCACGAGCAACATAAATCATACCATCAATTTACTCGTGCAAAGGCACGGGTCACTTACTAGTTCTAATTCAAATTTAAAATAATTATCTTTTAATATAAGCAATCATATTAAATATCTAGTACAGGTTAATTATATTTTTTTAGTAAAAACAGATTAATTATATTATTATAATATTTATATACCAAATTTAATATATTTATTTATTTATACTTTGTATTTACGTATATTAATTATATAACAATAGATGTATTTTCCGTGGCTAAAATATTAATTAAAGTTAATTCTACAGAATTAATTTGATACAAAATCAATTTTACAAATGCTTCCTCAAACTCACATGATTAGTTATTTTGATAAATTTTAAGCGGTATGACTCGTGTCAAAAGCAACCATATATCATTTGAAAACTTTACCATAGCAAAGAAAATAAAGGAAGAAATATATTGAAATGTCTACGTCTTTTCCTTGAATGAATTCAACATTTGAAAATTAAGCGCAACCAAAACCTGTTTTAAGGTCCTAGTACTTAATTTATTGTCAACATTAGTCCTCCAACTTGAAAAAGTCTTATATATATATAGAAATAAAGGATGTGAGAAATTTCTATGGAACTTTCCTTTCCATTTTTTATGGAGTTGAAACTAGTTTTGCAGCCGTTTACTTTTCCATTCTAAGATGCAAATTCAACTTTTTGCTCGATCCATCACCGTTGGATTTGAGCCTACCACGCTTTAGAGCCCTAAAGATTTATAAGTTCACATACTAACTAAGGATAAACAACATAAGTATATAAATATTTGACCAAAAAAAAAAAAACACAAGTATATAACATATAAGCTTGCTTTATATAATATATATATATATATATATATATATATATATATATATATATATATATATATATATATAGCTCCGCGTCTCCTTGAGTTCATATATAAGCCTTGACTTGAACATTTTCATTCAAACACTTCTTTCTCAAGATCTAATTAATCCTTTGTTTACATTCCAAAAGCCAAGGACAACCAAGGATATATACATTCTCTCTGGGTCAACCTTTGGTTTGGCCTCTATTTCTCTGTTTCTCTTTATAACCGCGTTTATATTGATTTACATGTTAGTTTCTGTGCCTTGTTTTGTCCTTTTAATTCTTGAGTTATGATTTAATCTAGTTTGTTTATTTGGATCCGTTTGTGTTTATGTGAGACCCTATGTTTACTTGATTCTGTTGCTAGTTGATATTTATCTCTGTCTTCTATTGCAGTGCGGTTTTATCTGCATAAATATTGGCATTTATGCATGGATTTCTATGAAAAAGTAGCGCACTGTGCTAATTGAGTTAAGATATGATACGCTGATTATTGCGGGCAATGCAGAGTTATGTTATAGCCTCATGCCTTGAGTCTCTAGACTTAGTCCTAAGCCATTATATATGTATTGGAAAGCCAGAGTCGTGATCTTGTTGGAAGTGGATTTAGTTGGTTTAACAAGGATGGAACTGGTTTTTTACTTCAATATTATAATTCTTTCATTCGATAGGTTTCATTTCACTTCATTTTGAAAAATAAAAAAGTATTGCACATGACGGTGTCCTTTCCGGTAATGGTCTGTACATGCATCACTTATCCTTTATTTGGTTATAGGAGAGAAAAAGGAAAGATAGAAAAGAGAGAAAAAAAAGTGTATTTTTTTAGTTATTTAATTTAAGAGAAAAGAAAAAAATAGAAAAGAAAGAGAGAACAGAGAAATAACTTATCTTTTTAAAAAGAAAAAATTGCCCTTCATCATAATTTGTGACAAGAAATATGGTGTAGGGTACATTTTACAAGGGTTAATTTGGACATTTTAACTACATATGCACTTTGTGGTTGACTTTTTTTTATCAACGGAGAGAAAGGAATCTTTGGTAGGGTCAATGCAAAAACTCATTCTTTCCTTCCTAATCTTATACTTTCCAAACATTAGTCCCATTTTCTGCTCTTTATTTTGCTCTCTTGACTCTAGTTCGAAACAAAAGGCTTAAGGCCGGTTAAAAAAGCATATGATGAGCAATTGGAAGAAATAGCTAGTACTTGAACAAAACCAACCTTTTCACCCATCACCATGTATTTTGATGGATATATTACAAGAAAAAAAGCTAGGTAAGACACCCATGGGATGTAGAGAACCAAAGAGAGATAGGAAGGGAAAATAGATAGGTAATGAATGTGATAAATGGTGTCACATGACTAGAAGAGAGAAGTAGAAAGAGATGAGAAGTTAAATGGTTGTTTAGATTATTGGGGTGTTTATATAATCCAAAAGTTTTTATTTTATTTTTTTTGACTGACTTTTCTTAAAAGGAGTAAATTACTTATTTGACCATATAAAAATATGGTTGTTTTGTGGTATAGTAGCTGAATTTGACTGCATGTACGATTGGTATAAGAAAAAATAAAATAAAACAATGCTTGGAATATTAAGTCACATTATTGAATGTTAAGGATCTTATGCTTGTATTGAGATTTGAGAACTCTTTGTTTATCCTTATTTACTTCAATAACTTTTTTCCTTTTCCAGTTAGAAATTAATAGAAGCTGTCAATTAACTACTTAATTAAATGTTATTGGATTTCAGCATTACTCTTGATTTCACAAATAACCTAGGTCTTGATTTCAAGTCCATAAATATAACTCAACATAATTTAATTTGATGCAGTTTATAGCGGGTTAATAATAGTAACACCAAGCACTCAAGCAGTGATGGCTGATAAGAACCAGTCCCCAACAGTTGCACAAAACCTTGCTGGCCAGCTCCATCTGAGATCCAGAATTTCCCCACATGTTGCAACTTGTTATGGAGGTTTGAAAATGGCTGCTCTGTTTCTGTAACAATTTTCATTAGAAAATTACTCAAATGCAGGGTTGTAGACTTGTAGTATCATCCTGCAATTACTGCTAGTGCTAGGAAGGCTGCTTCACCTTTGTATCTGCATTTTGTAGGTTCAGCTGCTTCACCAGTGTTTGTTCCATCCCCATCAGAGAAAAGCTTTGCAAGCTTTGCCACTGATTTTCTCATGGGTGGAGTTTCAGCAGCAGTGTCCAAGTCTGCAGCTGCTCCTATTGAGCGTGTAAAGCTTCTTATTCAAAATCAAGATGAGATGATTAAAGCTGGTCGACTCTCTGGACCCTACAAGGGCATTGGAGATTGTTTCACCAGAACAATCAAAGACGAAGGGTTTGCTTCATTGTGGAGAGGAAACACTGTCAATGTTATCCGTTACTTCCCAACACAGGTTTGTCTGTCATTGTAGATTGTCAATTTTCACACTTACAAATGTGAATTGTGAATTCTGGTTACTAATAGTAGCGTTCTGTAGTTTGATAGAAACCAAATATATACTAGGCTTTATGTCTATGTCTATGTCTATGCCTTTGTTTGGTTTTTATGCACAATTCATCTTCAAATTATTGATTCTAAAATCAATTTTAGTCCATTATAAACCAAACTACCATGTGTCTTAAATTCTGTTTTTTTCAGGCCTTGAACTCTGCATTTAAAGATTACTTATAAATGTGAATTGTAGCCAACATTACTCATATCAGCGTTAACCTGGATGCAAGTTTATAATGTAGTTTGATAGAATTCGTGTACAATTCATGTACAATTAATTTTCAACCATAAATTATAAACCAAATCTATCATGTCTTAAATTCTGTTCTTTACAGGCCTTGAACTTTGCATTTAAAGATTACTTTAAGAGTCTATTCAACTTCAAGAAAGAGAGGGATGGGTACTGGAAATGGCTTGCAGGTAACGTGGCATCTGGTGCTGCAGCAGGAGCTTCATCCTCTGTGTTTGTTTATTCATTGGATTACGCTCGAACCCGCCTGGCCAGTGATGCCAAGGCTGTAAAGCAAGGTGGAGAGAGGCAATTCAATGGTTTGATCGATGTCTATAGGAAGACCCTTCAATCAGATGGTATTGCTGGCCTCTACCGTGGCTTCAATGTTTCTTGGGTTGGAATCATTGTCTACCGTGGTTTATACTTTGGAATGTATGATTCTCTCAAGCCAGTGCTCTTGGTTGGAACATTGCAGGTCAGACATAACATTACATTTTTATGTAGCGAATTGCCAATAATAGCATACATAAAATAAAAAAAATGATATGTTTTAGTTACACTAGAAAATGAGAATTTTAACCAACATATATGGGTTCGAATGAAAGGTACTGACTCCCTTAAGCATGTATTACTGAGTTCGATCCTCCATCCATGTGAATGGAAGAAATACTATTGGAAGGGATCCTGCTTTACGTCCGACAGATTAGTCTCTTAGCTACTGCGAACAAAAATGAGACATTTAATTTAGAGCTACTTAACTAAAGAACATTCTTCTGTTTCCTTGTGTTTTACAAAATTTCAGGATAGTTTCTTGGCTAGCTTTGCTCTGGGATGGATCGTTACTATTGGTGCTAGTGTTACTGCCTATCCCTTGGACACTGTTCGTAGAAGAATGATGATGACATCAGGTGAAGCTGTCAAGTACAAGAGCGCTTTTGATGCGTTCTCGCAAATTGTGAAGAAAGAAGGTCCTAAATCTCTCTTCAAGGGCGCTGGTGCAAACATCCTTCGTGCAGTTGCTGGGGCTGGTGTGCTTGCGGGCTATGACAAACTTCAGGTGCTTGTGCTAGGAAAGAAATATGGTTCTGGTGGGGCTTAACTATTGAAGTCCATGGATCAGGAATTCAGGCTCTTCGTGTTTTATTGACATGGGAGCCCATACAGCAAAAGATGGTGATGAAAAAAAAAACAACTCTTAGATATTTATTGGGTATGTATTATTGTCAACAATTTTTTTTATATTATTATATTATTTATTAATTTTAATAACATATGAAGTGATAATATATTACTAAATGATAGTGTAATTTTTTTCTATGGGACATACCATTAAACTCGTATTTATTCATGTAAACTATTTTAAGTTTGCATAAAATAGTTTGTATCGGTATTTTGCTTTTAATCATTGTTCCTTTTTGAAGTATAGTTTTTTTTTTTTAATTTTGATTATACCTTAATTGTAGTATCTCCCTTGTTGAGATATCTTAACAATTATTTACTTGAAATTTGTTTTGATTCTTATTTTAGAATAAAGATTTGAGCATTCATGGTAATTATCTAAATCTTTGTGTACCATTAATATGATTGATACTTCTAAATCTAGGAATGATTGATACTAGGAATATGATAATTATAATGATATTTCTAAATCTAGTGTACCAAATTATGTGTGGTATGGAATATTAATATACATTTGCGGTGGTGTATGCACCTCAGATGAAAAGAGAGAGATAAGAAGGGGAGAAATAAGAAAGTGAAAAATGTAATGGAGGGTGTATAATAAATAATAGGAAAATTCTTCGGTACCCTTGCTAAGTGAAGGGTTTAGGAACCCTTCCTACGTGATCCAATAGTTATTTAAAAACTCACGTGATTTTATTTTAACAAAGTGTTCCCTTATTGCAGTATATAATCCTTCATTCTTAAATTTAATTTTATTTATACATTTGAGTTTGGAAATGTCACGACCCAAATCTAAGGCTGTGACCGGTGCACAGACTAATACCCTTAGCCTGGCAAGCCTAAAACAATAGTACATTACTTGATTTTCCAAAGTAAACATACTTCCAAGAGTTTACAGAAATTTTGACAGAGTCTCCCCTATAATTTGGACATCCCAAAATTTACAGAAATCCTGTTATCAACAAATATTACCAACCAGAATTTCCAACAACATAATATTTATCCAATCAACATCAAATATACATCTCAACATAAACCAACGACTAAACACCATATAGATGTAGAATATACATATAGTCCCAAAATAACATTAAATCACCACCAACACAAATGAGGCCTACCAAATGAAATAACGGTAGAGCTGGAACAAATGAATCTGCTAGCAGCCTGCTACTCAACTGCCTGAGAATCTGGATGAAAAACAATAGAAAGGGATAAGTCACAAAGACTTAGTGAGGGCCCTAACAACCACCATGAACTAGAAGGGAAACATACCAACACACGAGTTGTTTGATAGAAACAATTCACAATATAAAATTTATTTCTCAACGTAAAACTTACTAAATAAGTGAGTTCGATAAATCCCACAATATGAGATAACTGTTTCCAATATCTAAGAGATAAGTTTATCATATCCAAAGCGATACAAATTTATCATGTATAAGTTTAATAAGTAAATCTGAAATGAAATAAATTGAGTAAAAGATAAATCATATGAAATGTAAATACAATAGGGATCACTCATGATAGAACCGAGAGGCGGCTCCATCTCGCTGATAGCCCTCTACTCCGAAGGGTGGCCTTTCCCATGGGGCGGCTCCATCTAACGGATAGCCCTCTCCTCTCCAGAACCATGTACATATCTCAATATCATCGGGGGGAAGCTACATCTCGCTAATAGCCCTCTCCTCCAAGAGTGACCTCTCTCTTAGGGCGGCTCCATCTAACGGATAGCCCTCTCCTCCCGGAATTATATCATGCCTCAATGCCATATCATAGCATACTGTATCATATCATATCATGACATATCATCGGGGACAACTCCATCTCGTTGATAGCCCTCTCCAGAAAGTGGCGGCTCCATCTAATGGATAGCCCTTTCCTCCCGGAATCATACAACTAGGTGCACCTAGGCAATTATCATCCGCTAATGACATACGAGGTTCTAACATGGATCCCAATAATATAAATATCAAATTTATTTTATTTTCTCAAAGTCCTTTCGAAAATTAAATCTCCAATTTCATCAAACATATTCAATTTAAATTTATAAAGCTATCAACCTTTGAAATAAATTTCATAGAGAATAAAATCAATAAAAGAGTATGTTTTAAAAATTTCATCAAACATATTCAGTTCGAGGAGGAGGTTTATAACATACTTTAAAATATTTCTCAAACTTTTCAATTTCTCGAATATGTGTACCTTAGTTTTCTTCTTGGATTCTCCTGTCTGCACATATTGAACATTTTGAGTCATTTAAGATGCACATATTTCCATAGATATTTGAAAACTCGAAAAATAAGCCACTCCACCATTATTGAAAACCAACACTTGCATAGAAAGCTGGTTCGAAAGGAAACAAGACTAAATCCAGTTTCGTTGTTCGATTGAAGTGTTAAGGAGTGTTTTGACTTTTTCGGGAATAAGTATTCGAAAGACTGATTTCTTTCGAATCCTTATACGTAGGACAAGGAAGAGTTTGAAAAATACCAAATTATTGAGAAACCAAGTTTGGTTGATAACCATAAACTCGAATATCCTTCTTGGTACTTGAACAAATGGCTTGGCAACGAAACTATTTATGCCAAATATCCAGATTTTCTTGTTGAACACTTGGAGTCTCACAGACAAATGGATGAGTGAACCAAACAGGTCCATTCCTTTGAGAAGAAAATGGGGGAAAGGTATTTTGAATTTTTCGAATCTTGAGAAAGAATTCGAAATATTTCTTGAAACTGGCTTCAACATTGGATTTTGAATTTGGAGGAGTCAGATGAGAAAGCCTAATACCTTCAGGAGAAGATGGAACTTTGTTGGGAGGTTCTAATGCTACTTTTCCCTTCGAAAATAGCATTTAACCAGAATTGAAGGTAACCAAAAGGGACCACATAATACCCCTATAGTTTTGGTTGCCTCAAGCTGAGATACCATCATCCAAAGAATGATATAAACTGGCTAACAGAAGTCTTGCAAAATCTATCTTAGTGCCCTCAGCAAAAGTTGGGCAAAAAGGAATTAGAGAAGAAGGAACCTGTACAGATCTCGAACAAAATACAAGGCAGAAAGCCACAAGACCAAGAAGGCAACATATTCTTTTTCAGAAACAATATCAGAAGTAGACATGTTGGTAAGAATGAATGGTTAGGAGTGGGCTTTTTCATATCTGGTTTGATTTGAGGAAACATAGGTTTCAAATCAGAAGTAGCTGTAAATAGAACCTTGAGGAGTCATCCCAGTAATGGCTGTTATTTTAAAAGAAGAGGGGAAATCATCCCATAAGGAGTAAAAAAGATGTAGTGGTTCTATTCCAGAAAAGAGAGAAGCCTCTCGATACATGGTATAGTTATAATTTAAACTACACCTACTAAGTTGAATGAGGTAAAAAATACCAAGTGTTTTCCATTCAACACTTTTGGCTTTCTCAATTCGATCAAGCTAGACAATGTAAGAATTTTTGTTCGAAAAGGGGCAGTCTTAAAAATCTTGTGCTGAAGATCATCTAGAAAATCCATCCGAATACGATTTTCGAAGGCTAGAATATGCTCATTTGAATGAGCAGGAAAAAAGGAAGAATAATTTTTGAGATGATCAGGGTCATAAGGACCCATGAAAGCATAAGTTTTCTCAACAACAGAATAAGGAATGAGTACCTGAGATTTCCAAATCAGAAGTCTTTCTGATTCAGCCTGAGGATCGGAGATAAGTTCCTTTTGATCTCGAGTAACAACTTCTCTGTAAGTAAGGATGGTCGAAAGATCAGCAGTTGCCATAGTTGGATGAATTTTCGAAGAGGAAGATAATTCGAAAAGGAGGACACTTTGGAAACTGAGAATTTGAAAATTCAAGAGAGGATTTACTGAGAGTGAAACCTTGGAGGTGGTGAAAAAATGAGAGTAAAAACCTACGTATTTATACTAAGGTTAGAAGTTGAAAAGACGTAGAAGTGAAAGGTTACTCTGAGTATTGAGGCGTGTTTTGAGAAGATAAAATCTGATTAGAAGATGAAAAGATGAGGATTATCTTCTTTGAAGTTATTCAAATTTGAAATTTGAAATTTGAAATTTCCCGCCTAAAATCTTGGTAAAATATTCTATTTCTCAGAATTTAAATCTCGAACTAATATTTTGGGGGCATCTGTTAGGGTTGGAATTTCACAAAGTTATAATTATAGAAGATTCCCATTATAAAGACAAGATTCGAATGAATCTTAGTAACAAAGGAAATTTTGATTTGAGATCTTGTTAAGATAAAATTCGAAATTGATATCTGAAGGGTTTGTCTCGAATGCTTCACAGTAGTTAATGCCTTTGTTAATTAAAATCCTTGGATGATATTTTTGAGAATTTCGAATAAAACTTGGCAATAAAAGGTGAAAAGATTTCAAATTGTACTGATATAAAGATAAGAAATAGAAACTTGTATAAGAGAATTGAATTCGAAATTGGATTTCATTCATATAACAAGTTACAAGGTAAAATTCGAAATACAATAGAATGCTTACAAGTTACAGAACAAAATTCGAACTACATAGAAATTACAATTGAAATGATAATGAAATTACAAGGAAAATAGTTTGAAACAGAAGCCTTCATCTTTGGTGAAATTCTGGAAATTCTGGAATCATCAAATCTCCTTTTTTCGAATATCTTGATCTTCGAAGAAGAAGAATTCTTTGTGGAGGGCGAAGCTTGTGAGTGAGCATTCTTTCTCACTAACCTTCTTATACATAATGCCTATTTTCTATTTTGAATAGGGGAAATAATCAAGTAAAAGAAAAAAGACAAACATCCCCTACAATTCGAATAGAGGGTAACATCTAGGTGGAGATCTTCTAGGAAAATTCGAAGAAGATACAAACATCACCACCTAACAATTTACACAAAAGAGGTCATCCTCCATATTTTGATTCTCCTCTTTCTCCCCTTTCTTCCCAAGATTTGGGTATAAAACTATGATGAGGAGGGAGATGGAAGTGCCCCAAAAGACATAGGCATTCCCTTAGAAGAGGAGAAATCTAAGGCATTAGTAGGTAAAAGTACCAATTAAATGCCTACTTTTGGTTATAACGTTTGACCTAAAGACCAAAAGAAAAACTTAGAAACATTTCTAACATTGGTCATTACGTCGATCTAAAATCGAATGAAATCACTCGAAACTTAGGTTGAACGTAATAACCAATATAAAAATCTCTCTAGATTTTGGAACGAAAACAGAAGCAAAGAAGGGAGAATTCGAGTAAAGAAAACTCAAAAGATTAAGAAAGAACGTTTGACTTTCTTAGAAAAGGAAAGAGGTAATTTGGAAGAAAATTTACTTCCGAGGTGAGTAAAAATGGAAAAGGAAGGTAACTATTTATAAGGAAAATTTAGAAGCAATACCATAAATGCTTAAACATGAAAATCAATGAAAACTGACTAAAATTATCAGTAAGTTTTATCTGATGAATCAGTTTCTGAGCAAAAGTGTGAAGCAAGAAAACCAATCATAAGTTGACACGTGGCATATGAAGAAAACGTACAAAATATGATATGTGTTTCATGAAGTAAGATTTCGAATTCACTGTGTCAACCAAATATAAGAATTCTCAGACTTAGAATAATCTCTAAGGTTTAGAACTAGTAAAATTCGAACTTGAAATAGCCAGAATCCTCAAGAAATTCGAATATCGACTTAGCTATTTTAGCTGAGGATTTCGAAATGTTACCTGATCAGAATCATTGAAGAAATTTGAATCCTACATGACTAGAAAACTCAAAATTTCAAGATTAAAAACTTAGTCATGTTATATGAAGATTTCGAATGAGAACCTTAGTCAAGGTGCTTGAAGATTTCGATGTGTAGACTTAACCAAATTTACCGAGGAATTCAAAGTTCAGACTCTGCAAGATTTCCTGAAGATTTCGAGTCAAAGGAAAGATAAAATCCATGAAGATTTCAAATGAAGACTTGGACAAATCACATGATGATTTCGAGTCAGAATTCAAACAAGAGAAGGCACGTGGAAGACATCTAATGAAGACAGGACACTTGTGTGGTCATAGATTAGGCAGTTGAGATTCCGTCTTACGTGTCTATTGTAAATTAGTTGACCGTTAGGGTCAAAAGTCTATAAATAGGGCAAAGTCATAGGTCCTAGGGACGGATTTTTCTCCATTCTACATACTTAAGACTTACTCGAAAAAGCATACTGTCTACCATTATCACGACTACTTGCTCATCCGAGAAAACTCGAAAAGTATGTCAGTTTGAGAATTCGTCAAACCTTTTCAATACAATTTCTTAAACTTTCTTTTACTTTCTTGCACTTTCTTTTACTTTTCAATTTACATTGTTTCTTGCCCTTTACTTTTTCTACTTCTTACTTCTCAATTGTATCACTTTATTTTAGAATCCACCATGACGACTTGATTCCAGTCCCAAATTGTTCATAGGAATCTTTAACTTGATTTTAAACTAAAAATCACCATAAACAGCACCACACCTCAATAATGATTCCAGTAAAAATCCCCAATTTCATTGAAAAGAAAGCTATTAACCTCATTAAAGCTTGGAGGTGGAACAACGAGGGATACCACATTCATTAAAATATATACCTTATGAATCAAACAAAACAAAAAGGATGAAGGATGATAATAGGTTCTCGAGAACAAGAACGAAAAATTTTGCTTATCAGAATATGAAGCAAGACAGGGATGTCAAAACACTAATTAAGCTTTATTTTCAATTTCTACTTCAATTTCTTTTTAAAAAACATTTTTAATATTAATAATTCATTAATTGTTTTGTTCATGACTAAATTGAATGAGGAGAAAAATGAACTACCATTCAAATCACGTGACTCATTTAATATCCACGAATTGCTATTGGCAACATTGGAAGGTGTTCTGGACCAACATTGACATCGACCCTTGCCGAGGTACTGCACCATTTACAGCAAATATACTTGGATGAAGGAAACACACTTCGACGTAGCATACATGCGTCTGACGTCATATCTCTATCATCCGACTTCATAATTAATGTACACGATATTTAACCTTGGATAAAACTATTCTACAATTATACTTCAGGCGCGTGGATTACATTACACGAAGGCGCGTGATCACAATACATATATTATGTTATGGAAATGCTAACGAGTGCCCTAAGGGCACTTGTTAAGGAACTAAAAAGAAGGTTTTCATTGGAGTGTGTGACATGTAACCTCACAGATGCAATCAATATTGTGATTTCCTATAAAAACTTTCTCTTTTTGGTTCCTTAACCAGTGTCCTTAAGGCACTTGTTAGCAGGACCCTTATGTTAAACAACCTAATAGAATTTTTCACCTATTTTTACTTATAAATAGAAGATCATGCAGAGAATCAGGTACGCTTTCATTTGACATTCTAAAAACCCTGCTAAAATACTTTCTGACTTGAGCGTCAGAGTCTCTGCAGGTACACTGCCGTCGTGCTCCACCGTGTGAGACAATCGGTGTCCTCAGCCGAAGATTCCTGCTTGGATAGAAGGGTTCCAAACCCTCTAGTTACTCAGGGTACGGAGCAAAGCCCTAAATATAAAAAGAGAGATAAATGAGAAATTTAATGAAGTAGAGAGGTGGTATAAAAAAAGGTTTTTTAATATGTTTTAGTCCCTAAAAATATGAGTCATTTTATTTTTAGTTCATCATATTTTTTTTTTGGTTTTTCGTCCCTAAAATTTTTTCGTTAGCCTTTTTGGTCCCAATTGTTAACTTTAAGCTGAGCATGTCACACGTGTTGTTTTTGCCAACTTAAATTTCTTTTTAGTCCCTATAAATATGATCATTTTGTTTTAGTCCCTACAATTGTTTTTGGGTTTTTCACCTCAATCTCACCCCATCCAACAATGTTTTTTTTGCCTCTACTAAATTGTTATACCTGAAATTCTGGAACTCCTCGTGGGTTTAAGAAAATAACTTCGTTATGTTTCAATTATTTGAAATTTCAACACACTTGGATTCACAGTATAAAAGGGAAAAACCTGTAAAGACTTTCTTTGCAATTTTTTTTTGTCTGTTGACTGACAAAAAAGTTTCATTTGATTTACAATCACAAGCATATTTTTTGTTAGTCAGCACAAATCTCAGCAAGTTACATGTCAATAGACATTATCAAATGAAATTTTTGTTAGTAAATAGATAGAAAAAATAAGAATTGCAGAGAAAAAATTTCGTTATAGGGTTTTCCCCTTTATACAGTGAATCCAGGTGTGTTGAATTTCAAATAATTGAATATATAAGAATTTATTTTATTAAATCTACAAGGAGTTCAAGGATTTCAAAGTGTAACAATGCAATAGAAGCAAAAACACATGTGTGTTGGATGGGGATGAGATTGAGGTGAAAAACCAAAAAAAAATTATATGGATTAAAAAGAAATTTAAGCTGTGCAGAAACAACACGTGACATGATGATGTGGCTAAGTTAACAGTAGGGATCAAAACAACTAACAGAAATTTTTAGAGATGAAAAATCATTTTTTTTTACAAAGATTAAAAACAAATTGACCTATATTTATAGGAACAAAATATATTTAAACCTAAAAATAATATGTACAATCATCAATAGTGTGGAAATACACGAGGAGGAATCTATAGAATGCAACCAACTAACCCTTTTCGTATTATGCTTAAAAAAGGAAATAAAATAATAAGAACAATAAATTTTCTTAAAGATAATATTGTGGGTATTGTACCCACAATATGAGCAATGATTTAAGTGGTTGCATGTTTGATCCTACTCAAATTCAAATAAGGTCTTGAACATGAGTATTGTTCTATTAAAATCTATTTTTGAAAAAATAGAAATGGATATTTTACCTATTGATTTGTTTATGTGTTATATTAAAAATTAATCAAAATACATGTAAAAACAAAACCCATCCATATGTTAATGTGCATAATAACATTCATAATTACAAAAGGTTTATTTCCAACCAATAATATAACACATAAGATTCATTACAATACTGTCCGGGTAGATCAGTTGGTAAGGAGTTGTTCCCGCTTAATTGACTTCAGTTCGAGCCTAGATACACAACTGTGTTAAAGGAGGTAGAGTTTTGCCGCTCATTAAGGTTATACCTGACTCGAATAGATTGTCTCTCATAAAGAATATATATGATCTTGTACAAAAAAAAATCATTACAAAGGTACCCAAAAGGGATATATATATATATATATAATATATATATAACTTAAGATACTAAAATCCTAAATAAACTGAAATTCCATACAAGATACATATATCTTAAAGCAACTATATAATTGCATATTATTCCTCTTGTAGCATGTTTGATTTTACTCAAAATCACGTTGTTATAATCGCTCTTGTAGCATGTTTGATTTTACTCAAAATCAGGTTATAATCATGTATTATGTCAAGGTTAGTATGTCACTCTTAATAGTATTGGACTAAATCAATGTTTATAAATTATAATATGGTTTTGATATAATCCAAAAATGTTTTGATATAATCTTTTTGGTTTAACCACATGTATAGGTTAACCAAACTGATATAATCTAAACAAACTATTAATAAGTTAAGTATTTAAAATGCCCCTATAAACAATGAAATGAATACATATTTAGTGCTTTTGGGACGGAGCAGTTAATAGTAATGCTTCTTTAATTT
Organism: Sesbania bispinosa; assembly: GCA_026901365.1. NCBI lineage: Eukaryota > Viridiplantae > Streptophyta > Magnoliopsida > Fabales > Fabaceae > Sesbania > Sesbania bispinosa. The sequence goes on along the minus strand of QLOH01000663.1, from coordinate 53,265 downwards.
CACAATAATTATCTGAATTTGATAGGTGTTTTCATTTATTTTAAATTTTTTAAAATAAAAGTAATTTTTTCCCTAAACATCGCATGCTGTGGACTTGTACGGCTTTGTTGAGTATTCATATTTAGTGTTTTTTGTAAAGTTTTTTCATCTGGTTAAACAATGTTCAGAAAGAACTTTATTTGTTTCAAAATAATTGCTATATATTTTATAAATTTTTAACTTATACTTATGTGTTATTTTAAAAAAATTAAAATTAATTATTTTCTTTCAATTTTTATGTTTTTGATATATTTACTAAATTAAATGAGAAAAAATATCAATGGACTGAAATGGTGATTTAATCAGATATTTGTTTTTTTAAATTAAATATTTAGAAACATTTTAAATTTTTACATAAACCCAAAATAACAATTATCTGGAAACAAATTCAATGAATATAAATGTATATATACGACATCTTTTTTCTTTGGCACTAGACATTGTAAAATGCAAAGTATTTTATAAATTTCACTTGTCTTGTGCAAATATTGGGTCGATCTCTACATGAAAATTAAAAGGTTTGTGTACCTTGCATTACAAAAATGATTTGAGAATAACAGCACAAATATTTGCAGCGCTAACAAATGGTTACTGAAATTACTACTATCTTTGTAACGCCCTAATTTCCTAAATCCAAAACAATGTCCGTTGGAGACATTATTCCGAATTTCTGAAATTATTTCGCTCTATTTTAAGTATCGTCATACATACTTAACGCCTAAGTAATCCAACGTTTACTTAGATGTTCACGACTTTCATTCATCACAAGGTAAAACCAAAACTAAACTAAATTATAGGGGAAGAACTAACACTTTGGAGTGTTAAAGTTCATAAACTCCTACCGAAAATTCGGCAGAGTTTCCCCTATAAACTGGACATTTCCAAATTTTAGAACTTCATCTGAAACCCAGAAAATACCAGTGCAGTTTATAATGACAATCCACTAATATCAAATAGGGCCTCCGTGGCCAAAATAGGAAATTCAACCACATATACAACAATATCCATCTACCTACCAATACATATAAAATAATTCATCAAACATTCTTATTACAAATAGACCAACTTTAATACAAGGCATCCTATTCTAATACAGTTAAGCTCCACCAACTCTTTCCCAATCCTCAATGTCTTCTGGATGCCTGCACACTAAAGAAATCCCCGAAACGTGGGGTGAGACTAATGTCTCAGCAAGTATAACTCTATGCATGAATGCAGGGAACAGATATCTATGACATGTTAAACAACATTTATATCATCAATAATAATAACTATATCATTTCCACATCAGTCTCAGTATCATTTCCATATCAATATCAGTATCATTTCCATATCAAGTCAGTATATATATATGGTTATGCTGTGCCCGAAGGCCATGAACAATCACATTATGGGTTAGACCTGAGCTCAGACTACAGGGGATATCGCCCCAGGGACGAATCCCACCCTACATTCTTTCACAAAGAGACCGAAGTCCAGTCATAGCCAAGGCTATGGTCTTTCACAAAGAGACCGAAGTCCAATATTGATCGAATAACTAATTAGACATACGAATTGATAGGTAGTTCGTTCTCGATAGTTCGATCCTTTCGAAACTAACGAGAATCCACGCTCTATATGTGAACCCGTATCTACTACCCATCAATTCCTATATCGTAATCAGTCACCAATCCTTAATTTCCATTCCGGATCAATTATATAATTGGAGAGAATAGAGCGTTTCGACGTTACGATAGTTTCGAAACTTTCGATAGCTCCGAAAGTTTCGAACTAAGGAATATCAAGAACCGCTCCGTTCGACTAATTAGAATTATCCCAAGTCTTTCATCATCAATCACAATACAATCTAACAATCATAATTATATACACATTAGGCTTACTTGAATCGGGGGTAACAACTAGGATTTCGAACGTCTCGAGTGTTTCGATACTTTTATAAGTCTCGTAACTTTCGTAACTTCGAAATTCCTTCGTTTCACCTTCGATTCAAACATCCTCTTATCAATCTCATTTATAACATCACAATTTCAATCAATTTAATCATAGAGAAAGGGATTCGAGAGTTCGGGGTCATACAAGGGACATATCGACATTTCGCTACTTCGACACTTTGGCACATATATTCAAGATTCAAGAGGAATCATCAAATTTCTTTCCTAACTATCACTATCAAGTAATTGAAAGCAAAAGAATGCCACCATAAGTTATAATCGAGGAATTCCGATAGTTTCGCTCATTTCGTAAGTTTCGATAGTTTCGAAACTTCGAAACTAACCATTTCAAACCCTCAATCCTAATTTATATGTTCATTCTATCAACAATCAATTCAAACAATCAAACAATCACTAACAATTCAATTATCCAGCCAAGAAGGGAGGGGAGAAGAGGGGACATGCAAAGGAGACCAATCCTAACCTAAGGGTGAGTTATACTCACAAATTGGATGAATCCAAGAGGGAAATTGAGGGTTAGAGATGATCCAAATGTTTGATTCTAGCTTCAATCTACCTTCAATGCTTCAATTTTAGCTTCCTCTCTCTAAAACTAACATTTTCTCTCTCTAGGGTTCGAAGAAGGGGGAAGGAGAAATGAGTTTCTGCTGAATTTTCGCACCAGCATATATATATATACTGCTGGTAATCGATTACCAAACCCTTGTAATCGATTACCAGAGGCCAAAATGCCTTCCTGGAGATCTGGTAATCGATTACCACTTCTGGTAATCGATTACAATGAACCCAGAAACCTGGTAATCGATTACCAAACCCTGTAATCGATTACCATCAGCAAAACTCTCTGGTAATCGATTACCAACTCCTGGTAATCGATTACCAGGGACCAAAAACTCCCAAAATGGTTCTATTAAGGTTCCAAACTCATATCTTACCCTTTCCTTACCTATTACTCATAATCCTAAGTGGTCTTACAAGGTTTAGACCTACTGAACACACATGTTATCTTAACCAAAGGTTGGGCTGTTACACTAACATCCTAAGATTGGTTTAACCACTAAGATTTAACTCCTAAGTTCTTGACGTACCTTCTTCTTAATCTCTACACAAGGTTAATTATCTAATCCCTATGGAGTAAACAAGCTCCTGGAATACGGGCTGATTAGGGCGTTGGCAACGTAAAAAGTGCTCTAACTGAGCTTTAAATCAACCTCTATTTTACTCATTGTAAAACTTTATTGTATACTCAGTTGGAGTAAGCCAGTGAGTGAAAACACCCCAAACTAATAAAAGTTTCTTTGAGTATTATTATTTCCATCCTAATTGAATTTTAATTTTTATTTAGAGGAAGATCTTGCTGATCATTCTTAGCTGGAACCATCTTCATTGTGTTAGTGGTATTTTAATGGGTGCTTCTAAGATGTGGGTGACACACCGGTGTTCACTTTTTTTTCAGGTTATAGCATGTTAGTTAACCTGTTAGAATAAAATAATAAACAACGATACTATCTTGCTGGACCAAAAATAATAACACCGTTAATGGATACTTCAAACCAAAAATCGATAAACACCGGTACTGTCTTACTGAACGATCTTCTTCGCACCATTTGGTCCATTTCGTTCGCTCGGTTACTAGATCACTAATGAAAGTTGCCAACAGATAGCAATGTAAAATTTCATAAGAGGGGCACCTGAGCAATTTTGCACAAACCAATTTACCAAGTAGCAGGTAACACATCAGGGACGTTCATTAAATAAATAAATCTAACAGCTCAGAGAAGGTGGAACAACGGCCTAGACGTTGTCATTTTTAATCATGTAGCTTGTGACTCCCACAAGCACAGAAAGAACATTATTGGACCTATATGCATAGTCTTCAACATCCTCATTTATATTGCACACCTTGACTATCATGGTACGTGTGTAACTTTCTTTCTTTTAATTATAAAATAAAATAATAATTACTTTTGCCTGTGCAAGTTTGTTACTTTGTTTAGGCCCCTTTAAATTTGCTTCATGTGACAATTACATACTAAAATGTATTTTGCTTACGTGAAGGTCTGTATAGAAGGTGCAGTGCGGTAAATGGTGTTACATTATTTTTATTACTACAATATTAGTTATTGGTCTTGATTGATTTTTTTAGTACATTGTATTGAAGTAGCAAAGTTTAATTAACCAGCTTGAAATTAGGACCTTGCCTAAGTTTTTATTATTGGAAGGTGCATGGTTGGGTATTTTGGAGGCCTATATACAATACAATCTCAATTTTGCACTACTGCAAATTGGGCTTTTAACGACGGTTAAAAAAGACTTTTAACGACGGTTGTTGACCCGTCGTTGACCCATGCGTCATTAAAAAGTGGGTTTTCAACATCTATCACTATTGTTATAAGTTAGAAATAACAACGGTTAAAGCTGGAACCGTCGTTGTATGTCTGATATATAGCCATTTTGGACTGAACAAACAATGACGGTTGAAGCCATAACCGTCGTTGTTTCGTTGCTGTGGATTAGCTACTGAAATTCCGTAGCTAATTCGAAGCTAAAGATAATATAAAATATATCTCTATCTGTCTCTCTCTCCTTTTCTCATCCCTTGATCACCAATATCTATTCTGGCTTTTAAACAACTATAACTCAAGTAGAAGGCAAACAAGACTTTGCATTGTTATTCATGGCCTAAAAAATATGAGGATATATTTTGTATTTATTTTGTGTTTTTATTAAAAGAAAATAAAAGAATTTAAAAATTAGACTTATGTGATATCATTTGCTTGTTTTTGTTCTCTAGTTCTCTTTAGAAACCCAACATTAAGTTATCATATGTGTGTTTTATTATATTTGGAGTAGGAAGAAATAAGCAGAACCACATAGCTTTCACATGTTTAATTAAGCATGGCACATGTTTGAAGACCTAATATGTTTTATGAAACCAAATAAGATTCAATGCCAATAGCATCACAAAGTATAAGCACAACCACAACCAAAGAAAACTTGGGAATGATAGTCCATGACGTTATCTAATGTTCATAACTACTACTTGCAGTCATCATCTTATGAGGGTACGATAGTGTGCCACCAATTAAAGTTATCATTTGAGTAACTAATGTTTCCAAAATTTAAGCTAATAACTAATGCCTCGATGACCATAATCTAACCATGAAACGTCCAATCTACTCAACAAATACTGGAACTCACATGTAGTTTAGACTTTATGCAACCCCACACACGCGCGCGCACACACACACATTCTTGCTGGTTGAAATAAATTTAAAAAAGGCAGTAGAAGTCACACAAATCCATCACTTACCATCACGTGGTATTATACCCTATCAATTATCTTTTATTTTGAAATAAATCTAACTAACCAAATTGTCATAATCAAGTTGAGATACCTGGTTATATGAACCCGTCTTCAATTAATAATCACCTTGATGAGGTAGTTCTAAACCTCTAGGCTATCTTTTTTTTTTCAAGTTCTATTAATAAAGGTTGGAGGTCAAAAACTCCAAATGATGATAGATTAAAATTCAAACAAAACAAGCATCGCTTGTATAATTATGCTGGTTATAACAACATACTTTGTCGATACCAAATTAAGAGGGGTGAGATGTGAAAGTGCTACAAGTTACTACTACTAGGCTATTCCCATAAATTATAATCTGATTTATTTTATACATCTCAGATGACCATACATATACCAAAAGAAGTAGGAAAAAGACCAAACATTTTGACAAAATGAAAGCCTTAATGTAGAAAAGTTTGGGGCAAAAGAGGCCAAAATTTTCCCAGATTAGGCATTATGAGGACGTTTACTTTAAAAGGTATCTAAGATGAATATTTGGCTAAATGAGATGCCATAAGACAAATGTATTAGGTACCTCATCAGGAGAAAACGTAAATGTCACTCGTAGGTAAGGGTCCCATGAAGCAGCTGGAACAACTGTCTAATTGAGCAAAATTTTCCCAGATTTCCAATTAAATGAGCTTGATATATACTGAATGATGTAAAGAGTAGGATCCTTCCTCTTCAATAAGAACCCACCAAGTGAAAACCCAAGCAATGACAACAAGCATTTTCTGGCTGGTGGCAGGAGCGCCATCAAGCTTTACAAGGAGGCAAATAATGTAACATCCCGGAAACTGGAACCTAGCAAACATAAGAAGCCTTAGGCGGTGAACCTAGCTAAGAGAGGAAGTTAGAAGTAGGATGAGAATCCGAAAGTTAAGTGTGACTTCAGACAAGAAATTAGGGAAAATCCATTAGGAACCATGTGTTTTAAAGAGTTTAGAGGAGGGACTAAGAGTTAAGGAGAAGAGCAACACCCTAGGTCTTAGCCTTTAAGCGAGAAAGAAAAGCTTCGTAGTCAAGGGAATGGATTTATCAAGAATTAGAGTGGGGAAGGGTTGGATAGAGAACTAAGTTAGAAGAAAGTTTTGGAGGATAGGAAGTAGGTTTGAGAGGGAGAGAATTGAATTGGGACCAAGAGGGGCACAGACTGAGGTTATTGCTTAATTTTGGGAGTTAGGCCTAATGACCTTGGTGCACTAATTCGCAAATATCTAGAGCCATGGGTGTCCAATTAAGGTGATTCTACTTTCATTAGAAAGCTAACTTCCGGGCTTCAGTTTGATAGGTTATATGATAGGGTTCCGAGCTCTTTTGCACTTCCAAAACAGACCCATTCTCGCTCAAGCGAAAAATCTCGCTTGAGCGAGAATTGTCCAGAGAAGGGTCACTTTCTGAGGTATTTTAGCTCAAGCGAGAATCTCGCTTGAGCGAGAATACAAGAAATCAGTTTTTAAAAAACAGAGAGTTCCACTCTCTTCTCTCATTTTTTGTTTCCTAGGGTTCTTAGAGAGAGGGAGCTAGGAGAAGAAGGAGAGCTAGATTGGAGGCTACTCCGCCATCCTTGGAGCTTGGATCATCATCTTCCTCTCTCCATTCATCCAATTTTCCTCCATTAAAGAGAGAGGTCAGAGCTTTTTAGAGAGAGGGAGGAGGATTCTTGGTAGAAATGGTGTTTTGGAGCTTGAAGGCTTGGTAGGGGACTTGGATCTTCACTTCAAGCTTCTCCTCTACTTCAATTCCTTCTCTTTGAGTACTCTTAAGGTGAGTACAACTCACCCACTTTCACCCTAATTGTTTGTATGCTTTAAATGACCTCTATTCCTTAATCCTCTTCTATTTGTTGTAAATTTGGTATTCTAGAGGTTAGGTATGAATTGTAACCCTTGGATTGGAGATGTGTGTGTTTATGGAGGATGTATGCTTTCTCATAGAATTTAGGTTATGTAAATTAGGGAAGTTGAAGTTTAATTACTGTGACAATTGTTAAGTAATTTATATCCCTTAAGCATAGTTTCATGTGCATGAAATATAAGTACTTAGTTAATTAGTTCACATGGAGCATATTCAGCATTATAACATCTTAAGCCGGTTTCGACTGTGAGATAATATCAGCCGGTTTTGACCATGAGTAATTCAAGTCGGTCCTCGCGCTGTGAGTTAAAAATTAAGTAATTAAGTAAAACACGACTTCGGTCTAGAAAGGTGGGATTCATCCCCGGGAAAGACGTTTCCCGTAGTCTGAGCTCAGTTCTAACCATAGAAAGTGATAAGATCATACCTGCTGGGCACAACAGTGAGTGCATCATGAGCATCATGATTTGCATCATCATTCCTGTTATGATAAGTAAGTGAATATTACTTTTAATTTGTTGATAACTAATTGTAAATATGTCTTATGTGAAGTTTGTTAACTGCTGTTTGATTCCCACACTATATATATGTTTAGTTGTATTCGCTGAGACTGTAGTCTCACCCACGTTTCGGGGATATACTTTAGTTGTGCAGGAATCCCAAGTGATGATAAGGCAGGAAAGGTGATGGTGGAGCTGAGTTTTGTTTTACAATGGAAGCTTCTTGTAATAGAATTAGTTCATTTTTACTAATAGATGGTTGATTAATGATGTATATGTATATGTATATGTATATGTTCCTTAGCCATGGAGGCTTAATTATGATTTTTGGAATATTCATGTTGTTAGACTGTACTGGTTTTTACTGAGTTTCAGGTTGAACTTGAAATTGGTAACATCCGGTTTTTAGGGGAGACTCTGCCGGATTTCCGGTATGGGTCTCATGAACCCCACTACTCCAAGTGTAGGTTCTTTCCCTAAGTTTAATTAAGATCTTTAGTTATTAGGAGATTAAGATGTATGTTTTTGGACAGCTTAAGCTAATCGTTGGGGAGTTTAAGCAAATTGTTTGAAGATATCGAAATAGAACGAAATAATTTCAGAATTTCAGGAATAGTGTCTCCAACGGGCATTATTTCTGAGTTGGGAAATTAGGACGTTACAAATAACAAGGGAGAGCAAAGGTCCTAGAATGACATAGAAATTTTTTAGTGTTAGAGGGATTTGAAGGTAAAAGAGGTGATTAGGAATAACAATTAATTAGAATAACAATATTGTAATTTATATGATTGTTTATAACAGCGCAAATAAGACAAATAATAGGGCGGAGAGCTTAGGGTTCACGGTGGAGAGCTCACAGTGGGGGGATAGCTTAGGGGTAACGGCGGAGAGTTCACAGGGCTCACAGTTCGCACTGGAGAGCTCACACGGCTTAGGGCTCACGGTGGGGAGGAGAACACAAGTTGTCCTGGTGGGACGGAGCACCACCGACTGTGAACGGAGAGAAGAGCGAGGGGCGGGGCATCACCAGCTGTGAACGGATGACGAACGGCGACAAGTAGACCACCACCTGCAGCGAACGGAGAGAATGGACAGAGCATCATTAAATGATCTTTCTTTCTTATATTGTTTTGTCGATTAATTTATGAAGATAATGCATTTCTTTCTTTGTTAAGTTTCATCTAGTCTTGTGCCTCTTGGTATTTGATAGGTATGATAGTCTAATACTATTTTGAATTTCATTATGAGAATTTATAATGGTTAATAGTTATTGGTTTTTTTATTGAGAATTTAGTGAATAATTATTTTTTTATAATTGTTTTGGATAATTTATTGGAATATGTCTATTATTATTTAATTTTTCTATGAATAAATATTAATATTTGCATAAATTATGCAATTAAATTATTAATTTTTATAGGGGAAAATTGTAATAGTAATGGCGAAGAAAAACTATAAATTGTTATTTGGTAGAGCTTAAAAATAATATACTTATATATTGTGATATTGATTTGTCAATGTTTTTTAAATGCATAATAAGTTTAGCTACAAATTTACTATAACTTAAATATGAAATCCTTCATGTTAAGCAACCTGTAAGGACGCTTAACAGGAAGGAAGTTCCCTCACTGGGAGCATACTTCAAAACAATAAAAATAAAGGGAAGGACGCTTCTGTCCCTGATGAACACATTGTTATTCACACTTTGCATAATTAATCTTAGCTTTCTTGGACTATAATTGTGATTAAATTCACTGTTTTAATTAGAATTTACCAAATTGGGCTTTAATTGTAAATGTTGTTTAAATTCGGATTTTAAGCCTACTGACCTACTTGTTTTGTTTTGATGATATCTGGAGCTGTAGGTGTCCGATTTGAGTGATTCTAGAGGCATTGGAAAGCTAACTTCCGGGGATTTAATTTGACATTATATATGACCATATTCCCATGAAGAAATTAGGAGCAGTTGCTGTTTCAAAATCATCTACTGATGTTTTCTGTTGCAAATCCGAATTTGCTTAGTTTTGTAATTAGTTTGTGGGCCTGTTTTAATTAATTTCGGCCTAATTAAGGCCTAATCAGATTGTTAGTGATTTAGGCTCTATAAATAGGTGTGTTGCTAAATAGTTAAAACACCTTTCCCTCATTTTTCAGAATTTTAGAATTTGACTCTTCATTTTCCCTCTCTTTTTCTCTCTTCTCTTTTTGGATGTTTTTGGCTCTTCTTCTTCCTCTTCTTCAATATTCGAATTTCTCCTCCATGGAAATGGAAGGCTAAGCTTCAAGGATTGTTTCTCTACTGAATTCACAAAGGAAATTGAGGTTGTATTTTCGAATTTTATCTTCTAATTTCTTGGATAGAATTATGATTTCTTCTCCTAATTTCTTGATGCTTAGGTTTGACTCTGAATTTGAGTTGCATGCTTATTGAAATTCAAATTTTAATTTGAATCTAATCTCACATTTTAGGTTGCTTAAATCTGAAATGAATTCGTGGTTTGCTTAATTCCAAGGATTATAAATTAGATTCATGCTATTTTGCTTAATTTTAGTGTGAAAAATATCAATGATGCTTAATCTGAATTTCTGCTGTCACGGATTGAGGAATTTTATATGAACTATGATAGATCCAAATGTGAATAAGGTAGAGAACAATGTTTTTCTTGAATTGTCTTCTGAAATTTAAATTATGTTTTAGAAATTGGTAGAACAACAGTAAAAAATCCCTGTGGTGTGAGTTGTTTGAGATTGAAATTCTGAATTTGTGATTGAATTCCTTGGGAAACGACTGGGTTAAACAAATGTTACTACACTTTAATTCATTTTATTTGGTTGAGCACGACCTCGATCAGTCCCAGGAAGCGCCCTCACTGATTTATGTTTAGAGCGTTTCGTAAACGCCCTTGTTTTCTAGTACCTTGAGGACACGAGATAGGAGGTGTTGCCAAGCACCTCAAAACTAACACATAAGCACCTTATATGTCTTTTTTGGCATAGTGTGAATCAAGCATGCTCTTCATATTTGGAATATTTGTAATACTACTATTTCTGGTGTGTTGAGTGCTCTTTATGCATTAGCTCATAAAAGGTCTACTACTCTCTAAGGAAGTATTCTTCACTTCTACAGTTACTAAATGAACAAGAATGATTACTCTTTTTCCATCTAATTTGATTATAAACTGGTTAACATTTCTACAAATATAAAAGCGTATTTTGTATTATGTTTTAAGCCATATATTTACAGGTCAACAATCACAAATGAGCAACAAACCAAAGGAAAGGAAAAAAAATACACTTTTTTTCTTGAAGAGGTAAATGAAGAGCAACAAGCTTGATAAACAAACTAAATTCTACAGACAATACCATCACTTGCTTAGAACAAAAGCTATAAAGAAAGAAAACAACAAAAGTTTGATTGCAGAGTTGAAACTTCAAATTGAAAAATGATTAACTTGAAAAACTAAGGTTCCGTTGGGGTGGTTTCGAGTTTTCAGTTCTTTTTTTAAAATTTTCAGTCTTAGTTAAAGGGCTCATGTCAACTAAGTAAAGAAGTTGACTGGTCTAGAAAAGCTTGAATTCAACCTCATCTCTAAGACCTTATTCCAAGAGCTAGATCTTTTGAGAAGTTGTATCCTTCTAACTTACTCCTCACTTTCCACATGGTTGATGGGAGAAAGATAAACCGCTTCACATAATCCTTTCCACATGGCTCACTCTCTGGAGACTAACCTCAATCATTTGGTCTATCCCATGATTCTGACCAAGGTCTTTCAACATTTCAATATTCCTTTGGATGGGGAAGAAGTCTTAGAAGAATCCAGAAAGTTCTTTATGCCAAGTCCATCTCAGCTATGAAAATTAATGGATCAATCCACCTGTACCTCAATCACTTCTGGCTACACCCCCATCATCTCCAATTCATACATCCTCATCTCCCACTCAACCTCAACCACCAACAAAACTAGGTGCATCTTGTAATGTCTTAATTCCTGAGTTCAAGAATAATGCTCATTGGAAGCAAAATTACCGAATTTATGAAATTTTTCGGCCATTATCGATATCGTTACATACACAATCACACAACGCTTAGGAAATCCAATGGTACTCAAGATTTACACATATACATGAGCTGAGTCAATATATAAATGCCATTAGTGGCTTAGAATAACAATGTCAATATACATAATTATAACCAGTTTAGCACTATACATGTGCTCTCAACAAAATAGAAGGGCCCTAAGGCTACACTGTACAGTTATATCCCAGAAAAGAATAACAAACCAAAGTACAAATATATATATAGTCACGGGGTGCTAGATACAACAAAACATAGTATAGTCTCCCAAGCATCAGCATCCTCACCATCCAGCCTAAGGGGGACCCTGTGCATCTAAATAAGAACCATAAAACATGTGTAAGACTAGTGTCTTAGTGAGCATAACTATATAAACAAGCAGTGGGAAGGCAAAAACATATGATATGCAACAAACACAATACAACCTCATCAAACAAAACTACATCTACCTTCTTTTAACCCGGTAGAAGGGGTCTTTCTAGTTTCTAACGCTAGACCTGAGCTCAGGCTACAAGGAACGTCTTCCTTAGGGATTATCCCCGCCATTAACTGGACCAAGGTCAAATTAAATACAAGATAACTGGGTCGAATCCATTATTCACTAACTGGGCCAAAGCCAAATAAACTAGGTTAAAGCCAAACTCATTTTCATTTTATGATGGATCGAAGTCAAGCTTGATTAACTTAGGGTAGATTTCTGGGTCGAGGCCAAACTAATTTTTCAAGATAACTAGGGTTGAACCTAAAAGAATTTAACACCAACAAGGCTATTTGAATTGGAATCATAAGCAATCATTGCATTAACAAAGGATTTGGGTAAAAACCCTAAGCTCACAAATCCCTAACTCATTTCTCTAACCAATACAACCAACAAATGAGCTAGTAGAGCACAACAATCAAACAACCACTTACAACTCCAAAGAAAAGGGAATAAGAGAGTAGGGTTTATTGGGGAGATTCAAGCAAGAATGGTGAAAGTGTGTAAGTTATACTCACTTAAGGATAGCTCAAAGAGGAAGGTGAAATGAGGTGATGGGGGGTGGGGTGGGCAAGCTCCCTTCTTCTCCTTCTTCCTCAAGCTTCACGTCTCTCTAGCTTCTCTCTCTAAGTGTAATGAATGCTCAAAAAATGAGGGTCAAGCACTAAATTGTTTTATTTTAAAAAACTGAGTTCACATTTGCTCGTTCAAGCGAGGATTTCTCGCTGAGCGAGAATGAGTCAGAAACACTCATTTTGCTCGCACTTGCTCAAGCAAGGATATGCTCTCTTGAGCGAGAATGATCCAGAGAGCAACTCTGAAACTGGGGGCAATTTCGCTTAAGCGAAATAGTTCCAGAGAGCACTCTTGGCTTCCCCTCATTTGCGCTCAAGCGAGGAACTTCTCGCTTAAGCGAAAAAAAGCAAAAACTAAAATTTCCCTCTCTCCTAATATTTTCGCTCAAGTGAGGACCTGCTCGCTTAAGCGAAAATACATCAGAATGGAATTCCAAATTCCATCCTCTAGCTTTCTCTCCAAATTTCTATCCCTTTTTTCCTAGTTCTTTTATGACATTATTCTCTAATTCTAGTTTGAATTATGAAATAGATTCGTACAATTTGGGATTTTATAACTCTACCCCCTTGAATTAATTTTGTCCTTAAATTGGTTATCCAAGGAAAAAAAAGTTACCTCAAGGAAAGAACTCTGGAAACTGAGAGCAGATATCATCCTCCTTCTGCCAAGTCACCTCCTCAGTTGTCTGGCCCTCCTAAAACACATTCACTAACATGATTGCCTTGTTCCTCAGGGTTTTGACAGTCCGATCGATAATCCATACAGGCCTGGTAATTGTACCGATTCAGAGCTAATGATGTGTAAAGGTCATGGACATACTTCCTGAGTTGGGAAACATGGAAAACATCATGGACTCGGGATAAATGAGGTGGTAGGGCTATCCTGTAGGCCAGAGGACCAATCCTCTACAGGCTTTGGAATGGACCAAGGAATCTGGGTTCAGTTTTCTGGCTTTGATGGCTCTTCTAATACCTATGGCGGGAATTACTTTTAAAAACATATGATCCTCTTCCTCAAACTCAAGGTCCTTCATTCTCTTATCAACATAGTTCTTTTGCCGGCTTTAGGCAGTAACAAGCTTCTCCCTAATGATCCTGATCTTATCTGTTGTTTCCTGGACCAACTCTGAACCTAAAAGGTTCCTCTCACCACCCATACCAATAGAGTTGGGATCTACACTTCCTACCATACAACGCCTCATAGGGTGCCATGCCTATACTGCTATGGAAACTGTTGTTGTAGCCAAACTCTATGAGGGGTAGGTACCTATCCCAACTACCCTGCTCCTCAATCACACAAGCCATAAGCATGTCCTCTAGGGTCTGAATGGTCCTCTCAGACTGTACGTCAATCTGAGGATGATAAGCGGTGCTTGTTAAGACAAACTAACTCCTTAAGAGTTTTAATCAGATCAAACCAACAAAGTATGAAGGTTTAGAGCGTATCTAAGAGATTAAGTTTTATTGACTGGTGCTCAAGTGTTTGCAGACTTTAGATTCATATGTTGTAGGATAAGTTTCAAATGAAACAAAGCAAGCTGAGATGCTAAACTAAGCTGCACCAAAAGGATCAATACTTGAGATTCAAGAAAAACAAAGCCACAATATGAACAAGAAGGGTAAGGCTGAGAGCGACAAAAGGCACACATTGAGACAAAATAAAAAACGAGGACAACTTGGCTGCAAAGGTCTAAAGTATTAAAAATATATGAAGACTTAAGATTGAGACTGAGACTCAGATGCATAAGAAAGACTGAGACTCAGATGAGCAAGTGAGACTGAGCCTAGCAAGTAAGACTCAAACATGAGATCCAACAACTAAGGCGAGTCAACGCAAGTACACGCCATTGCTGAGCCTGTACCAGAAAGTTTGTACCTGTGTCAGTAAAAGTATCAGCAACTCTCTCCTCTTCAACGGCTAGTTAATGACTAGTTAACGACTAGTTCCCTTTGATATAAAAGGTGGATCTCAAGTCTGCAGACTGCAAGAGACAACACTAAATATTCCTGACCAACCAGTCTCAAGCTAATCTCAAGTCAATCTCATCTACTTGAATCAATCTTAATCCCGTATCATTAATCATCTCTCATACTAGTTCATTATTGTAATTCTTAGAGAGTGATACCTAGCTGAGCTCATTGTGTATCCGTACTGTGTACGTAGTCTAAGTTTGAATAATCTCATCTCAATCCTATCCTATCATGTAATAGTCTCAACTTAGTTAGGGTGTGCCTAGACTGAGTGTGAGCAAGAGTAGAGCCTGAGAGGCAAGGCAAAGAATACTTGTATCTCACCTAAGTCAGGAGACCTGAGCTTAGGGTGAAGCCGAAGAGGCAGAGAAATAACTTGTAGCTCAACCAGTTAGGAGGTGCCTAAGCCTGGTGTGAGTGTGAGCCTCAAGGGCAGGAAAGAATACTTATAATTGACAAGGTTGTCATAGTGTAAATCTCACAAGGTTTTTGGACTGGACGTAGCATAAGGAGTGGGTGAACCAGGATAATCTTTGTGCATCTCTTCTCTCGATCTTTCTCACTTACAATTGCACTTAAAAATCTGAAGCTCAGCTTGACTCACTTAACAAACATAAAGATCTCAAGAGTAATCACAACTAAATTGTTAAGCTTATCTTTACGTCTTTTTATTTGAATACAACTGAACTTTCCTAATCTGTGTCCTCTAAGTTATTTGAGATTCCAAGCTACTAAGCTGAGAGCTAAGCTCAGCTTGATCTTATGTTTTTCAGGAACAAATTTTTAAAAGTCTCTATTCAACCCTCCTTCTAGAGACATCCACCTAACTTGAGTGCTAAACCTTAGTTTAGGTCCCAAAGGCTTGATGAAGTGGGTTCCAAAACCTAGACGTGAACCTAATATCTCTATCTAAATTATGCCAGGGGAATGCCATGGAGCTTAACAATCTTCTTGACATACAGGTTTGCTAACCTACTCAGGAATAAGTATCTCTAATAGGTAGGAAGTGGGCTGACTTCGTCAGTCGGTCCACAATGACCCAGATGGCATCAAACCTTGCTGGGACCCTAGGTAGTCCCATCACAAAGTCCATGGCTAGCACTCCCACTTCCACTCTGGGATCTCTATTGTCTGAAGGGTTCCTAAAGGTTTATGGTGCTCTATCTTGACTTGCTGACACACTAGACACCTAGAAACGTACTCTGCTACCTCACCCTTCATACTATCCCACCAAAACATCCTCTCCAAGTCCTGATACATCTTGGTAATGCCAAGATGTATTGAGAACTTGCCTATGTGGGCCTCCTCTAAGATTTCTGCCTCAGGCTACCCCCTTAGGGGCACAGACTCTTCCTTGGAAGAGAATCATCCCATCACCTAACTCATAGAAACCCGATTGCCCCTTCCTAGATTGGAGGTCTAGATCTGAACTCTGTGCCTCTCTAATCTGATCCTAAGCTTACTGGTTACATCTAAATGGCGGAGTCTCAAACTACTCTCTTGACCTCTACATTCAAGCTCAGGTCCTAAACTCCTCCAGCAAACCCATCTCATGCACCATCTGGATAACACATGCAAGACTTCCTATGAGGGTGTCGACCACTACATTGGCCTTGCGGGGTGGTATCTCAGCTCAAAGTCACAGTCTTCAAAAACTCCATCCAGCTTCTTTTCCTAATGTTGAGTTCTTTCTTGTCAAAAAGGTATTTGAGGCTCCTATGATCACTAAGACCTCAAACCTCACAGCGTATAGGTAGTGCCTCCAAGTTATGAGGGAAATACCACAACGCTAACTCTAAGTCGTGGGTGGATAGTTCTCCTCATGGGGTCTTAGTTGCTTAAAGGCATATGCCACAACTCTCTTCTCTTGTATAAACATACAACCTAACCTCTTACTAGAAGCATCACTATACACCTAAAAGGTCTTGGACAGGTACGACATTACGAGTACCGGGGCGGTGGTCAGCCTCTCCTTGAGCTCCAACAAGAAGTGTGAGAAGAGCTTGTGAGGGGAAATCACAGTGAGGGGCAAGACCAGATGTGAGAATCCCTTGATGAACCTCCATAGTAACCGGCTAGTACTAGGAAACTCCTAATCATGGTGATGGTCTTAGGTCGCTCCTACTCAAGGACGACTTCTATCTTACTAGGGTCGACCGGCCACACCCTTCCTGGAAATCACATGGCCTAAGAAATGGACCATGTCCATCCAAGACTCGCACTTTTCGGGGTTAACAAACAACTTTCTCTCTCTCAAAATCCCCAGGACAACCCTAAGGTGTCGCTCATGCTTCTCTAAGGTCTAGGAGTAGATAAGGATGTCATCGATGAACACGACGACAACTTATCTAGGTAGAGGCAAAAAATCCGATTCATGTAGTCCATGAACACAATTGGAGCATTGGTTAAGCCAAACGACATCACCAAGTACTCATAGTGTCGTATCTAGTCCTAAAGGCAGTCTTAGTTATATCCCTCACCCTTAATCCTGATTTGGTGATAACTAAACCTCAAATCTATCTTAGAGAAAACTGAAGCTTCTCTAAGCCGATCTAGAAGTTTATCTATCCTAGGAAAGTGATACTTGTTCTAACGGTGACTTTGTTCAGCTGCCTATAGTCTACGCACAATCTTATACTCCTATTCTTCTTCTTTACCAAGAGCACATGCGCTCTTCAGGGTGACACACTAGGCCTAATGAGTTTCTTTGATATGAGGTCCTCTAACTGAGACTTAAGTTCACTAAGCTTTATTGGGTACATTTTATAAGGTGCCTTGGATATGGGCCCCTGTGCCCGACACCAAGTCTATGGAAAACTCAATCTCCCAATCCGGAGGTAAGGTGGTACTTCACTAGGGAAAACATCCTGAAACTCCCTAACTGTGGCTACATGTTCAGGTCAAGGCTAATACCTAGAGTAGATGAAAACATTAAAATAAAACAACTATTCCTATAAACAACCATTGCCAATCATGATCCTCTACACATCATTAATAAACATCAAGGTGATCAGTTTCTCAAATTCTATAATAATGCATAAAATAACAACTAACTCAGGAACTATTCTAATCCACAATCCAATTGGATTGAACTGCTTTGATACCATAATGTAACGTCCTAATTCATGAATTCAAGAATAATGCTCGTTGGAAGCAAAACTCCCGAATTTATGAAATTATTTTGCGCCATTATCAATATCGTTCATTCACAATCACACAACACTTAGGCAAATCCAACGTTACTTAAGCTTTACACATATACATGAATTGAGTCTATATATATAAATGCCATCAGTGGCTCATAATAATAATTTCAAATATGCATAATTATAACTAGGATACCACCATATCTGTGCTTGTTGAGTCTCAAAAATATCATTTAATAATGATTGAGTTTTACTTTCCAAGTTTTAATGAGTAAAAAACTTGATTAAATGACACTTATGCCAAAAATGCCTATGTTATTTAATGTGTATTCTGATTTCAGCAACATGACCTTCTTAAGTTCAGAAGATTTCTGACGTGGCATACTGTCTGAAAAACGTGAACCCATCTGAAGGGTCTACTGTCTGAAGAAGTGAAGCCTTCTGAAGTGTCAAAGTGTCTAAAGCCAGAATCCTGCTTGAAGTTGGAAGTTGTCTGAAGTCAGAAGCTATCTGAAGAGTGAAGCCCTCTGAACACTTCTGCTGAAGACTCAGTTTTATTCAACGCATTCTGCAAGACGCATTCAACTTACCTTTTGAGGCATGCAGAACAAAGACTTTTCAGCATGTTTGAATTACATGCACAGAAAGGAAATCTCTTCTACGCAGTTCTTGCAGGTGTCAGCATAGAGTCAGTGTAGTACTACAACCTTTACTGCGTCAGAAGCTATCAGAAGATGTCTCACAATGAGATTAACAACATAAATGCTATCTCTAAATGGTTGTGTTCAACAAGACTTCTCACCTGCTGCTATAATAGCTCATAAAGACTCATGCAATTAGAGAACAATAAAAATGAAAGAGCCTCTATGCTGCCAAGGTTTACGCTGTAAAACACTGATAAATTTCATACTTGTACAAAACTTTCATATCCTAAGGTATACTCAGTTTCTTTGTACATCTTTCAGAAAACACAATTATGAGAACAAGGTTTCCTGAAAACTTTAAGTTTAATAGAAACACTATTCAACCCCCTTCTAATGTTCCCTGTGGTTTACTACAGTGCTCTAACAAAATAGAAGGGCTCTAAGGCTACACATGTACAGTTATATCCACAAAAGAATAACAGGACAATGTAGGAACACAGGGAAACACTACAAGGGGGGTTGAATAGTGTTTCTAAATATTTTAGAAAGCTTTTTCGCCAAACAGGTTCTCAAAAAGACGTTTCAGACAGGCTGTTGAAGGGCTGTCTGAAGTTTTTCAGACGGCTTATAAAATACTTTTAAAGATGTTTTGTTCCTTTTAAAATATTAGATTAATTACTCAGACCCCTTGATTAGTTTAAACTGAATTTACAAGAGATAAGGGTAAGAAAACTTAGCCACAGAATTTATCCTGGTTCACTCACTACCACTTGTGAGCTACTGTCCGGGTCCCAATGCCAACTAGCAATTGGATTTTCTCTTAATCTTTCAAGATTACAAGTATTCTTTTACAGACAAGCTCTTCAGGCTCTACAACCCAAGTATTCTTTTTCAGACAAGCCTCTCCAGGCTCAACAACCAAGTATTCTTTTTCAGACAAGCCTCTCCAGGCTCAAAAGCAAATACAAATGAGAGAAATGCTTAAGCTCACAAACTATATCAGTTTTGAGACTTAAACAGTTACAGATTGTGCATAAATTACTGAGGTATGCTCAGAATAAAATAATTTGTGTGTACAAAGATGATAAAATAATCAGAGTGTTGCAGCAGAAAAATTTGCAGAGTTTCTGTTCTTTTTCAATTCTTCTCTCACTTAATAATCTTCAAAGATGGGGGTATTTATACCCAAATGATTGGTCCGTTGAAGAAAATCATTGCTTGTGAAATACATGTTAGCCGTTGTGAGACAGCCAGCTGCAGTACAAAATATTCTCTGACATATTCTGACACGTTGCAAGGTTTTTGCTCCTGCCAAAAAGCTGCCTTTTGTTGTTGCCTGCAATTGCTGCGTAGCAGAGGACGCGTTGTGGCAGAGAACGTGCTTGAAAATGCAACAAGGAGTGCCAGCTGTTGTAGCAGAGATCGTGCGTGATTCAAAAAGAGATTCAGACAGATCTTCACAACTTCAGACAAGAGGTGCCACGTCATCAAGAGTCTTCAGACAACCTTGATGCTTCAGACAGGTTGAACTTCTCAGACAACTTCTGCTTCTTCAGACAGTTTCAACACTTAGTCTTTTTTAAATAGGCTCTTGATGGCTCTTGCTGAAATCATATATAAGAGATTGAATTATATGTGTGTCTTATGATAAATATTTTAAGTCAAATTTGTTAACCATTAAAACTGGGAAATATTTCTGTCTTAAAACATCATAAACCACTTTATGATATTTTTGATACTCAACATTCTCCCCCTTTTTAATGATGACAAATTTTTCTTAAAATATACAAATCTGTAATAAGTAAAAAAATAAAAAATAACTCCCCCTGAGATACATATATCCTTATCCTTTAGCAGGTTTTGTTAAGGTATTTGCTCAGAAAGCTTAGAGCTTATGTACTGTACTCCCCCTGAATCCTGTAATCACTCCAGATTTTGTTAGTTTTAATACTCCCCCTTTTGTCATCAATCAAAAGGGAGAATCAGAGCAAAAAAAGTAATAGAGCAATACATATATCAGATATAAGCAACAAATATCATGAACTTACGATATAAGCAGATATCAGAGCAAAGAGCATGAACTCCAAATATGAGATAAAACACTGATTGTATTTCATAGATGTAGAATTAATTAAAACAGACAATCAGTCACTTGTCATAAAAGAGATAAACATCAGACAATGGCAAAGCAGTTTAATCCTTTTTCTTCAGCAAGGCTTCAGTCAGAAATGAAATTAATTCTTCCTTGGCCTTGTTTATTGTTGCTTCTACTGATGTCTTCAGCTCTTGTTGCCCAGACTTGATAAGCTGCTGTTCATGAAGAATTTGATCTTGATTAGCAATCAGATGCTTAGACTTCTTCTCTTGTTCAGCAAATTTCTTCTCAAGCTTCTTGACTTTGGATTTTAGCTTTAAGTTCTCTTCAGACAAGTATTGCTCAGATTCATATAGAATGATTTGGATGTAAGGACAGACAAATCTTAGGACCCCGAAGCCTGGTTTCAAATTGTAAACAGATGGCCTGAACACTGGCCAAAAGAAAGTGCCAATGAATTTCAGCAAAACCCAGTCTTCATTGAAGGAGTCAGCAGGTGGGGGAAAGTAATCCTTCAGATAGTGGTATTGGACATTTGTAGTCTTGCCAAGTCCCACTTCAGATTCAGCATCAGGACCAGTTGATCCAGAAGAAGATCCAACATCTTCTCTGATCTTCCAATAAGAAGCCCACATCCAGTCTTGCAACAACTGATCTAAGCCTCCTCCCTGACTGCTGATAAATTCTGGTTAAAGCATCCCACTTTGTTGTACTCATCATTTCAGACAGGGGTGCAGATACTGAGTAAACTTTATGTGCTTTGAACTTCTCATCCTGGCCTTCCTTTAAGGGATACCTAGGAACAATTCTGTCAGGCTTCACCAAGATTGCAGTGGTTGGCCTGATGGAACATGTTCTAGGTGGCCTATAGCCTATCATCCCAACTCCCCTGTGTAGCTCTCTTTGAAACAGTTCACACTCTGTGTTAAGCTGCCTTACAAGGAACCATTCTTCATTGCTCAGCTTCCATGAATCTTCAGAAAAAGAGTTGATAGGTGCCCATGTATGTGCTGGAGGGACAACACCCCTTTCTGATCTTTTCTAAGCAACCTGATTCAGCACTATATTGGGCTCTCTCTTCAGCAACAGTTCTTCTGGTGAGGCCATGGTGTAGAGATGTAGCAGGTGCTGCTCTGAAGTACTGCAGTTCTTCAGAAAGGTTGCCAAACTTAGGCAATGAGCAAGGATCAGAGGGAAAAAGAGATAGCTGCATAGCCTCAGCAAGTGATTGCTCTTCTTCAACAAGTACCTCTTCTTGGAGTGAGAGTTGAAAAGATGAAAGTGTATGAGGTGGTGATGAAGAAGGTGAGGGTATAGATGATGGTGTTGATGGTTGAGGTTGAGGGGGGTGAGGGTTCAGAAGGTTGGACAATTTGAGGTGATGGGGGAACAAATAGTTGGTTTTCAGAGGGTTTTGGTGAGGTAGGTTCAGAAAGTTCAAATGGTTGAATTTCTAAAGGTGTGGTTTGTGTTGGTTCAGATGGATCAAAAAGGATGGATGGTTCAGATGGTATGATTTCTGTTTGTAAAGATGGTGATAGTTGTTTTTCTGGTTTAGGTGAAGGTTGAGGGGATGGTTGCTTTTCTGGTGAGGAAGGAGGTGAAGGTGTAACATTATCAAACCTTACTTTGATCCTCTTGTAGGGAGATTTTGGTGTCTCAGCTACAAAGGTTTCCTTCTCTTTAGCTTCTTTTTCAGCTTGCTCTCTTTCAGCTTGTTTTTCTGCCCTTCTTCTTTTAAAGTATTCATGGGCCTTGACAAAGTTTTGATATTTCCTTGCTGTATCTTCTTCTTCAAGCTGTGATTCAATACTCCTTGTCATCCTTGGCTCAATGACAGGTGCAAGCAACTTACTCTTGGTTCTTCTCCTCTGAGGTGCACTGGACCTCTTCCTTTTCTTTGAATTTTCAGCCCTGATTTCTCTTTATCAGCTTCAGCATAAGCTAGCTGAGATGCAATAGCAAGAGCTCTATCCGTCCTCTCTTGCTCTTCTTTCTTCTCCAACTCCTCCTGCTCCAGGGCAGTAGCCAAGGCTGCCACCTGAATGAGTACAGGACCAGATGGGCAGGCAGCCAAAGGCTAAGCACCAACAGCATTAGCTGCATCTGACTCTTCAGCCTGTCCTTCCATTTCAGAAGTAGGCTGTTGTAAAGTCTGTGTAGGTTCAGACAGCTGACCCACAATTTCAGACGACCTATGAGAAGCCTTCTGAACAGGTTCAGAAATCTGATTCTGCACAGATGCAGTTGCCACCTTAGCAGAACTCCTTACAGGTAGCTTTTTCAGTTTGGATTGAGGAGAGGGCTTGGAGGGTTTGAACTCATGTCTTCTAATATCACCTCTGAGCTCATTCTCCAAAATCTGCATTGTTTTATTTCTTCTCTCAGCTTTCTCCATCAGCAGGCTCTCCTTCATGGTAGGTGAGGGACGTTTTGGAGTAAGCTTTATTCCCATGCTCTTGAGGTTTGATTCACCCAAACACAGGGAGTGAAAGGTGATCAAACAGCCTTTCAATGGGAACTTTGAAATGCCTCAACACTTTGGTGATGATAGTGTTGTGGGAAAGCTTCCTGTAGAGTCTCTGAGTCTCTTATGCATGTGAAACATAATAATGTTGGGAAGGTTGATCTTCTGCTTCTGCAACAGATGGATGAGGCAGAACCTTTCCAACTCAGACACATGGTTCCTGCTTCCATTCTTAGGGATTACGGAGTTCCCTAAAATGGCATGCTGAACCCTAGCCTTGTCTGACATGTGTTTTGCATCCATACTTGCAGGTGTTGATGTTCCATAGAGAAGCTCAGTGAAACGCTTCTGACCACCATTTCTAGCTTCCCAGCCCGGTGAGAACACAGCTCCTTCAGTCTTGACACCACAGACAATAGCCAAGATGTCTTCATCAACAAAATGGGAATACCAAGCACAGTAGCTCTGATGCTTGTATAAATCCCTTGAGGGTTTGGAATACCTCTAGCTGTACTCTAGAAATCCAAGACACTTTGCTCGTGCCATTGTGTACGGTTGTTGTGGAAGTATTCAACTCATCCGGCTGCTTTAAATTCTGCATAAAGATCCATTCCCAGAGCTTCAAGGTCATCAAGATACACACCCTTAGTCTTCACTATGTTTCCTCCAGCTGACTTCTTAGGTGCCAATGATGAGTGTTTGAAGAAACTTGAGAGAGAGAGATTTCTTGAAGACGAAGAATAGCAAGAGTTCTGAGAATAGAGTAAGTGGTAAAGTTACTCTGACCCACTGCCTTCTGTATTTATAGACCTTTGAAGCAATAATGGCATGTACTGGCTGCGCAGACATAGGGTAACGTGCGAAGTGGAAGAGACAAAAATAAAGGAAATTAAACTGTCCCTTATTGCCATGTCATTTGTTTGTTTCAGACAAGTGATAGATTTCAGACATCCATATTAATTTCAGACAACCCAAAATTTCAGACAAGTCACTTGTTTCAGACAAGCTGGAATTTCAGACACATCAATTTTCATACAATCAAAATGCATGTATGTTCAAATTATCTCTAATGAACTTAAATCTATCTTCAGTTAGAGGTTTTGTGAATATA
This sequence comes from Sesbania bispinosa, assembly GCA_026901365.1. Lineage (NCBI taxonomy): Eukaryota > Viridiplantae > Streptophyta > Magnoliopsida > Fabales > Fabaceae > Sesbania > Sesbania bispinosa. The sequence continues at coordinate 29,006 of QLOH01000663.1, read as the reverse complement.
TCAGCCCATTGATGCTCTGTATCAATAAACTGAATATCAAAAACACCTTTCTGAACATAGTCTCTAATGAAATGATGTTTGATTTCTATATGTTTAGCCCTAGAATGTTGAATGGGATTCTTAGACAGATGAATAGCACTAGTATTATCACACAACACAGGTATAACAGATACTGAAATATTAAAATCCTTAAGCTGATACTTCACCCATAGCCGTTGTGAACAACAACTGGCTGCTGAGATGTATTCTGCTTCAGCTGTTGATAATGCAATTGTGCTCTGCCTTTTGCTTGACCAGCTAATCATATTCTCTCCAAAGAAATGACATCCACCACTGGTGCTTTTTCTTTCAACTCTGTCTCCAGCAAAATCAGCATCCCAGTAACCTACTAGCCTGCAATCCTTACTTTTCTTATAGCACAGACCAAGATTAGTAGTACCTTTAAGATATCTGAAAATTCTTTTTACAGCTTTGTAGTGAGTAATTCTTGGATCAAATTGGAATCTAGCACAGAGGCATACACTGAACATAATGTCAGGCCTGCTTGCTTTTAGATACAATAATGAACCAATCATTCCTCTATACAAAGTTTGATTTACTGGTTCTTCATTCTCATCTTTATTTAAAGATGCAGAAGGGTGCATTGGAGTTATCATGGGTTTGCAATCACTTAAGTTGAACTTCTTAAGCATTTCCTTTGTATATTTTTCTTGATGGATCCATATACAATCAGAATCTTGCTTAATCTGAAGTCCTAAGAAAAATTTTAGTTCACCCATTAAACTTATTTCAAACTCAGATTGCATAACTTAGAAAAGTCTTTGCATAGTGAAGAATCAGTTGAACCAAAGATAATGTCATCAACATATATCTGGACAAGAATAAGATCTTTGTTAGACTGTTTTCTAAAAAGGGTTTGTGTCTACTTTTCCCCTTTCAAAACCATTGGTTATAAGAAAACTGCTCAATCTATCATACCAAGCTCTTGGGCTTGTTTCAGACCATAGAGAGCTTTCTTAAGTTTAAAAACATGTTCAGGAAAAGCTACATCTTCAAAACCAGGAGGTTGTCTAACAAAAACCTCTTCTTCAATGAGACCATTGAGGAAGGCACTTTTAACATCCATTTGATATAACTTGATGCCATTATTTACAGCATAAGATAAAAGAATTCTAATTGCTTCTAACCTGGCAACTGGGGCAAAGGTTTCAGTGAAGTCAATACCTTCTTGCTGGTTGTATCCTTGAGCAACTAATCTTGCCTTGTTTCTGACTACCTTGCCTTCTTTAGACAGCTTGTTTCTGAACACCCATTTGGTTCCAATAATTGTTTTCCCATGGGGTTTAGGAACAAGGGTCCAGACATCACTCCTAGCAAACTGATTCAGCTTTTCTTGCATGGCTAGGATCCACCCTTCATCATGCAGAGCTTCATCAATGTTCTTTGGCTCAATTTCAGACAGGGAGAGCAAGTGAATTCAGATTATTGAATTTTGATCTTGTCTTTACTCCTTCTGAAGTGTTGCCAATGATTTGCTCTTTAGGATGATGTGATTTGTATCTCCATTCATGTCTCTGAGGAGGTATCAAATCTGTCTGAGACTCAACATTTGTCTGAAGAGGTTCAGTAACAGTAGGAACTTCAGACGGCTGCTCATCCTTCAAACAGTTGTGATCATTCAGCTCCATTCCTGCAAAATCATCCTCTATATCTGATAGTTCTCTATCAGTCTCTTTGTTATCATTGAATTTTACATGAATAGTTTCCTCCACAGTTAAAGTTCTAGAATTATACACTCTATAGGCTTTAGATGTTTCAGAATATCCAATGAAAAATCCATTGTCTGACTTTGCATCAAACTTTCCAAGATCATCCTTGGTGTTGAGTATAAAACACTCACATCCAAAGGTGTGGAAATATGATATGTTGGGTTTCTTCCTTTCCACAATTCATATGGAGTATTTTTCAGAATTGGTCTTACCAATATTCTGTTTTGAAGGTAACAAGCTGTGCTAACAGCTTCTGCCCAGAAGGTTCTTGGTAAACTGCTTGAGTTGAGCATGGTTCTTGCCATCTCTTGCAAACTTCTGTTCTTTCTCTCAACAACCCCATTCTGTTGAGGTGTTCTAGCCACAGAGAAATTGTGTGAGATCCCATTCTCATCACAGAACATTTGAAAGTTTGCATTCTCAAACTCTCCACCATGATCACTTCTTATGACAGAAATACATAATCCTTTTTCATTCTGTACCTTCTTACAAAATACTGTGAAATTCTTAAAAGTCTCATCCTTGTTTCTAAGGAATATCACCCATGTGAATCTAGAATAGTCATCAACAATCACCAAACCATATTTCTTGCCACTAAGACTTTCTGTTCTAATAGGACCAAACAAGTCAATGTGTAAAAGTTCTAGTGGTCTGCTAGTTGAAACAACATCTTTACTCTTGAAAGAGTGTCTTGTTTGTTTCCTTTTCAGACAACTATCACATAAAATGTCAGATTTGTATGAAAGCTTGGGCAATCCTTTAACAAGGTTGTGTTTTGCTAATCTTGAGATTAATCTCAAGCTGGCATGCCCAAGTCTTTGATGCCAAATATGTTTTTCATCTTCAACAGAAATGAAGCATTTTACATTTTGACTTGCTAGATCCTCTAGATCAATTTTATACACATTGCTGTGTCTCTTAGCAGTAAAAGGGTTTGATCAGAGGTGTCTTTGACTATGCATCCCTTCATTGGTAAAGGATACTACATAACCACTGTCACATAATTGACTTATGCTCAGTAAATTATGTTGAAGTCCTTCCACAAGAAGCACATTCTTAATAAGGGATGAAGGAATTATACCTATAGTCCCTATGCCAGTGATCTTCCCTTGCTGGTTTCCACCAAAGGTGACCACTCCTCCTTCTTTAGGTCTAAGGTTTTGGAACAAAGACCTTTCTCCTGTCATGTGTCGCGAGCACCCACTGTCCAGGTACCATTTGTGGGGTCTCCTTTGTCCTGTTAAACACATCTGCAACAGGAAAAATTAAGTTTTTAGGTACCCATGTTCTTTTGGGTCCTGTTTTGTTAGCTTTGGGTCTTGCTTTTCTCTTGTGTTTGCACTGAGTCACATTGTGTCCAGGCTTACCACAGTGAGAACACCCAGTAACCTTCTTTTTGCCTTTAGAAAAATTTAAGACAGTAGGAGGTTCAGATATGTTATAATCCCAAAAGCCTAGTCCACTTTTGTCAAGAGAATGCCTTTGATTTCCAAGCATCATATTCAAATTTTTTGTTCCTTTGACAAATTTGGCTAGATCTTTTGTCAGTTCTGCAACTTGTTTCTGAAGTTTTTCATTTTCTTCAGACACAGCTTGCAGACTGCAGTTTTCAGTCTCAAGGGCCTTTTCCTTGAGCATAATATGTTCTATCTCAAGAGCCTCAAACTTATTACACATTTCTGTGTGAGCTTTGGATAGATTCTTATACTCTTGGAAAAGTTCCTTGGAACTTTCCACCAGATCATCATACATCTCTTGTAAGGTAAGAGGGAATACCTCAGCTTCAGAGCTGTTTGAAGATGGTAGACTGGCCATGAGACACAGATTTGCCTCTTCTGAAGTATTTTCCTCCTCTTCTGAGGTTGTCACATCAAGATCTTCCCAAGTTTCCATAAGACGTTTCTTTTTTCTTGAAAATCTTTTTCTTCTTAAAGTTGTTTTTCTTCAGTTTTGGGCATTCAACCTTCATATGCCCTGGTTGTTTACATTCAAACAAATGATTTTATCAGTGTTAGACTCTTTACCTGTCTTTCCTGATCTGGATGATGAGGGTTGGTTCTTTCTGAACTTTCCTCTGTTCTGCAACATTCTTTGATCTTTCTGCTTAGAAGAGCAAGATCATCATCATCTTCTGAGCTATCTTCAGAGTCTTCATCTGCCTCTGAAGCTGCTTCAGCTTGCATAGCCTTGATGTTGCCATGCCTAGACTGTTTGGCCTTGGAGTTTAGGGCTAAAGACTTCTTCTTGTTGTCATCTTCTCCAAGCTCAAGCTCATGGACCTTAAAAGATCCCAACAGTTCTTCCACTCTAAGAGAATTCAAATCTCTTGCCTCTTGAATGGCAGTAACTTTGGGTCTCCAGGACTTAGGCAAACTCCTTAGAATTTTTCTGTTGTTGTCTCCAGAATTATAAGTTCTGCCTAAGGACCTGAGTCCATTTGTTATGGTCTGAAACCTTCCAAACATCTGGTCAATGGTTTCAGATTCTTCCATCTTGAACATCTCATACTGATGTATGAGCATACTTATTTTTGATTGCTTGACAGTCTCAGTTCCTTCATGGGCTGCTGCAAGAGTATCCCAGATCTCCTTGGCAGAGGTGCATCCATGAACCTTCTCATATTCTGATTTGTTTAAGGAACATATCAGATAGAGTTTGGCTTTAGCATTCATCTGGACTCTAGCCTTCTGCTCCAAAGACCATTCAGTCTTAGGTATAGGCACATCATTTTGCATAGGCACATAGTCTCCATCAGTGACCACATCCCAAACATCAATGTTGGTGCTTTCAATGAACAACTTCATTCTATCTCTCCAGTAGTGATAATCCTCACCATTGAAAGCTGAGGGTCTTGTGATAGAGGCTCCTTCTGTGATGTATTGCCTGTTGCTGTTTGAAGCTTCCATAAGGATCTTTTAGTCCTCAAACACTTGTTAGGTGCTTCAACCCTGAGTCAAGCTCTGGTACCAACTGTAGGAACACGGGGAGGAAACACTAGAAGGGGGGTTGAATAGTGTTTCTAAATACTTTAGCAAGCTTTTCGCAAACAGGTTCTCAAAAAGAAGTTTCAGACAGGCTGTTGAAGGGCTGTCTGAAGTTTTTCAGACGGCTTGTAAAATACTTTTAAAAGATGTTTTGTGCCTTTTAAAATATTAGATTAATTACTCAGACCCCTTGATTAGTTTTAAACTGAATTTACAAGAGATAAGGGTAAGAAAACTTAGCCACAGAATTTATCCTGGTTCACTCACTACCACTTGTGAGCTACTTCCAGTCCCAATGCCAACTAGCAATTGGATTTTCTCTTAATCTTTCAAGATTACAAGTATTCTTTTACAGACAAGCCTCTTCAGGCTCTACAACCCAAGTATTCCTTTTCAGACAAGCCTCTCCAGGCTCAACAACCAAGTATTCTTTTTCAGACAAGCCTCTCCAGGCTCAAAAGCAAATACAAATGAGAGAAATGCTTAAGCTCACAAACTATATCAGTTTTGAGACTTAAACAGTTACAGATTGTATAAAAATTACTGAGGTATGCTCAGAATAAAATAATTTGTGTGTACAAAGATGATAAAATAATCAAAGTGTTGCAGCAGAAAAATTTGCAGAGTTTCTGTTCTTTTTCAATTCTTCTCTCACTTAATAATCTTCAAAGATGGGGGTATTTATACCCAAATGATTGGTCCGTTGAAGAAAATCATTGCTTGTGAAATACATGTTAGCCGTTGTGAGACAGCCAGCTGCAGTACAAAATATTCTCTTGACATTTTCTGACACGTTGCAAGGTTTTGCTCCTGCCAAAAAACTGCGTTTTGTTGTTGCTGCAATTGCTGCGTAGCAGAGGACGCGTTGTGGCAGAGAACGTGCTTGAAATTCAACAAGGAGTTCCAGCTGTTGTAGCAGAGATCGTGCGTGATTAAAAAGAGATTCAGATAGATCTTCACAACTTCAGACAAGAGGTGCCACGTCATCAAGAGTCTTCAGACAGCCTTGATGCTTCAGACAGGTTGAACTTCTTCAGACAGCTTCTGCTTCTTCAGACAGTTTCAACACTTAGTCGTTTTTAAATAGGCTCTTGATGGCTCTTGCTGAAATCATATATAAGAGATTGAATTATATGTGTGTCTTATGATAAATATTTTAAGTCAAATTTGTTAACCATTAAAACTTGGAAATATTTCTGTCTTAAAACATCATAAACCACTTTATGATATTTTTGAGACTCAACAGACAAAGTACAATATATTTTGTCACGGGGGTGCTAGATACAACAACATAAAATATAATCTCCCAGACATTAGCATCTTCATCATCCAGCCTTAGGGGGACCCTATGCATCTAAATAAGAACCACAAAGCATGTGGTGAGACTTGTGTCTCAGTGAGCATAACTATATAAACAAGCAGTGTAAGTAGGCCAAGCATATGATATGCAACAACATAATACATTCTCATCATACAAACTGCACCTGACCTTCTTTTAACCCGACGGAAGGGGTATTTTCACTGTTTCTAAGGCTAGACCTCATCTCAAACTACAAGGATCGTCTTCCTTGGGGACTATCCCCGCCATTAACTGGACTAAAGTCAAATTTTAATATAAGATTAACTGGGCCAAATCCATTATTCACTAACTGGGCCAAAGCCAATAACTGGGTCAAAGTGAAACTCATTTTCATTTTATTTTGGACCGAAGTTAAGCTTGATTAACTTAGGGTTTGCTGGGCCGAGGCCAAATTCATTTTTCAAGATAACTAGGGTTGAACCCAAAAGCATTTAACACCAACATGGCTATTTGAATTGAAATCACAAGCAATCAATGAATTAACAAGGATTTGGGTTTAAACCCTAAGCTCACAATAACCCTAACTCATTTCTCTAACCAATACAACCATACAATTAAGCATAGTAGAGGATAACAATAAAAAACCACATACAACTCTAAAGAAAATGGAATAAGAGAGTAGGGTCATTGGGGAGATTCAAACAAGAATGGGTGAGAGTGTGTGAGTTATACTCACTTAAGGATAACTCAAAGAGGTAGGTGAAATGAAGTGATGAGGGGTTGTGGATGAACAAGCTCCCTTGTTCTCCTTCTTCCTCAAGCTTCGCGTCTCTAGCTTCTCTCTCTAAGTGTAATGAATGCACAAAAAATGAGAGTCAAGCCCTAAATTGTTCGGTTTTAAAAAACCGAGTTCACATTTTCTCACTCAAGCGAGGATTTCTCACTTGAGCGAGAATGAGTCAGATACACTCATTTCACACGAGCTCTCTTAAGCGTGGATATGCTCTCTTGAGCGAGAATGCTCCAGGGAGCACTTCTAAAATTGGGGGCAATTTCTCTTAAGTGAAATACAATTTTGCTTGAGCGAAATTGTTCCAAATAGCACCCCTAGCTTTTCCCCCATTTCTGCTCAAGCAATGAACTTCTCGCTTGAGCGAAAAACAAAGAAACTAAAATTCCCCTCTCTTATGATATTTCTAGTTGCTCGTTTGAGCAAAAATACATTAGAATGGAATTTCCAAATTCCATCATGCAACTTGCTCTCCAGTTTTCTCTTCTTTTTTTTCCTAGTTTCTTTTTTGACATTATTCCCTAATCCTACTTTAATTATGAAATAGATTTGTGCAATTTGGGATGTTACACTTCTCAGATGCACTCTAAAAAGAAAAGGAAGAAGAGGGTTGCAGAGGCAAGTTTAGCTGAGGAACACAAGAAATAGAAAAAGAAGAAGAAAAAAGACACAAGAAGAAGACGATGCTCAAAAGAGAAAGGAAGACGAAAGAGAAGAAAAGAACAAGAATAAAGAGGAAAAGAAAAAGAAAAAGAAAGAAAATTAGTAAAAGAAGGAAAGAGAAAAAGAACAAGAAGTGATAGAGGAAAAAGAAGAAGAGACTACTACTGCAGAAAAACGAAGTTATTGAAGTCTCTACTCCAAAAGAAACTCATGCAAAAGAAAAGCAAGAGGAGGAGGAGGATGAACAAGTCAATTATGAAAGGGAATAAGAAGAGAAGATGAACGAAGAAGAAGAGGAGCATCTAACACTCAGAAGCATCCACTTGCATATGAGCTTATTGTAAGAACACCTTCTTTCTCTGCTCCTAGATCCTCACTTTAAATGACTCCAAACATATTTGTTGCCTCCTTTCTTAAGTCACCAATGTTTGATAAATCCATCCCTGTGCCATCATCCTCCCAGTCTGAGTTGCCCAAAGATCCATCTGGTTCTATTGGTATCTTACTGGAGCAATTGGAAAAGGAGAAAACCCCTCTTGGGAAAGAAGATGAACAAGATCTTCTACAAGCCTTTCACAAAAGGGTTTGAAAATATGAGGAAGAGCTTCAAAAGACTTAGAAGGAAATCAAGAAGACTCAAGAGCGACAAAATCTGATCTTCGAAGACCTAATAACAGCCTTTCCAGCTCCAATTCTTCCCCTATTCCAAGGACTGGAACCCCTTCTGTTGCTAGCAAAAAGGGAGGTAGGAAGAAGCAAGAAGCAAAAATTTAGAGGAATTTAGAACATAAATTTCAATTAATTCTTAGTTAGGGGTTAATGTATTTAGTTATCTGTTTTGCATCCATCAACCTTGTACCTTATCAAAAATTGAAATGAAATGTTCTAAGTTTCTTTTGGGAAAACTCTACCTTAATTAGTTATGCTTATTGATAAATCTCTTATTAATTTGTTGATTATATCTGAGTTTAATTCACAACCCTGTAACTAAGTAAAATCTAAGGTAACTAATTCAGAGAGAGTCTCAGATTTAGGGAGAGCTTTGCATCTAACTAATATTTTAATCTCCCTCAGAAAGAACCTAAAATTTTTACTTCTAGGAGATTTTTCCATTATAAAAAAGGGGGAGAATGTTAAGACAAAACCCTCAGATGATTAAAGTTTTAATGATTGGCAACCCTTATGACTAAGTAAATATTCAAGTTTCGTTCTCAATATGTTTGCATCTAACTAGTTGCTTAAGTGTGTAGAAATTAGAATCTAAGATGCAGATACAAAAAGGATTAAAGACTTCCTTCATAAAAAATATCAATGAAAATTTTAAAATCGGAAGCAGAACCAAGCAAGTTAGACTCAGTCACACATGATGAAAATCAAGTCAAACTCAAACGTATAAGCTAAATCCTCACAAGCACTTAGAATAATATCTGCTTAAAAACTAGAAGCGAATATCATAAACAGAACTCAAAAGCAAAATCCCAAGTCAGAAGCAGAAAAGTAACTCAGAAGCAGAAGCGTATCTCAGACACAGAAGCATAATGCTTCAGACAGAAACAAGTCCAGCGTGCTGATGTGTTAAAAGTGTTGAGTCTCAAGACTTTAAATTTTGAGACACCCCAACACTTTGTTTTGATGATTGTAAACTTAATCGAACTCAGAACTTTATGCCTAACAAATATATTCAAAGTTTTGTTATTTCAGAGAGCTTCTGAAGAAAATATGTCTGAAGTCGAGCTATGATTTGAAGTTGGTCAAGTTCTGAAGATCAAGGATCTATCTGAAGTGAGAGTGGTTCAGATGATGTTTCCCATCTAAAGACGAAGCCTATCTAAAGTACAAGGGCATCTGACGTGGAAAGTCAAAGCCAGTACCAAAATTACATGCTACCTCAGTACATCAGAAAAGCAAGACAAAAGGCAAAGTTTTGGATGCGTTACAAATTGGAAGCACAAAATGAGAAATGCTGCTCTGCAGCATTCGTAGAAGTCAAAACAGTATTGGAACATAATATGGTGACAATGACTGTGTCTCAATGAGATAAAATGCATTTAATGTTATCTTACAACGGACTTCTCAAAAACATTCTTTAAGCTGAAGTGAGGCCTATGAATACCAGAAGACTTCTGAAGCTAAAAATGATTATTTAGAGAAACATACACATGCACGAAGAGCTACTAGCAAAATTGAAAAATTTTATTAGCCCAAAAGCATCATAAAACTATGTAAAAATCCCTTGAGGATTTATTTGTTGAAAATCTCTTGTGCAATCAAACATTCATATCCAAAGTTAGATCACTGTAATTTCTTGTACACCTAGAATGAAGAACTTGTGTTCTAAGTTCACAATTTCTTTGTGAATACTTGTTAGAGCTAGGAGTGGCTTGGTAGCACAAAGTATACTTGTTAGAGAAAAGAGTGGCTTGGTAGGCAACGAATACTTGTTGTGTAGAGCCTGAAGAGGTTGGTGAACAAAAGAATACTTGTAATCTTCTAAGATTAAGAGAAAATCCAATAGCTTGTTGGCAGTGGGACTGGAGGTAGCTCACGGGTGGTGTGAGTGAACCAGGATAATTGGTTGAGTTCTCTTATATCCCTTATCTTTGTATTTTTAGTTTATTCTAACGAGAAGAGTGATAGATGTCGAACTTGCATAAAATTATAATTAAATTCTCCGATCTGAAAACTACTTGTAATAGAATGGTATAAACCGGGTCGACCCTGAAGATCCATTCAAATTATTCCTTGCTTTGTGGGGGGGTTTAATTGACTGGAATAAACTGGAGATAACAAAGATCAAGTTAAAAGCAAAGGTTGAATCAATTCAAGACAATATCAATCCAAGGAATTCAGAGGCTATTTTCATGGTTAATCATTGGTTATTAATAACATGTTTGTTGTGAAAATTTTCAATCAAATTCAAAAACTTTCTTGATTCTCAAAGTACAATCTGGGACTAGAATCTGAATCCTCTAAGGTTCTTTTTAAAATTAGATTTTACTCAGAAATTGTATTCAAAGAGTAACAAAATTTTGAATCACTTCTTTTTCCAAAGAAACTAACTTCGAAAATCAGTTTTGAAGAATAAACAAATTTCAAAGAGATGAAGATTTTAAGGACCAAGTGCAGGATTGAAAGTGTAGAATTTTAAATAAAAGGAAGAAAAAGGTTGCAGAAAATTAAGTACAAAAAGTAAACAAATCAATGAAAAATGCAGAAATGTAAAGAACTGAATGTAATCAAAGAAAAGGAAATTGCAGAATTGTAAATTGGATTGATTTAAAGATGGTATGGATACACATACCGGGTACTCTCTTTATTAACCTCTTAGTCGCTTATAGGATGGACATTGGGTGTTTTCAGAGACGTTTTCAGTAAAATGAAATCCAACCTTTGTTACATCAGAATTCTGCCTATTTATAGACTTCTATTCTAACGGACACTTAACAGAACTTTGACACGTTTACCAGCCTAAATGAGGTGTCAAATTTCTAAGTGTGACACGTATTCAAAGCAGCAACAGTTTTTCTATTTCTCAATAACTGATTGCTTTAGATTTTGACATCTGTCTTCAGATAGTAACTTTCAATAACTGCTTGCTTGAGATCTTGACATTTGTCTCTGGATGGTAACTTCTGATAACTGCTCCATTTGAAATCTGATGAGTCTTCAAATTTGCTTTCAAAATCTGATAGGTCTTCGAATTCCTTTCCAGGCTTCTGACTTCATAAATTCTTCTAAGTTATTTGGAACGTCTTTCTTCTCTTAAGTCAGTCTTCGATCTCCTTTTGAACTTCGAATCACACCTTGAAACTTGATCAAATCTTTGGAATTATTTATCTTCTTTATTTCCACTGCTGTATTTCTTCTTTCTGTATTTCATTTGAATTTATCATGTAATTCGAATTGCATTCACATATGAATAAAAGACTTGTATTTATCTTATGTCTCATGCCTTCAAAATTGATCGATATTCAATAAATGAACAAATTCATCTAGAATTCTCTCTCCTTGCTGTCAAAAAGTATTTTGAATTTGAATACATATCTAAAAATAAAGGCTACTTTATATTTCAATGCATATTCAGAGATCAACATCTCTGTCTTCGAATTCGAAATAATATAACTCTTCGAATTTTACTAAGTTAACATGAATCTTGATCAATAATAATTCTTTCGAATCTCTTTTCATATGCCTTTGCATTCGAAAATATTGATCTCTTATAACTTAGTAAAATTTTGAGTTTCAGCCCACACAAATGCCCCCTTAAAATATTAGTTTCGAGGAAACATTCTAACTTCAGCAGAAACTAATATTTTAATAAAATAAAGAAGCATTAGAAAATATTACTTCTTTCGATTAACTGCTCACCTTTTGTCTTTTCAAAATTTATCAACCTTTTGAACAAATTTTATTGGTGCTCTAGACAGGTGGCTTGAAAATACTATGCTCTTTGAATAAAACATGTTGCTCAAAAGAGACCAAGGCCTAAGAAAATGTTAATACCAGAAGGCATTGAGGTGGAATTTCGAATTCCTTCCTAGCATTATAAATTCTCTTTGAATGATTCTTATTCCAATGTTCATTAATTGTAGGTTTAGACTAATAAACTCATCTTCAAAATCAGTAGCTAAACCAACTCCAACCCATCAATCTGATCAAGAGAATTCTTCAAAAGAAGAAAGTGGAGAAAAAGAACAAAGTGTAAGTTCTCCTCTAGGATCTTGACCAGAAGATGAGGTTTCTAAAAAAGAAGCAGAATCAAAAGAGGAAGGGAATGTTGAAAATACTAACATGGAAGGGGGTCGAACCAGGTGTTTGTGGTGAAAAATTCAAATTCGAAAAGAATGAATTTTAACACTTTGATTCTACGAGCAATCTGGGGATTAGAACAAATCCTCTTACGGGACTCTTTTAAAAAGTAGGTTTATGGTGTTTAGATTTTCAAAAGTTAAATTTTCTGGAAAATTTGGTTGATTGGTACAGAATTTCACCAAATCAATTGTTATAATTTTCTAAAATCCAGAAGTGATAAGTTTTCCAAAGATTGATTCAGAATTCTATCAAAAAACTTATCTTTTATCAAAAGTAAAAACTACTTGATTCAGAAATTTATCAAGTTTCGAGATATTTGTAACTTTTCAGAGAAGTTAATGAAAGTCTCAAACAAATGTAAAGCAAAGAAGAATTACAGAAAGTAAATTGCAGAATGTAACAAAGAAAAGAAAAATTGAATTGTAAGAACAATTAGCATTGAAAAGAAAAATGGTATGGGTTCATCACATACTTGCTTCTCTTAGTAACCTGTTTGTCGCAATGTGATCGGACGTATAAGGTGTTTCAGAGAGTATGAGTATGAGTGATTTGCCAACCTTTATTACATTGTGGGTTCTACTATTTATAGATTCCTAATCCTAACGGCTAACTAATGCATGTTTGACACATCAACAACCTTATGTGTTGGCAGCGTAGATGCTTGCCACGTTTTCTGCTATCCAGAAAACGGTTTACAATCTTTGAAATCAACCACTAACTTAATGACACCTGTCTTTGTCTTATATAACTTCCATTAACCGTTGTCTTGGTGTCTTCTGTCTTCTCGAAATCTTATCTTCTGATTTCTTGAAGTCTTGCTCTCTGATTTCTCGAAATCATTTTTTTTAGAATTCTGACTTCTGATTTCTCGAAAATCTCTAATCTTGATACTATATTTTCAAATTTCTCGAATTCAAAGAAACTGCTTCGAGATTTGACTTTACTTTTCTTTATACCATGTAGCATATCTTAATTGGTCATTCCAAAGATTGTGAAGACCACCGGCCACCGTCCTTTCAATTTGCATATGTGATTTTTCTCATTGGACGTTAGCAATGGCACATTAATTGGCTTTCTACTCTTTTTACTCCTATAAATAGGAGTGCCTTTACACAATTCTTTCATAAGTCTTCATTCTTTTCTTCTTTCTTTCTGATTTTTTTTTAAAGAATCTCTTCAAAGAATATGAAGAAGTTAATCCCTTTGGCTATTGCGTACAATCTAATCTGGAATGATTTCAATTTCGATGAGATTGACGAAATAGCCAAAGCTATTAGCTTTTTTAACCTTTCTTTCCGAAAGTTTTCTTTTGGGTTGTACGTAATAGCCAAATATAGGTTCATTTATATAATAAATGAATCTATTTATTAGTCCCCATACTGACCTTGATTTCTTACCCAAGTTGAAAGTGGTTCAACAGATTGAAGAAAGAATTCTTCTTTGTGCTGGCTCTATTAAAGCTTGTGGGGAAGGATGAGGATAAAGGGGCATGTTAGGCATGAGTCAAGTACTCATCCTAGTTTAGGATAGTTTCCTTTCTAATGTTTTAGGGACTTAGGATAGTTTTCTTTCTAAATGTGTCTCCATTGTATTCGAACCACATGTAATTCGAATTTGGATTATGAATGAAAGAATTACCCTTTACCTCTTATATATTTTTTCTTGAATATTCGAGTTCACAATTACCTTCTTTCTCAAATTTCTAAAGTCTTTGTATTAACTTTACCTCAAATATTCTCTAAGTCAATAGACTTATTACCAAATTCGAAATAAGGTAATATTAACCTTCTTCTATAAATTCGAAATGACATCATGTTGTTATCACTTGAGGAATTCGAAATAATTGAAAATCAAATCCCAACAGATGCGCCCCCCCCCAAATAGTCTCTTTCAATAATGATTCATTTTTTGTAGAAAGAGATATTTTTGGAACAAACCTTGGTATTCCTCATAATAGTTATTTAAAATTTAAATGGATATTTAAATATCAGTTTCAGATAAACCTTTTATTTTCCAATTAAATTAAACTTGCAGTTACCTTTTAAAGTTAACTGACTTTCCACTTTTTTGGGGTTACCGGCTCACGTCCCAAAACTGTTGTAATCATGATTACCTTTTGCAATCATATCTTTCTCTCTCATATAAATACCAAGTGAAACAATTCATCTTCACTTTTCATCATCTTCATCCTTGAAAAAGAAAAACCTCTGTTCTCTCTCTTCACGGTGTTTTTCCTTCTTCTCCAAGGTAAGATCTTTACTCACTTTAATCCATTTTTCTTAAGTTTAAGCTTGAATTTCACCGTTTTTAAATGTCTTAAAGTTTCTAACTTTATCTTCTTAATGCATTTTCAGCTTCTTTTACACTGTTACATTGTGATTCTTTTCTTTCCCTCAAGAACTTCAAGAAAAGAAAAACTTCATTAATGGCTGCTGAAGGTCAAACTATTGTTCCTCTTGCAATCTGCAAAGGTGACCTCCTTGCTAGGGACGATCAAGTTTATGTCCCTGATCCTGAAAACGCTTGAAGAAAAAACTTGCTATCTGGAAATCCCAGGGTACTCATTCCTTATTCCATTAGAAAGCAAAACTTTGCTTTCTTAGGACCATACACACCTTATTCTTCATTGAGTCAGTATGAGGAATTTTTTCCAAGTTTTCCTGAAGAAAAAATTCGAATTTTCAGATCTTGCATTCGATACAATCATGTTGAAAATCTGAATGATGTCTTTCGAGCATCTCCCCCTGCTCGAAAGGACTCTTATATCATGTGGCTGAATAGGGTGAAAATACCATGGGGAATGTTTGGAAGCAACTTGGTATTTTCGATCTTATTCAGCTGAGTAAGTTCGATCTTAGTCATGATCCTTCTCTCATTCTTTCCTCTTTTCTTTTCTGGGAAGGTCTCTACCAATTCTTTTCATCTGCCTTATGGCATGATTACACCTACTCTTTTCGATATTGCTGCAATCACTGGCCTTCGACCTGAAGGCCAAATAATTTTTCCATTCATGAAAGTTCCTAAACCTCATGTCAGTCCAAATTTCGAGAAATTGGACTTACTCGAATTTTATCCAAATAATGCAAAATCTGGCAAAGTTCATGAGGAAGAACATGTTGCTTTTCTTTTATATTGGTTATCTGCCTTTGTTTTTTGTTCAAGGTCGAACCAAATTCCAAAGTCTTATCTTCCTATGGCTCAGATGTTGGCCAAAGGTATTCGAATTGACCTTAATAGATGTCTTTTGGCTCATGTGTATTGTATGCTTTCCGAAGCTATACATGCACTTAAACTAAAAAGTCCAGTTCGAAACCTTTGTGGCCCTTATTGGTTTCTCCACCTTTGGCTGAATGCCATTTTTCAAAATAAACTTGAGAGTTCTGAGCCTCCTCAATCTGATCTTTCTTCCTCCATTTGAAGGGTTTAGGTTGTCTTATTTTACTTCTTCTTCGAAAAAGGAACGTATTTGAAAACTTCAAATCCTATATTTCTTCCTTCCTCGAAATCAAACAACACTCTCCAAACCATGCACCTTTTGCATCTCGAACTCAAGGATCAAGTTGGTTTACTCGAAAGTTCCCATGTGAAAATCCAGAAGAAGAAGAAGCAGAGAGTTTAGAACTTTGGAAACAATTTCTGTCTCCAGACCTTTTTATATTGTGGCTTCCAACCAAAAGATTTTAAAGTCTTTCATTATCAACACAACTGGTGGCTCGTCAATTTGGGTTGAGCCAATTTCGTCCTACACCATTCTACACCACCAAAGACCAAATTTTAATTGAAGATTTAGTGGATGGTGAAGAGGGTTTCAAGAAGTTGCAACTCAAAAAGGCTAAGAAGCCTCTTTCCCTTGTGCCAGTCTCCTTCGAACTTTCTTATTACTGCACTCTTGGTTTTAAAGAATGGTGGTCTCGATACTTTTCTAGTATTCAAGTAGATGAAGCTACTTGTTTTTCAAGACTAACCAAAGATCCTGCGCAGAAGAAACTCATCAAGAAGACAAAGGTACGCACATCAAGAAATTGAAGCTTTCGAGAAATATTTTCATGTGTTTTTATATTCCTAATAAAATAAATAGAACTATTTCTGAAGCAGCCTCTTCTTTAAAATAAAAGATTTCTTCGAACAAACAGAGTTTTAAACTTGCAAATTCTAAAGGTCTCACTGATTTCGAAAAATATTGTCCAAAGTTCCTTCTTTACCAACAACAAAATTTGGTTTAGCAAAGAGTTTATATGGTCCAGAATGGACTAGGCCTGCGAGTCTTGATTTTCTTTTTAATAGCCTAAAACCTCTTTCAAAAAGAGTTACTTTAACTAAGTATACTTTGGACAATTATCCTTTTATACCCCATGTGAGTATATAACATGTGAGAATACTTTCTAAGGATTTTATAGCTCAAGGTAACTATGACTTATTCATTGATTTTCTCTCTTATTTCCATTTTATATTTCTAACTTTCTTCCTTTTTATTCAAGCTCAAGAGTGTAAACTCTCAAAAGAAACTGAGGGAAGACTGGGAAGTGATGAGGAAGAAGTCCTCGAGAAAAAATCCAAGAAAAGGAAAACTCCATCTTCTTCTCAAAAACCTCCTGTAAGTTCTTTTTCTTGAAATCTTAATTTATCTCATTTCGAGATTTCACATTACAGATTACTCTTTTTCCTTTTATTTTATGCTAGGCTACTGCTTCGAAATCTAGAAAAAAGGACTACTTCTAGTAAGGCCGAAAAGAATGACGAGCCTTCTGAGAAGAGTCAATCTGCTTCAGTAGGAAAGAAGGAAAAAGCAGATACTCCAAAGCTGGTAGCACAAGGTGAAAAGAAGAAGAAGAGAAAAGTTGAAACTTCTAAAGAGGAATCTCTCTCAGAGGTAACCTTCGAATTTACTTTATCCATTTTTAAATTCTTATTCACCCTCATGAAAAACTGATAATCCATTTTCCTTTTAACAGGAAAGTACCCCAGGAAAAACAAATTACTCCTTTGAGAGAGGAAGCTTCGAAGAAAGAAAAGGAAGAAAACCCCAAAACCAAAAGTCTCTTAACAGTGATTCCACCAGGAAAAACCATTGGAGCAGTAAGTTTTTCATTCTTTTTATCTTTCGAATCTAGTTTCAAAAACTTTTTCTTCTTTTTCTTTTTGATTTGAAAATTATTTTCTTTATACAAAATGTCAGAGAGTTGGCCAAAGGTTTAAGACTAAGGCATATAAGGAACAAATCCCAAGTGGGTTTGTTGAGCAAGTAAACCTTTCAAACTCTCTTCTTGGAAAGAAAATCTTTATATGGTTATTTTTTTTTTCTGCTTATCTAACTTAGAATATTTTCTAATTTCAGATAATCCCTCTCTTCGAGTTCTCAAGCTGAAAGTGGCGGTACTGAAGATCAAACTATTGAAAGCCCACTTCAAGTTACTTCTCGAAAAAATCTCAAACAAAAAAGAATCAATTAGAGAATATCGACGAATTATAATGAAGAACAAGAAGAAGAAGAAGAAGAAGAAGAAGAGAAGAAAGAAGAAGAAGAAGAAGAAGAAGAAGAAGAAGAAGAAGAAGAAGAAGAAGAAGAAAGAAAGGAGAGGAAGAAGAAGTTCAATCTCCTCCTGATCTATGAATGAAGATCTTCAAGAAGAAGAAAACAAGAAAGATGATCCCACCATTCTCAAAGTCTAAATTCTAAAAGACAAAGGATTCTGCCTCGAAGGAGATACAAATCACCCAAACTGCATCAGAGACTCCTGAAAAGGCCCCCTGGGTTTTCGAGGGATTCATCCAGATCTACACCAATATATAATGCGAAAAGCTTGGATGATTGCCTCAATGACTTGGATTTGAGAATCCTTTTCTGATTCTGGACGTAATTTCAGGGGAAGTCTCTTTGTCATCTGCCCATTCTGAAGCTACCATTCAAAATCCTTTAAGCGAAGAAGATTCAGTGGATCAAGTCCTTCAGAATTTTAAGAAACTGGTCTTCGAGAAGCAGATGATGAAATAGATTCCGAGGGATCGTCTTTACAGAGAAGAAATTGAGAGTTTTCTCATTTACTTTGACAAGAAAGAATCCCAACTTTCCGAGCCTCAAAAGACCTGGGTGAAGAATTTTGCTGAGCTTTATCAGAATAGCATCAAGACTGTTAACCAAATTGAGCCAAACCAAGTCAAAGTTGGTTACTCAAAAAGTGAAGAAGCTGAACTGGTTGACAAGATGCGACACAGCAAACTTATAGTGAATAAACATGAGCAGTCTATTAAGCAAAATTCTTCAAGAATTGAAGAATTAGAAAAGGAAAGATTGAGGCTCGCGAATTTAGTAAAAGAATATCAAGAAAGACTGAGGAAACTGAGAAGGATAAAAGTGAAGTCGAATCTACTCTTTCGAAGCAAAGGTCTACTCGAATGGAGGTCATCAATTCTGTTAAAGGTATTTCGAGAGATGCCGTTTCGAGTTTTAAAAGATATTGAAATCTGGAAAAAGAAGACATAAGTCTTAAGACTTATTATGAAGACCTTCGACACGACTTCACAAAATTGAAGAATGAAGCTCCCTTTTAGCTTCCTCTAGTTTCTTTTTGTTTTGACTTTTTTTTTATTTCGAGCATAGGGCTCGAACTCTGGTTGTTATTCAAACTTTTATTTCTTTTTATGCACAATTCTTATTTCCTGCAAGTTTGGTTTATATTCTTTTAAGTATTTTCCATTTATTGATAGTATGCGCATATCCCCAACTAATTCTCGAATTGAGTATGCATTACTGGAAAACACTTTTTCAATCTCAAAAGGTCCTTCCCAATTGGGTGACCATTTACCAAACTTCTTTGACTTTTTATCAATTGGCAAAATCAACTTCCAAACATAATCACCAACTTGGAATTCTTTTTTCTTAACTTTTCTATTATAACAACGAGTTATTTGCTCTTTTTGTCTAATTATGTTTTCAAGAGCAACCAATCTTTCTTCATCAAGTTGATTTAATTCATCCAAACATCAAATTCCAATAATCTTGAGAAAGTAACTCATATTGTTTTTGAACTCTTAATGATTGTAAGTTCACCTCAACTGGTAACACAGCATCATGACCATATACCAATTTATAAGGAGTAGTTCGAGTTGCCTCTCTTGGAGAATTTCTATAAGCCCAAAGAATTTGATTCAATGTCTCATGCCAATTTCTACGACGTTGTCCAATATGTCTTTTGATCAAAGCAATAATAGTTTTATTAACTGCTTCAACTTGACCATTGGCTTGTGCATAATAAGGAGTAGAAGAAAGTAATTTTATTCCTTTTGATTCATCAAACCTAACCATTTTCCTCCCAGTAAACATTGTTCCTTGATCTGTAGTAATGGTTTCTAGTAAGCCAAACCGAAATATAATGTTTTCTTCAATAAAACGAATGATATCTTCTTGGGTAACTTCTTTTAGAGGAATTGTTTCTACCCATTTGGTAAAATAATCAACTCCAACTAAAATAAACTTGTGGTTTCTCGAAGAAGCTGGATGTATCATCCCAATTAAATCTAAAGCCCATCCTCGAAAAGGCCAAGGCTTTATGATTGAATGCATTCACTTGCTGGAACTTGTTGTACATTTCCATGCTTTTGACATTCTTCACAAGACTTTGCAAAATTATGACAATCTTTGGCCATAGAAGGCCAAAAGAATAATTTTCTTTTCAAAATCCATTCCATTTTCCTTCCTGCTTAGTGAGCACCACAAGCTCCTTCATGAACTTTCTACTAAAGCTAAGTAAGCTTCAGTTTCTCCCAAACATCGAAGTAAATTCCCATCAATTGCCTTTTTGTAAAGTTCTTCTCCTAAAATACAATAATTTAGGATTTTGTATTTCAAATGTTTCTTATTTACCAAGGAAGGATTTTGGATAAGACTCATAATTTCATTTCTCCAATCATTCTGTTCTAAGAGATTTATGTTATGGATATCAAATCCTTTTATTGGGAGCCTTCTTTGAATATCACTAATTTTCCTAAGAGTTCCAATAGAAATTCTATATCCAGAAGCTATTTGAGCCAATTCATTGGCTTCGAAATTTTGACCCCCTTGGAATATGTTCAATCTTCACTTCATCAAACATTTCCAAAAGTCTATTGGCTTGAACCAAGTATTTAGCCAATTTTGGATCTAAACATTTATACTCTTTAGTTATTTGTTTAATAACTAATTGAGAGTCTCTTCTAATATGAACGTTCTCAAATTCATAGAAACTAAAATTTCGAGACCAGCCAATAAGAGCTTCATACTCTACTGCATTATTTGAACAGTGATGTTTAATTTCAAACATCATTCGAGTTGGAAACCCTTTGGGTGAAATTAGTAAAATTCCAATCCCTGCTCCATTCTTATGTTTGGATCCGTCAAAATATAATTTCCAAGGGTCCAACCCTATATATGTTGATTCCTCAATTGGAATAGGAGGATGATCAACTAAGAAATCTGCAACTACTTGTCCTTTCATTGCTTTTAATGGAACAAACTTTAGTGAAAATTCAGTTAAAGCTAAAGCCCATTTTCCAATTCTACTATGCAATATAGGTTTTAAACAACATGTGCTTTATTACATCGAAGTGTGAAATCACAAATACATCATGGGGTTTCACATAATATTTAAGTTTAGTGCATGAAAAGTACAAACATAAACACAACTTTTCTATAGCACAATATCTAGTTTCTGCATCATTAAGGACTCTACTCAAGTAGTAAATAGCTCTTTCAACACCATTTTTGTCCTCTGAGCCAATATACTTCCTATTGTGGCTTCTGAAGCAGAAATATACAACTTTAAAGGTTTTCCTGGCAAAGGAGGAGTCATAATCAGAGGAGTTGTCAAATATTTCTTGATTTCCTCAAAGACTTGTTGGTGCTCATCTTCCCATTTGAAGTTTTCTTCTTTCTTCAATTTCAACAAAGGGGAAAATACTTTTGTCTTTCCTGATAAATTTGAAATGAATCTTCGAAGGAAATTAACTTTTCCCAGAAAAACTGTAACTGTTTCTTGGTTGTAGGTGGAGATGCTTCGAGAATAGCTTTAGCCTTATTCTTGTCAATCTCAACACCTTTCTTATGCACAAGAAAGCCTAAGAAATTGTCTGCAGATACACCAAAAGCACATTTAATAGGATTCATTTTCAAACCATGCTTTCTCATTTTCTCGAAAGCTTGTCTTAAATGATTCAAATGCAAGTCTTTTGATTCAGACTTAACCACAACATCATCAATATAAACTTGCATAAAATTTCCTATTAAATCATGGAAAATTGAATTCATGGCTCTTTGATAAGTTGCTCCAGCATTTTTCAAGCCAAAGGGCATCATTACCCATTCATAAGTACCTATTGCTCCAGGACATCGAAAAGCTGTCTTCGAAATATCCTCTTCGGCAATAAAAATCTGGTTATATCCTGAATACCCATCTAACATACTTAATAATTCATTTCCTGCTGCCGAATCAATTAACATATCAGCAACTGGCACTGGGTATTCATCTTTAGGAGTTGCATTATTAAGATCTCGAAAATCAATACATACTCTTAAAGATCCATTTTTCTTAATAACAGGCACTATATTAGAAATCCAATCAACATACCTGGAAGTTCGAATGAACTTGGCCTTTAGAAGACGCTCAATTTCTCTTTGATTTTTGAAACAATTTCTGGAGCAAATCTTCTTGGGGCCTGTTTCACTGATTTCTTTTCTGGAAAGGTTGGAAGCTTATGTTCTACCAATTCTCGACTCAAACCAGGCATTTCATGGTAATCCTAAGCGAAACAATCTTTATATTCCCTCAACAAGTCAATGATTTTTTCCTTAAATTCACCTTCGAGATTCTGACTAATAAATGTAGGTCTCTTTTTATTAGCATCACCCAAGTTTATTTCTTCCAAAGGATCTTGAGCTTCAATTTTCTTGATACCTTGAGACAAAATCCTTCGAAACCCAAGGGAGAGTCATCATAAATACAATCCAGTTTTCGAACTCAGGCTCTTGTGTTTCCTGAACATAAATCTCAACCATTTTCATCATTTGCTCAAAATACTCTTTTCCAGAATCTTTGTTTTCCTCAGAAGAAATTTTAACCCTTTTAGAAGAATCACCTTCTACTTCAAATGAATTTTCTTCTTCTATTATTTCCTCAATGATTATCCTTCCTTCTTGCCACTCGGCCTTAGGGGCCGTTTCTTCTTCATTTTGTTTATTTTCATTGAATTCGGCTTCGAAAGCCGCTTCAACCCTTTTTCGGCCATATAGGCCGAAATTCGAGCCCAGAAGCTCGAATCTACTCTGGATCCGACCATTCGGGTATTTCTGCGGCCTCGAAGGGGCCGGCATCACATTGTAACATAAATCCATAGTTTGGATTTATTCTCAAAGAATAAGGTACCTTGGTAGGCACCAACATGTATTTATCAATTACCTCGTAAGGTCTTATTTTCATGACTTTCTTCTCAGTGCTCCTAACATCCACTGCACCCTCTTCAACCTTGAAATAGTTCTTATCCCCATCCACATAAATGGGAATCCCTTCCTTGGTTCACATGCAGAGTTTCTGATGCATTGATGAAGGAACAGCTCCCACACCATGGATCCATTCTCTTCCAAGTAGCAAATTATAATTTGCTTTTGAATCCACAACTACAAACATGGTAGGTCTCATAATTGTTCCAATGGTTAATTCTAAACATAAAACACCTTCAGACTTTGAAGTTCTACCACTGAAGTCAGTAATCACCATTTGTGTGGCAACAAATCATATTTAGTTTTCATTTATTTTTTCATCATGAACTTCGGCATTAAATTTACTGCCGCTCCCAAATCTACCAGAACTTTGCCAATATTCACATCCCCAACCATAGCTCTGATAAACAGAGGTTTCATGTGGAGTTGCATTTCTTCAACTGGCCTTTCGAATACTGCTGATGTGTTCTGACAAATTTGCTTGCCAATATAAGTATAGCAAACTGGGTCTTCTCCGATTTCATCTTCTTCGAAATCTTCATCATCCAACCCTCTTTCGAGTTCTTCAGCGTACTCTGCAGGCAAAACAGAAACAACTGCACATATGTCATCCAGACCATCTGTGAATCCAGTTTCGAAGTTCTCTGTTAACAAGTCATCCTCGCTTTCGTTAAAACCTCCAATTACTTGGAATGAAGGTTTCTTTTTAACCATTTGAGCGTAAGATGGATTACTTGTATTTGCCTGCACCTGAATGACTTGGGCGTGTTTTGCTTGCACTGGCTTGGATTGTTGCTTATTTCCTTCAATATCAACATTTTTTTTTGCTTGATTTTCGAAAGCTGCTTTTCTCATCCTTTGTGCCCTCCTCCATTGGGTTTTTCGTCATTTGTTGTCTATTCCCAAAGTAAGGTTTCTGGTACTGACTTTGGAAATGATTGTACTGTTTCACGAAACCTGGTCGAATCCATTGATTCGGAGGTACAGATGATGGAGGAACAAAAGTTCTTGGCTTCGAACCTTCTTGGAACCTTTGAATCATAGGTTGCTTTCCTTTATCAAACCTACTCCTATTCACAGGAGTCTTTCCCCCAGAGATGGATTCTGATTTCGAAATCCATCCTCCATATGAAGGATGAGGCTTCTTCTGCCTTTTCTCACCTTGCTTCTGGTGGGAAGTAACTTGTTGATAATGTGCTTTCATATCTGAATCTCGAAAGATCTTTGCTGCAGACTTGTCAAAAACAGCATGACATCTTGGGCAAAGATCAATTGAGGCATCCTCTGCCTTCAATCATGTTAATACTCACTGGTTTAGTACAGAATTCGAGTCTTCAACTTCAATCATGTTAATACTCACTGGTTCAGCATAATTGGCATTCACTTGAAGAGTATCGGAATCAATCTTCATTGCCATTGGTGCTTTTTCCTCAAACTTCAATCTTCCTTGTTTAATCGCCTCTTGGATAATATCCCTGAATCGAACACAACTATTAGTCCAATGTCCATAAGTATGATGATATTTACAATATTTTCTACCTCTTCTCTGTTCCTAAGAAGGGATTTTATGATCATCACTTAGAGTTATTTGTTTGTCTTTCACTAAAATGTCAAAGATTTGATCTGCTTTCGAAATGTCGAAACCATAATTTTTTCGGGGAAATCTATCTTTATTATCATTACCAGTATTTCCACTGGGTTTCAAAGATTGACAAACGTAAGGAGGTCCAGGCTTAAGTTCTGCTACATGAACATCATTATCTTCCATATCATATTCGAAATCACTATCATCAGATACTTCCAAATATGCTACTTTGTCTTTTCGAAAGATTTTATCAGGTTTTCGAAATCTCTCCTTTTCTTTTTTCAAGTGTTCAATTTGCCTAACCTTATCAGCCAACTGGGCCATGTCTCTAAGTTATTGATTTATCAATTTCTTTCGAATTGAATAATCTAGTCCTCCTGCAGCCATTTGGACTAACTCATATTCAGGAATTTGAGTAAAGCATCTAGCTTTCATTTTCCTGAATCTATTCAAATAATCATCAATGGTTTCATTTGAAAATCTTTTAATGTTCACTAGATCCATTAATGTAACTTTGGTTTCCCCTCGAAAGAACTGTTCATGAAAACTTCTTTCTAATTGATTCCATGTATGAATCGAATTTGGGGGAAGAGTTTGTAAACCAAGTGAAAGCATTCTTGGTTAAAGAACTAGGAAAATACTTCATTTTAAGTTCTTCATTATTTGCCAAATCACCTGCTTCGATTTGATATCGAGCAATGTGTTCGACGGTAGATTTCCCTACTTCTCCAGCAAACTTAGTGAATTTGGGAACTTTCCATCCCCTTGGCAATTCAGTCTGCAATACCACTTGGGTAAAGGGAGAAACTACATAAGGGTGGTTTGCAAATCCTACATTGAATCCATGTCTATTTAGGACTTGCTCAATTATTCCAAAAACATTTTGTTGCCCCCCCAAGTTATTTGCTCTTATCCTTTCGAGAACTTCATCAGCATTCTGATTTCTATTCAGGATAACTCTGGGAGTATTGTTTTCTCTGTTTTCAACAGGATTCACAGGATTTGGCATTTGGTTAATCTGATCTCCTTGATTTACAGGAGGATTCATGTTAGCTACTTGTCTTACTATAGGATCTGTGGGTGCTCCAAACACATCCGCAATCCTTTCCATTTGCCTAGCCAACAAATTATAATTTGTATTCATTGTTTGTACTAGGGGATCGAACACTGTGGCCATTTGAGTTGTCAACATGTTCACCATTTCATGGTTACTTTCATCCATTTGTTGCCTTAGAGTTTGCAACGTAGAATTTGTAATAGATGAAGAAGAATTTCCCACAAAGGGATTAAACATGGGTTCTCGAACAACAAAGGACCCACTGTTGACATAGTTGGCGGGGCTGTTCCAGAATTTGGAACAAATCCATATGGTAACCCATACTGTGGTTGCCCATTTTGAGGCATAGACATAAAACTGGGTATAGGGATCGTAGAACCAATTTGACTTACTACAGGGTTTGTCACAGCAGTAGTGGTTGTAGTAACATTCGTTGATGGTTCCCTTGTAACACTATTATTTCCATTGGCCCCATTATCATTGTTATTTACAGACTCATTCCTTGGGGGAGACGAATTCTCAGAATTCGTAATATTAGCATTATCCCTATTGGTATTTCCACTCGCATTCTATCTAGAATTGTTAGCCATTTGAACAGAAATTGTTCTTCCACTTCTCAAATGCATACAAGAACAAATCTATTCATAAAATCGTAACACTCACTACCTTTTAGCAATATGTCCCACTGGGCGTGCCAATTTGTTTGTGGTGAAAAATTCAAATTCGAAAAGAATGAATTTTAACACTTTGATTCTACGAGCAATCTGGGGATTAGAATCAAATCCTCTTACGAGACTCTTTTAAAAAAGTAGGTTTATGTTGTTTAGATTTTCAAAAGTTAATTTTTTTGGAAAATTTGGTTGATTGGTATAGAATTTCACCAAATCAATTGTTATAATTTTCTAAAATCCAGAAGTGATAAGTTTTCCAAAGATTGATTCAGAATTCTATCAAAAAACTTATCTTTTATCAAAAGTAAAAACTACTTGATTCAGAAATTTATCAAGTTTCGAGATATTTGTAACTTTTCAGAGAAGTTAATGAAAGTCTCAAACAAATGTAAAGCAAAGAAGAATTACAGAAAGTAAATTGCAGAATGTAAACAAAGAAAAGAAAAATTGAATTGTAAGAACAATTAGCATTGAAAAGAAAAATGGATGGGTTCATCACATACTTGCTTCTCTTAGTAACCTGTTTGTCGCAATGTGATCGGACGTATAAGGTGTTTCAGAGAGTATGAGTATGAGTGATTTGCCAACCTTTATTACATTGTGGGTTCTACTATTTATAGATTCCTAATCCTAACGGCTAACTAATGCATGTTTGACACATCAACAACCTTATGTGTTGGCAGCGTAGATGCTTGCCACGTTTTCTGCTATCCAGAAAACGGTTTACAATCTTTGAAATCAACCACTAACTTAATGACACCTGTCTTTGTCTTATATAACTTCCATTAACCGTTGTCTTGGTGTCTTCTGTCTTCTCGAAATCTTATCTTCTGATTTCTTGAAGTCTTGCACTCTGATTTCTCGAAATCATTTCTCTGTTTTCTCGAACTCTTGCTTTCTGATTTTTCAAAATCATTTTTTTAGAATTCTGACTTCTGATTTCTCAAAAATCTCTAATCTTGATACTATATTTTCAAATTTCTCGAATTCAAAGAAACTGCTTCGAGATTTGACTTTACTTTTCTTTATACCATGTAGCATATCTTAGTTGGTCATTCCAAAGATTGTGAAGACCACCGGCCACCGTCCTTTCAATTTGCATATGTGAGTTTTCTCATTGGACGTTAGCAATGGTACATTAATTGGCTTTTACTCTTTTTACTCCTACAAATAGGAGTGCCTTTACACAATTCTTTCATAAGTCTTCATTCTTTTCTTCTTTCTTTTCTGAATTTTTTTTAAAGAATCTCTTCAAAGAATATGAAGAAGTTAATCCCTTTGGCTATTGCGTACAATCTAATATGGAATGATTTCAATTTCGATGAGATTGACGAAATAGCCAAAGCTATTAGCTTTTTTAACCTTTCTTTCCGAAAAGTTTTCTTTTGGGTTGTACGTAATAGCCAAATATAGGTTCATTTATATAATAAATGAATCTATTTATTAGTCCCCATACTGACCTTGATTTCTTACCCAAGTCGAAAGTGGTTCAACAGATTGAAGAAAGAATTCTTCTTGTGCTGGCTCTATTAAAGCTTGTGGGGAAGGATGAGGATAAAGGGGCATGTTAGGCATGAGTCAAGTACTCATCCTAGTTTAGGATAGTTTCCTTTCTAATGTTTTAGGGACTTAGGATAGTTTTCTTTCTAAATGTGTCTCCATTGTATTCGAACCACATGTAATTCGAATTTGGATTATGAATGAAAGAATTACCCTTTACCTCTTATATATTTTTTCTTGAATATTCGAGTTCACAATTACCTTCTTTCTCAAATTTCTAAAGTCTTTGTATTAACTTTACCTCAAATATTCTCTAAGTCAATAGACTTATTACCAAAATTCGAAATAAGGTAATATTAACCTTCTTCTATAAATTCGAAATGACATCATGTTGTTATCACTTGAGGAATTCGAAATAATTGAAAATCAAATCCCAACACCAGGTCTTGAGGAGAAGGTTGAAGAAGAGTCCATTCCTGAGGCTTCTCAGTTGAAAGAGAATGAAACAGAAAATCAGACCAAGACAACTCCTTTGACCAAGGATCCCCCTATAGATCAATAAAAAATTGACATCCCTTTTACTCCAATCAAAGAGACCATAATTCCTGAGAATCCTTCTGAAATTCAAAGTGAAATGACCGCTGCTCATCAAACTACTCCTTTGAATGCTTCAGAAACTATACCGAGTTCCTTAAATAAAACTCTAACCCCTTCAAGCTTGAAAGAGTGCTTGAATGTATTGGATGAGAATCCCTTTGCTGCCCTCGACCTTTTAACTAGTGAAGGTTCTATGTCTTCTGCTCACTCAGACTCGAGGTCCTATCAACCAACAACTGAGTCTTTGGAAGACTTGATTGAAGGTTTGAGGAATTTGATATTCCTTGATGATTTCCTTGAACTTTTTCGAACGGATGTGGAATATCAATACAGGGTAGAGAAGAAACTTGAAGCAATTTATGCTCGGCAAAGCAGCTTGTCTACTCAACAACTTAAAGGGTTGGATGCTTTCAAAAATCTCTACACCAAAGTTAAAGGTATTTTGAGAGAACACCAACCAAATTCTGCAAAGGCTTCTGAAGCTCGAGTTGACAGTGATTATATGTTAGAGAAGTTGAAGGATTCCAGAACCAAAATGTCAAAACTCAATGAAAATATGGGGACTCTAAATGCTCAATTATCCTGTGTTGCAGAAAAACGCAAAGACCATTGAAGAGCAAATCAAGAAACTCCAAGAGGATGACAAGATTCTAATCTTAGAAGAAAACAACTGCAAGACCTCCATGTCCAAACTTGAGACCAGAAAGCTCGAGCTCCTTAATAAGGTGAAGTATGTTTCAAGTGAGTTGGTGAAATCGAATGAGCTTCTGGCTAATATTGATCCAAGGGACAAAGTCTTAGCAGAGCAAT